>JBBBDQ010001122.1:2800000-3207500 GCA_037127315.1 Ascarosepion bandense | reverse complement strand
GTTCAATAGACGTGGGTAGAGTATGAACCGGGCCATAGTCTAGTCTATCTACTCCAATTGAAAAAAATAAAATAAAAAAAACGAAAAGAGTGAAAAGATTGGAAAAGAGAGAAACCGGAAACCACATCCTAAACAGGAAACAAGGGATGAGCCTCTTCACCTGTTCAGTAGACGTGGGTGGAGTGTGAACCGGGCGATAGTTTAGTCTATCTACTCTAATATTTCGGGTAATAAGAATTATTACAATATTGTGAGAATAACAATGATTTTTTTCCAGATACATCTATTATTTAACCCATAGCTAGTGTAGGACATGGATCCATACTTTTCCCCGATGGTATTTGTGCATAAGTCAATGTAACGACAATCGTTCTCTCCTGGAAGCATTCATGGTTATTGAAATCTATCTTTTTTAATCTCCGCCTCCCTCCATTTTTAACGAGTTTGTACAACTTCTTTGATTACAACCTCTTTGATAGTAGAGAGCAAATAAAGCACTTCAAAAACACAAATGACAGGATTCCAAATCCATTCTTCGACATAATCTTTTTCTTTTTCAGTCGTGACATTCGACCTTTTCAATAGAATTTATTTCTTAGACATCTTAAAGTTTTATCTTTCACTTCATCAGTGAATAATTTTCTAAAACCAGAATATCTATAAGAACCCTTGCTTTCTAAAATGGCCTCAGAATGACATCCATTTTGAAAGAGACCTGTTACTAATAAAGCAAAAGATAACTGCACTAATAATTCTTCTGTGTTCCTTCATTACTATTGCTTAAAAAAATAATTTTTCAAATTAAACGTTAATTTTAAGCAATCTTCGAAAATTACCACCATTCATTACATCATAACAAAGCCTAATTTTAGTTTGAAATAATCCAACAAGGGTTGACATATCGTAAAATCAAAGAAACCAACAAACATGTTTATTATGAAATCTTACGGAAGGTTGCGAAATGATATTAACCGACACATTTATTTAAATTTGTTTGAACATTATTTTTAATAGGTAGTCTTATTTGAAGGGATACTGTTTTCTCAATGAAAAAGTACACTTCTATAGATCTGTCCTTCGACTCGAATATACCTAGGAGATGCCGTCCATCTGACATGTCTTGCCATTCGACTACAGAAGATTTCATGGTTAAACAAAGTAGAATTAAGCCGTAAATACATAAATTCCTGATTTCTTACAACATCCATATCTGCTGAGGCTCGTATCCTAATGTAAACAAAGACGATATAACGAAATCTTACGGAAAGTTACTAAATGGTATTAAGCGAAATATTTACTTAAATTTATTTAAACATTATTTTTAATGGGTAGTCATATTTGAGTGGATACTGTTTTCCTATAATTAGATTTCTATATATCCACCGGCCTGAATATTCGAGAAATCTTGTTCGGAAAATATGCATCTTCCGGCAGGATTCGAACCTGCGACTCCTATATACCTAGAAGAAATCTTCCGTGGTCGAGTGTTCAAAGACGTCAGATCTGTTGATGGCTTCCGGGTATCCATTAAAAACAATAACAAATAAATTTGAATAAACACGTTAATCGCATTCCTACAATGCAATCTTTAAATAGTCTTTGTGTGTTTTAATAGACCCAAGTGATGTTTTCATCGAAATACAATAAATAAGGCGAATTCTTCGGTATAAGGACTTCTAATACAGATAGAAGTTTACGTTTTTTTATTTTTCAATGTAGTCTCCCAGCAGTGTCACACACTTTTCCCATCTGTGCACGAGCTTCCGTATTTCCTCGGCGTAAAAATTTTGGACTGATGTCTCAGCCAATCGCTCACAGCACTTTTGACTTCATCGCCACTTTAAAACTCCGTGCCTCTCGTGAACGCTTTCAAGGGACTAAACAGGTAAAAGTCTGAAGGGGCAAGGTCTGGGTTGTAAGGGGGATGACAACTCAACCCTCTTCTGTTTGTGCACTGCACTTGGCACCCACCGGCAGCTGACCTTCGAGTAGGCAAAATCATCATGGACAATTTTGTGTGCTGTCCAACAGATAGGCTCAAAGTCCTTGCAATGTTATCCACTGTCAGACTGAATGAGGTCATTGACTGATTCGATCACCTCAGGAGACCTCACTTCTGTGGGCCTCTCAGGCCTATCTTCATCCTCAACACTGCTTCGTCCTTCTTTGAACAATTTAGCCCACTTATGGAGATTTATTGGCTGAAACATGTGGCACCATACACAGTTGACATTCTCCTATGAATTTCAACTGGTTTGCACCCTTCAGCAACCAAAACTTGATAACTGACCTCTGTTCAATCCTGGAGCATGCTTCTTGGTCGGTCATCTTTGTTAATCTCCAAAAATCTCAAAGTTTGTTTTTTTGTTTTGTTTTTTTTTCAGTCTGCAAAAAAAAGTAACTCCCTTTGAAAAAGAAGTAAAGGAAAAAATTTTTAAAAAGTCAGCTTCTATCTGTATTAGAAGTTCTTATACCGAAAAATTCACCTTATTTATTGAATGACTCTCGTAATTTGCAAATAACTTGAGCTCTTTGGGCCTTAATTGGCATTCCTTTTGGGAAATACAAAAGACTTTCTCGGGCGCATTATTCACGGATTTGTTGTATTCAGCGGTTTTAACCCTTCCCACTTAAAATCAGATGATACAGGGATGTATAGATGATACAGGGATCGCCTTCGGAGTCTGCAGCTCGTGTTGTTACTAACTTAAATTTCTGGTCTTCTGTGATCTTCGTAGTTGATTCTTGGTTCGAGTTTCCTTGGAATTATTTTAAAACATGATTTTGCAACGCATTTCGTTTTTTTAATTTCCTTAACTTTTCAATCCATCATCTGCGATTTCAACAATGATCATTCAGTTAGTAGAATTTTCCCTCTTTCTTTCTGTTTTTTTTTTTTGTTTTGTTTTGTTTTTGTCGCTTTTTGTTGTTTTTTGTAGTTTTTGGTTATTTTTTTCCTTTCTTTTTTGTTGGGGTTGTTGTTTTGGGGTTTTTTTAGTCGTTTTTTATTTTTTTAGTCGTTTTTTTCTTATTTTTTTTGTCGTTTTTTTCTTGTTTTTTTTTGTCGTTTTTTTCTTGTTTTTTTTTCGTTTTGTTCTTGTTTTTTTTTGTCGTTTTTTTCTTGTTTTTTTTTTGTCGTTTTTTTCTTGTTTTTTTTTGTCGTTTTTTTCTTGTTTTTTTAGTCGTTTTTTCTTTTTTTTAGTCGTTTCTTCTTGTTTGTTTTTTTTTAGTCGTTTCTTCTTGTTTTTTTTTTTTAGTCGTTTCTTCTTGTTTTTTTTTTAGTCGTTTCTTGTTTTTATTTTTAGTCGTTTCTTCTTGTTTTTATTTTTAGTCGTTTCTTCTTGTTTGTTTTTTTAGTCGTTTCTTCTTGTTTGTTTTTTTAGTCGTTTCTTCTTGTTTTTTGTTTTTTTTAGTCGTTTCTTCTTGTTTTTGTTTTTTTAGTCGTTTCTTCTTGTTTTTTTTAGTCGTTTCTTCTTGTTTTTGTTTTTTTTAGTCGTTTCTTCTTGTTTTTGTTTTTTTTAGTCGTTTCTTGTTTTTATTTTTAGTCGTTTCTTCTTGTTTTTATTTTTAGTCGTTTCTTCTTGTTTGTTTTTTTAGTCGTTTCTTCTTGTTTTTTTTTTTAGTCGTTTCTTCTTGTTTTTGTTTTTTTTAGTCGTTTCTTCTTGTTTTTGTTTTTTTTAGTCGTTTGTTTTTGTTTTTTTTAGTCGTTTCTTCTTGTTTTTGTTTTTTTTAGTCGTTTCTTCTTGTTTTTGTTTTTTTTAGTCGTTTCTTCTTGTTTTGTTTTTTAGTCGTTTCTTCTTGTTTCGTTTTTTAGTCGTTTCTTCTTGTTTCGTTTTTTAGTCGTTTCTTCTTGTTTCGTTTTTTAGTCGTTTCTTCTTGTTTCGTTTTTTAGTCGTTTCTTCTTGTTTCGTTTTTTAGTCGTTTCTTCTTTTTTTTTTGTTGGGTTCTTGGGTCGTCTTTTGTTGGTTTTATTTGTCGTTTTTGTGGCAATTCTTTTGCTTGAAAATTGCCGTATATTGATCAGTCTCACAGATATTTCCCACATTTCAAGATCTCACCAACCATTCACTCATGTAAACGGGTTACCATTCGTTGATATAAAGAACTTAAAAATCTCATCTTGCGTATCACTGGAAGGTACTAATCATTTTGATCCTGCTGATACAGAGAACGGGACATTTTTCTTAAGTCAATAAACAATGCCTGGAAAACCTCACCGTACCTAAATAAATTTGATAGAAACTAGATAGATGTTGTTTTTTTCCTGTGTGCCACAAGATAAAACAACGGTTCTGTGGCTACGTTATGTCAATCATGTATTTTGTTTGTTTACTTTTGTTAAATAACATTTTATACTAATTTTCATCTAATACAAGGCTCAATATCCCATTAAGGTGGAAGGTTACTGAATGAGATGTGTGAGATAAATATAGGTAGGTAACGATTTACCCCTTTTCTGAGGAGGTTAAGATGCCCGATGACGAAAAATCTGAAGTGTCAGTCGACGCCTACATTCAACAAACCTGATTTTAGTGTGTGATTCGACCAACAGAAGGTTTGGGCTGCCTCATGGAAATTGGCCAGGGGTCAAATACCCGAAAGATTGAAAAACAGTACTGGAGTGCATCCGAGACGAATATGACAAAGAACTGCAGTTGTGGCTAGACAATGAAGGGCTTGCTTTATCTGCTCTTGATCTTTGCAACTGAAGTCCATAATGGAATAAGTGGTTCTTCGCCTGTGGTGTAGAAACCCAAGCTTATTTGACAAAGATGTCACCTTTGTAAGCTAATGTGGAATCTTTGATTGAAGTCCTGGTTGTGGATGGGACATTACTAAGCTTTGATCAGTTTTTTGAGATCGATGCAATTCGGAAACTTTAATTAAGTACCGCCACTAATTTTCGATAACTAATGTTTAAAATATCTTTTGTTAATGAAAAAGCATTCTTAAAGCATTGTAGGCTTTACCTTTTAGTTAAATGATTAAATTGAATATTTCTAGTAAGCAAAATATTATGGTATGTACCTCCCACTTCATTCTCGATACCTAAGTTTTAAATTGGCTTTTTAAAAATAAAACATTTTCTTGAAATTAATTTTAGCTTAATTGAAAGCTAAATGATTAAATTTACTATTTTCACTAAGCAAAATACGCTGGTGTCTTTCAAACAAATTATATTTATTGGAATTTAATATTTTGAATTTTTAAGTTTCTAACTTTTCGGAACAGCGACTAACTGCTTAACCTGTTTGAGTAAATGCGTAACAAAACAAATACAAATTTTCTAAATAAATTCTTAGAAATTTTTAGTTGCAGGGCTTACTTTTTTATAAGCAAATCTTGTATGCTTTGCGCGACGTTTTTTTTTTTTTTTTTTGTTTGTTTTTTTTTTAAATAGAGGGCTACATAACAGATTGGATAGGAGGGAAGTAAAGAGAAAGATGAACCAATTACAGGGGGTGTCGGAAAAAGAAGCAAGAGAAGGATGGGAATACAGGTGTGATGACAGCTGCAAAGGTAGAGAGATGGGTATTGACATTGCATTTAAATTCCTAGAGGAAGAATATGGAAGAGTTCCACAGTTGTTTTGTTTTTAAGGTGATTTCCTAAGCTCGACTTCGATGTGGCACAAGACCGAAAGTATGTTCTCAATTATAATCATTCTAACGAGACAACCTTGCTGACTATGACACTACGTCGAGGTGCCCTTGTTTTGTCACGTCATGTTTTCATTGCGCACATCTTGACAGGATGAAGGGAGGCAATAAGCTAAGATTATCCCCGTTTCTTTGCTGGAAAGATAAAGTATAGGCGGCCTTTTGTTTGATTTCCGTCTACCACCATGTTTGATGGTCGGTGTACTTTATTTCCCCTGTTGGCATTACGGATTGTCAGCCCAATATTAAAAGGTTGAAGGAAGAAATGATAAAAGGTGAAATCATAGCCGACGGTCGTATAAGGCAGGGTTAGGGTTAATCTTTAAATGTTTGTCCGGTGGGGATTTTTTAATCGTTGAGAAAAAAAAAAAAAAAAAACGATGTGTTTTGAGCCGAAAAAGATTTTTTTCCCCCACAGTTTTCATTCGAAATGTTTTTCGATTTTTGTTCATTGATTAATCTTCTCCTTTTAACTTAATCTTCTCCTTTTCTTTTTCCCTTTTCTTTCTTTTCTGCTTTTATTTTCTTCTTCATTCCGCACTTTTCTTAACATTCTCCTTTTCCCATCAGTGTTTTCTTCTTTCTCTTTCGTTATTTCCCCTTATCTTTCACATTTTATCAACTTTTTCGTTTCCTTCTTCTTTTTCGTTTCCTTCTTCTTTTTCGTTTCCTTCTTCTTTTTCGTTTCCTTCTTCTTTTTCGTTTCCTTCTTCTTTTTCGTTTCCTTCTTCTTTTTCGTTTCCTTCTTCTTTTTCGTTTCCTTCTTCTTTTTCGTTTCCTTCTTCTTTTTCGTTTCCTTCTTCTTTTTCGTTTCCTTCTTCTTTTTCGTTTCCTTCTTCTTTTTCGTTTCCTTCTTCTTTTTCGTTTCCTTCTTCTTTTTCGTTTCCTTCTTCTTTTTCGTTTTTTTCCTTCTTCTTTTTCGTCTCTCCCTTTTTTTTCTTTTTTTTTGTCACTCTCCCTTTTCTTTTTTTTGTCACTCTCCCTTTTCTTTTTTTTCGTCACTCTCCCTTTTCTTTTTTTTTTGTCACTCTCCCTTTTCTTTTTTTTTGTCACTCTCCCTTTTCTTTTTTTTTTGTCACTCTCCCTTTTCTTTTTTTTTTGTCACTCTCCCTTTTCTTTTTTTTTTGTCACTCTCCCTTTTCTTTTTTTTTGTCACTCTCCCTTTTCTTTTTTTTTGTCACTCTCCCTTTTCTTTTTTTTTGTCACTCTCCCTTTTCTTTATTTTCTTTGCTCTCTTTTTCCTTTTATTTTCTTCACGTGTTTCCATTTTTATGTGTCTGTCTCTAACTCAGTCTTTCTCTTTTCAACTACTCGCCTCCTGGGCGTTTATCATTCTTTCCTCGATTTTTTATGACTTTTCTCTCAAATTTGACCATTTTATTTTTACTCAAATACCTTTCGAAGTTTTCTCCCTTTGTCTCCCTTTTTTGTCTCTTTTTTCTCTCTGTCTCTTTTTTCTCTCTCTCTGTCTCTTTTTTCTCTCTCTCTGTCTGTCTCTTTTTTCTCTCTCTCTGTCTCTTTTTTCTCTCTCTCTGTCTCTTTTTTCTCTCTCTCTCTCTCTCTCTCTCTTCTCTCTCTCTCCTCTCTCTCTCTCTCTCTCTCTCTCTCTCTCTCTCTCTCTCTCTCTCTCTCTCTCTCTCTCTCTCTCTCTCTCTCTCTCTCTCTCTCTCTCTCTCTTTTCTTCTCTCTCTCTCTCTCTTTTCTTCTCTCTCTCTCTCTCTTTTCTTCTTTACCGTAAGTATATGTTTGCCTTTATCTCTCTCACTCGCTTTTTCGTGTACGCTAGCATTTGTTTTTATCCTTCTTCTCGCTCCTCACCAATAATCCACTATTGATACGGTTATCCAAATATTCCGGGTTCACCCTGCCCTGGAGCCTCTTCTATCAACAAAGCCCAGTGGGACGTGGCATTTTAGAAACGCAAACGGCCAATATCGAAAGAGCAGAATAACGTCGACGGCGAACCGATAATGAAGCTAGATGTAGGTCAGTCGGTATGTTTTCGTTTCTAATAGGAACCAGTCTTGGAGATTGAAAATGAATAGAATTAAACGGAGACAGAAAAAGTGACGGGTAAGGTTGGGGGTATAGATGGCAGCAACATTCAAGAAATGTTGGGTCGAAATCCAGCCCAGATGGATTAGATTGAATAGAGGGGAGGTGTGGGTGAGAGGAGAGAAATCGGGGCTGAAGAGATTGTGAAATGATTATGGGTCAGTCCGTTGGGTGGGGTGGACAGTATTTAGAAGGAAAAGGTGAAAAAGGGGTTCGTGGAGTACGCGAGAGAAAAGAATTCAAGAAAATAAAAATTCTTATAAACTAGTTTGAATTTTTCTTTTACCCTTGACAAGGCCCGAGAGCTACTTGGGGTAGAGGTTTACGAGGCAATTTGTGCGGATAGGGGTCGATAATGGTTAACCCTAGACTTCAACAGGTTATGACTGTAGTTTTCGGGGAGACATCTACTTGGGGGTCGGCTAGGCAGCGCAGTGTGTGGATGGTTGCTACAATGAGTTACATGGTGTGTGCTTGCGTAAAGGACACACCATGTACTCCATTCGAACCCTTTCTGTGCAAGCATCTATAGAGCAGCGAGAGGTTTGCCACTTTCTGCCTGTGAGAGTAAGGTCTGAGCGTGGAAAATTACTCACCACCCACAATGGCTCGGAGACGCTTTTTGGAGGGTGGACTCTGAGATCTGAGCAACTCCCACCATAATGACATTTTTTGTATGCGAACTAAGAAGGTAACGAGGCCATCTGGAGAGAAAAAATGTGTAGTTGTGATCACTGAATTTGATTATCTAAACTTATTTATAAATGAAACTTTGTGTGTGTATCCGTTACCTATAGACTCCGAAACGGCTGAACCAATTTTCTTGAAAATTTACACAGTTGTACTATAAGCGTCTGCTAGTGTTCTTAGCTAGGTTTTGTCTTGCAGTACCTTCGATAAATATCGAAAATCGATAATCGAAAAAATCGGGTTATAGGAGTGGTCCGATTTTAATCAAATTTGATATACTCATAGACAAAGACATAAGAAACAATATTCAGAAGTTTCAAGGTTGCAGTTCTTACAATAGTGCAGAAAATCGATTATATATATATATATATATAAGGCAAGATGTTTGTTTGTGTGTCTGTTTATCTGTCTGTATGTTCTTTATACAATCCACAATTTTTATCCGATTCTCATCAAACTTCACACAAATATTCTTTAGGCTGAGTCTGAGCTCCAGGACCATGGATTAGTTTTAAAGCTTTCATTACACCCGAGCAACGCCGGGCTATACTGCTAGTTATGACTTCAACGCCGGGCTATACTGCTAGTTATGACTTCAACGCCGGGCTATACTGCTAGTTATGACTTCAACGCCGGGCTATACTGCTAGTTATGACTTCAACGCCGGGCTATACTGCTAGTTATGACTTCAACGCCGGGCTATACTGCTAGTTATGACTTCAACGCCGGGCTATACTGCTAGTTATGACTTCAACGCCGGGCTATACTGCTAGTTATGACTTCAACGCCGGGCTATACTGCTAGTTATGACTTCAACGCCGGGCTATACTGCTAGTTATGACTTCAACGCCGGGCTATACTGCTAGTTATGACTTCAACGCCGGGCTATACTGCTAGTTATGACTTCAACGCCGGGCTATACTGCTAGTTATGACTTCAACGCCGGGCTATACTGCTAGTTATGACTTCAACGCCGGGCTATACTGCTAGTTATGACTTCAACGCCGGGCTATACTGCTAGTTATGACTTCAACGCCGGGCTATACTGCTAGTTATGACTTCAACGCCGGGCTATACTGCTAGTTATGACTTCAACGCCGGGCTATACTGCTAGTTATGACTTCAACGCCGGGCTATACTGCTAGTTATGACTTCAACGCCGGGCTATACTGCTAGTTATGACTTCAACGCCGGGCTATACTGCTAGTTATGACTTCAACGCCGGGCTATACTGCTAGTTATGACTTCAACGCCGGGCTATACTGCTAGTTATGACTTCAACGCCGGGCTATACTGCTAGTTATGACTTCAACGCCGGGCTATACTGCTAGTTATGACTTAAATAAAATTTCTTTTCGATGTGTATTTGTACGTTGTGGTGTAATAGATATCGGCGCCGAATGAAAAATCTGGGAGCCGAGTTCGAATTCCAGTCGAATTAATTTCACTCACTTGCGTACAAATACCCTTGGAAAAGGTATTAATCCATCTTTTCTTCCTTCAGATATGGGTGGAATAGCAAGACAGATTGGGTTCTAGAGCCTTAGTTGGCAACCAGTCTACTGCGAGAAAATCTTCTGCCAAGTTAGTCATGGATCAAAAGAGACATGATCGCCCAAGCGTGTATCTCGGACGGAAATTAACAGACTGATTTCCGGATCCTAACCAAATGACTCAGGACAAGCATAGGATGTGACTATTTGTTGTTTTAGTCAGTTAAGTGCCATACGTGATACACGCTTAGGCGATCATGTCTCGCAAGAGACATGACTGGTTGGGCAGAAGATTATCCCGCAGTAGGTTGCCATTGCTTTCTGTGGTAGACTGGTTGCCAGCCAAGGCTATAGAACCCAATCTGTACTGTTATTTAACCCATAACTGGAGGGAATTAATACCTTTCCCAAGGGTATTTGCGCGTAAGTGAATGCAAGATATTCAACTGGAATTCGAACTCGGATCCCCGATTTCTCGTTCCGAACCGATATTCACTGCACCACAACGCACATCCTGTTGTTTACATTTAATTAAACTTAAAACAGCTATTAAACTTAAATGGACAAAACTCACGACAGGACATGAGCTGTGCTTGCTAGAACGATTTTGTATACAAAAAACTGATAAAACGCTAATTTGCATTTACTTCCCTTGAAATAACTTCACCTAAATACAATTATACTCCAAATTGAATATATATATATATATATATATATATATATATATATATATATTTTAAAGAACCCTATAAAATAAAAAAATATTCCATACCGAAAAAATCTAAATTGGATAGAAAAAACACCCCACCCCTATCTAAGAAACCCCAAAGTGAAAACCTAAACACAGGATCAAAGTAAATACATGAATTAGGTCCACTAACAGCAGACATCAACCCATTAAACGATAGCCAACCATAAAAATGACCACTCAACAGCGTCCTCTTAGAAATCCTAACCAAAAGATATACCCAACCGATAAAAAGATAAAACCTACATTCCAACAGATAATACCATTAATCAACAATTTCACACTTACACACCAAATTCCTCAAAAGTCTAACGATCAAAACGAGACATTCACTTAATTACCAATAACCCCGACCAACCCCCACGACAACAACGAACCAAATATAAACAGAAAATGATTCCAAACCTTTATTTCCCTTGAGGAAGTGTTTAAATCCAAACACTGAAACAAACATATGATTGTAGGGAAGAGGACATATATATAGAAGAAATTATGTACATGTTCTAAAACATAATTTATAATAAATAAATAAATATATATATATATATATATATATATATATATATGAAATGTTTGAACATTACTTTTTATCGATACTCGTATTTAAGTAATTAATTATTTAATTCTGTTTTTTATTTAAAAAGTATTATACAATTATTTACGATAAATTGTTATTACGAAAATGTGTGCCATTCGGCAGGATTATATATATATATAACATGTGGTAGTATAACTCTCTAGGAGAGCTCTAAATATATATATATGTATATAAATACATATAGAGCAAATATATGTAAAAATTAAAACAGACACATTATTCCATGGATAAGCGGAAGTGGGGTCTATTTCAGGCGAAGCATCATCAGCGTCCTCCGCCTTTATTGTACAGAAAATCTTCCCTATTTCCGCTTAACCATGGATTAAAGTGTCCTTAATTTTTACACACACACACACACACACACACACACACATATATATATATATATATATATATATAATCGACCTTTTACGTCCAAAAGAAATCAAAATATTTATTTGGCTATAAAACACAATCATTTTACTTAATTCCTTTATCCTAACAAATTTTTAATGATTGCCTAGTTTTTATTATTATTAATTTTCTATTTCTATCTTCTGTTCCATACCCCTTCATGACGTAGGCGATCATGGTTCTCCACAACATTATGTCCTCGGTAGCCTTTAGTAAAGTTTGTCTTTTTTCTATATCTCCTAAGACATGTTCTGCCAACCTCGTTCAGTCTGTCAGTTAATTGCCATGCATGATATATACATGAATATAACCAAGGCTATAGAACCCAATTTGTTCTAGTATTTGCGCGTAAGTCAATTCAACTGCAATTCAACCTTTTCAGGTCGGTTATATGCGCTGCTTTTTCCTACCCCTTTACCCTTCAGTATGTCAATGTGCCCAAGAAATTTCAAGTGTCTCTTTCCTTTTTTCTCTAAAATTTCCTCATTGGTCAGTTCATAAATTTATGGATTTAGGAAATCGATTTTTTCTATTAAATTTTAATTAGATCACCGTTTGTGGTAAAATTTAATGTTAAAAATTTAAGGTAATAGGTAAGCATGTAGTAAGTGCGTAATAAGTAGAATTTTATGTAGGAGGAAAGATTAAATGTTTGTATTTAAGGTAATCCAAAATTAAGATTAAATATTCAAAATTAGATTAATTATAAAAAGTATTCTGTACAAAATAAGCATCCCACCCCTTACCTATTCCTCTAAGAAATCCAAAGGATATAGTCTAGTCGCAAGATAATAAAAACTTATATTCTAACTGCTTATGTTAAATCTGTCTAGAAAACTCACTCATTAATCAACCATATTCACTACCCACACCACTTTCTTTAAAATTCCAACGATCAATACACGTGACTTGTTCCCCTATCACTAACCCCCACCAACACAACTGACCAAATATAAGAAAAGAGGCTTTCCATTCCTATCCACACCACCTGATGAGACGTTGTAGTTTCAATGTCGAAACAAATGTACTATTTGGAGTGGATATATAAAAAATTCTGTACATGTTCGAAAATATAATTCATAATATATATATATATATATATATAATAATTTATAAAGGAAAACTCAATACGCCATATTAGTTATAAACTATAGTTCATTTCAATGAGCTTAAACAACTCATCTCATCAGACCCTTTTACAATATTCCTTCGACTGGCATAAAATTTAAAGCTCATTCCGGCATAAATTTTATGCCAGATGGAGGAATATTGTAAAAGGGTCGGATGAGATGAGTTGTTTAAGCTCATTGAAATGAACTATAGTTTATAACTAATATGACATGTTGAGTTTTCCTTTATAAACTTCATATCGCTCTGGTTAATACCCATCGAGCTCTCTATATGGATTTACCTATTAATAATTTATATTAAGGAAATCTTGTTAGATTATCCTCACAGTTTACGGACTGACAAATATATATATATATATATATATATATTGTAATAATTGTTACAATAGTTTATAAACCAACTTGATCACTTGAAGAAGCGGCCAAGACACATGGTCAGCTTCGAAACGCGAAAATCTTTGTGTAGTGATACTATGAATTTATAAACCATTGTAACAACTATTACAATATAACGCTCTACGTTTGTATCGAGCACTCTTTATGAAAGTAAATGCATGAACAATAGGTTAAAAAAACATACGAGTTCTACAACTTAGTTACAATACTATATATATATATATATATACACACACACACACACACACACACACGAATGTGCTCGTGTCGTCAAAAATGACTGCATAAATTTATATCGATATGCCATCTAAAATGACAACATATATATATATATATATATATATATATATATATAATTGATGTACTTACTAATAAGTATCTTACATAAGGAAAAAAATAATAATAATCCAAACCCCTGGACGTGACAGGAGGGAAATGTATTATATACAAATACACAAGGGTCTATAATACAATAATGTGTGTGTAATAAATACACACACAATGGGCTTTATTATAATACAGAGTATATATATATTTTCTTTTTTACTGCTCTACAACATAATTATTGCAAAAGAATAAAATAAGGCACTGTCAAAGAGCAAACACGCAGTAAGAACTTTCATAAATGGTAGTAAAGTTTAATAGCTGGTAGTAAAGAGAATGAACTGAGCTAACGCTGCCTTGCTATTGTCTCTACTCATGAGCGTGTCAGGAAGGAGATATACAAACACACACACAAATGAAAAAAAAAAAACAGAGTAAAGTCTGTGACTACCTCTAAAATAGCCATACATTTACTTATTGAGACCAAATTTTGAAGAGAAATGTAAACAGATAAGGGAGTAAAAAAAAGTACAGTTGTGTTTTACTAGGTTGTTTTAGCTTAGTACAATAATCCGTCTCTTCCCTCCAGTTATGGATCAAATAATAGGACAGATTGGGTTCTATAGCCTTGGTATAGGCAACCAGTCTACCGCAGAAAGCAATGGCAACCTACTGCGGGATAATCTTCTGCCCACTCAGTCATGTCTCTTTCGAGACATGATCGCCTAAAGCGTGTATCGCGCATGGCACTTAACTGACTGACTGACAAATTTTCATTATTTTTTTTAGTTTTATTTTATTTTATTTATTTATTTTTTTTTTTTTAAGGGGGATCTAAATTGACCGTAACATATATTCATGTATTTACTACGGAGTATCTTACATTAAAAAAAATAATCCAATCCCCTGAGGATCACAGGAGGAAAATGAATTGTATGCACACACACTCACACACATAAATAAATACACAATTTTATTTATTATTTAACAAATAATTCCCACTATTTTAAAAACGGTTTAAACAGATTAAAATAACAAATATTTTGTAATATTTTTTATTATACCAAGCTATTTTTTCCTCACTTAAGTTCTAATTCGCCCTGCATTTACGAAAAAATATAAACTAATCACAAGGCCAAACGCTTCAGAAGGTTGGAATTTGACTTCAGAAAGAAATATTTATGCATGGGTAGTTAAGATCTCATACAGAAAGTAGCAGTGGAGAGTGACAAGAAGGGACTACAAATAAACTTTAAGAAAACTGAGTGCATGGTCATCAGCAAAAGATACAACCCAAAATGCCAAATACAGGTGGGGGATAACAGAATCAAACAAGTCCAAGAATTTAAGTACCTAAGAAGTGTTCTAACAGAAGATGGAAAGTGCGACACGGAGATCCGAAGGCGAATTGGCATGGCAAAGGACGCGTTCCAGAAGATGAGCAAAATACTAACACACAGGAAAATCTCAATAGAAACGAAGAAAAGAGTGCTAGACTGCTACGTGATGTCAGTTCTTCAATACGGCAGTGAATGCTGGACAATATCATCGAAAATGAGGACAAAACTTGAACCAGCGGAGATGTGGTTCTAGAGAAGGATGCTGCGGATATCATGGACCGAGCATGCAAGCAACGATGAGGTGCTGGAAAGAATGGCAACGAAAAGGAAATTAATACTGAGCATCAGGAAGAGACAACTGAAGTTCCTGGGACATGCAATTAGGAAGGAGAGCTTGGAGAACCTGATACTGACTGGCCAGATAGAAAGAAAGAGAGACAGAGGAAGGCAGCGGATAACATATTTGCAGGACCTGATCAGGTGGATGACGGAACGGTGGTTGCCAGGAGTAACAGGAGCAAACATACTAAGAGCCACAAGTGATAGGGAGACGTGGAGAACCATAATCGCCTACATTCTGAAGGGACATGGCACATAGAAAAAGAAGAAAGAGCCTAATAAACTTTTAGCTTTGAGGCGCAAAATTAACTGTGGACGCGTTTCACTAGCCCCTCTCCCTCGATAGGGGCTAGGTTCATTATCTAGCTCCTGAGGCGTCTTCAAAAAGGGATAGTTACAGGGAGGCTCTACTATTCATGGTTTCTGCTCCCATGAACACCGCCTTGTGTCACATTCCGTTTTCGTGGGCGTTCAATGAAATCTCGCTTCTTACAACCAAATCACGCCATGTCCACATAACTGCTGACATCTCCTAATGCGTCATCAACTCTTTGATAATGGAGCAGACGACAATTCCAACAGGGGCACACTTTAGAGATAATAAAAGCCAAACAGTGACGTCGGTGTCCTCGACGCCAAAATGTCGTACGCAGCGATTGTACTAAGATTGTAGTAAACACTCATAATTTTTCCATTCTGTTGTAAACATGAATTTCCGGTCGTATTCTGTCAATGATGTAATTCGTGAAGAATGACAACACTTATCTGCTTTTCGCCTTGTTTCAAGTTTCTTTTTGAAGGCCATTTTCGAATTCACTTGCAATTGGCTCAAATCAAATATATTAATAAAAACAGTGACCGGTGTAATTCACTGAGACACCAGTGAAACAACTTTATCTAGGAATTATATTGGCACTCTGTGAGGATCAAACTGACTCAGTCAGTCATATGTGATACACGCTTAAGCGATCATGTCACGAAAGAGATATGATTGACTGGGCAGAAAATTTTCTTGCAATAGGTTGCCATTACTTTCTGAGGTAGACTGGTTGCCAACCAAGGCTATAAAACCCAATCTGTCCTATTTAACTCATAACTAGAGGAACAAGACGGATTAATACGTTTCTTAATGATATTTGCGTATAAGTGAATGCAAGGAATTCGAACTCGGCTCTCCGATTTCTCATTCCGAGTCGATATCCACTACACTACAATGCACACTACTTAGTCATAATTGAAACAAACTTGCTAATTATTACACATTATTTATATTAGTCGCTTATTTCTCGGAAAACATTCACTGACCGAGCAGCCAGTGCTACTCGACTTTCGCTGGGATCAAGTTTCGGACAGAGCGCGACTCTTTGCCTTTGGCTTCGTGGAGAACGTAATTGAAAATATTACCGACTGTTGCCTGATCACAGTGAACATCAGTCCGCGGCAGTCCCTCCCTCGTTGCACTAAAACATGTGAAACGGCAGTAATACCGATGCCAACGCAACCGAAGGCCACATCCTGTCAGCGTGGGGCAGCAAGTAAATGTGTAGTATCTGTTCTCTCCACATTTGAGATGTAAAAAGGCACCGATTCAGGGGATTCCAGCCAAGCGGCAGTACCTCCCTTATTACACTAAGTGAATTGTAGTCAATGTAATATCGACGCCAGGGTCACGGTAGTCACGGGGATGAGACAATTTTTGTATTTGGCTTATATACATGCATATGAGAACCCAATATAAAGAAAAATCTTGTGCCATCTCCTACCTTAGTGGAGAGGTGAGATAAATACCAAGTATAGTATCTGTTTTCCTCATCTCTAATGGTAATATAAGCCACCTCCTTATAAGGAAACATTCGGTATTCATTGACCGAGCATCCAGTGCTACTATCGGTTGAAGTTTATGAAATCTTTCTATTAAAACAACTTTTAAGGAAAATAAGTTTATCAAGCCAGTAACTGTTACAGAACTTAGATGACCGTTCGGAAATAACAGATGCTGTAGGCTTAATGTGCGGGTGGTGTAATGGATAATAACTCAGAATTGTTGATTGGAGAGTAGAGTTCCAATTCCTGTTGGGTTCGTTATATTCACTTGGGAGCAAATACCCTTGAGAGAGGTATGCACCCACTCCTCCTCATCTATGGGTTAATTAGTAAGACGTGTATCACTAAAACCGTTATTATCTAGAAAAAAAATTGCGTACAAAATAGTTAAATTTCGGCTTTAAATAACTCATAGAGTTTGATATGCCGCTAAACAAAACCACCAATAATTGGTATCTCCCTTTCTAATGTTTATAGGGCTCTTTTTCTAAGTTTTGTACGTGGGTGTTCTAATGGATATCGACACCAACAGAGAAATCGGTGTTTGAATTTCAGTCAAAGCTCATTGCATTCACTTACACGCAGATACCTTCATTCTTTGATTCCGGGATAGGATGCGACCTTCATTCTTTGATTCCGGGGTAGGATGCGACCTTCTCTTTTTGATTCCGGGGTAGGATGCGACCTTCTCTTTTTGATTCCGGGGTAGGATGCGACCTTCTCTTTTTGGATTCCGGGGTAGGATGCGACCTTCTCTTTTTGATTCCGGGGTAGGATGCGACCTTCTCTTTTTGATTCCGGGGTAGGATGCGACCTTCTCTTTTTGATTCCGGGGTAGGATGCGACCTTCTCTTTTTGATTCCGGGGTAGGATGCGACCTTCTCTTTTTGATTCCGGGGTAGGATGCGACCTTCTCTTTTTGATTCCGGGGTAGGATGCGACCTTCTCTTTTTGGATTCGGGGTAGGGGATGCGACCTTCTCTTTTTGATTCCGGGGTAGGATGCGACCTTCTCTTTTTGATTCCGGGGTAGGATGCGACCTTCTCTTTTTGATTCCGGGGATTCCTAGGATGCGACCTACTTTTTATCATTTCGGGTTAGCCTGTTGCCTACCAGATTTGAATGTGTCCTACCTCCATTAAAAGTATCGTATATATATATATATATATATATATATATATATATAAGATACAAGATACTTCTAAGATATAACTTTTGAACACTTTATAACTGGCAGAAATTGTGTGAATGGCTTCAGTGTCGACCAGTTCACTGTGTTGTTTGGTTCACATTCAACGTTTCATTTACAGGCGTTAGAGCCACTATACATCAAAGCTAGGACCCCGTCTCTCTGTAAACAGAAAGAAAGTGTGATTAGACTGCATATAATTACCATTTAGTGCCTGCCCCTCCCCTCCTCATTTTCACCCCACTTCGTCTTGATTCATCTTCAGTTTTAATATTTTAAATATTGAAGAATTATTTTAAAAAAAATTCCCGGTAAACCCTGAAGAAAAACGGGATTAAAATCGGTCTGTCATTTTGTGTTTCTTATTTTGTATTCCATCATCTTTAAAAAATGCCTGTATGTATGAAATTGACATTATTTCTTGCTGCGATAGATATATGTATTCGGCTATTTATTGAAACTAATTATTTTCCGTAACCCTAATCCTTGCCAGACAGTTATAATACTTTTTAAGGTAGGTCACATACTGTACGAATGACAGAATTTCGTAGGCCACATATTTAACCGGCACCGATTATCCTGCTAAAAATGATTCAGGAGATTTTCAACTAAAATACTTGAAAATGCAAGGATGACCTTCAGGTATTTGTGATGGCCTATAGCGGGTATCTCTTCTCTTATTTCATTTGTAGTGAGGGGTAGTAGGATTCCGTAGCATGTTAACGTAATTTGGCCTCGTGGGAAGATAGCCTACTATAATTCATAAATGATTATAAATTCTAGGCAATTTTGAGTGTAAAATAACATTTATACATATATACATTTCACTTAATGTTTTACAATTAAAACAATACTTGGAATAAAGGTCCAACGAAGTTAGAAAGAGTTCATGGCGGATAATAATCTGAAAGAGATAAAAGAATGTTCAAGGAAGATATAACGCTGAAAGGTAAAAAGCTTGGTAGTATGATTAATGTTCATTATCAAGTTGCCATTTCTAAGGTCAGTAAGTTGGTTTGTGGAATGTCTTAGAAAAGGTCAGTTAGTACTTTGAGAAGTGGGCAGGAAGAAGGAGACGAACATAGTAGCCGCTCGACCTAGATCAATGAAGAAACTAATTACACTCTTCTCCTCTGTCTGTGCCTGTCTCTCTGGGTGCCTTTTGTCACGGCTTTTATATTTTCCTTCTGGCTCAAAACGCTGGCCGTTTCGCATTTCATCCTTGTATTTGGTTCCGGGCTTCTCATTGGCTGATAAATAAAAATGGTAATTTGATATTTGATTAATTTTTATTTTTCAACCGGAACATCTGCGCGGAGCCACTTGCGTACGACGACTTTTTATTCATTAGCTTTCTGGTCGGCATAGAGCCAACATCCGGTTTGCTCGCTTTTGCTTGGTCGGTGGTATCACCACAGGCCAACTGAGAACTTGTCTGAAATCCACATTTCAAATGTGTCAGACGGTTGTATTTAAGTTCAATACAAACGATGAAACTATACGCTAACACCTTACCAGAAGACAAATCCGATCAAATCAACTGATGTCTAGATCATTGAATCTTTGTGAACTCGTAGCGTAGGGGTGCGTGTTCTTTGTACGTCGGGAGTCACCAGTGTAGCCGTAGGGGATGGTTAATGTTTTTTGATTCAACCTTGTGTCAGACTTAATCGAACTCCCTACAGCTTACAAGTTTTATGCAGAATTATCATCAGAAGGTTTTTCATCGGCAGGCTGGAATATGTAGAATTAGTGCAGAAGAGTGGAATAATAAAATATACATTTTGAATGTTAAAATAGAAATTTATTAAAAGGAAGAATAACAAGACTTCGTAGAAATTAATGTTCAATGAGAATGTTAAGGTACCAAGAGTTCGTACAAAATGTTCGTAGTAGTAATTGTTGAAAGAGATAAAGAGAAAGAGGACAATGTCCGAGTCGTTGGAAGTTATATTTTTAGATGTTTGTCTCGCGGCTCCCATCTGTGACTGTGATTGGCGTTGACCGGGGCCTTTTATAGCATTCAGATTTTCGCACTTGCTCGCGAAGTCCTCAAATCTTGCAAGTCGCTCCCATTAGTCAAAAATCATTTTAACACCTTGCGAAATCTGGTTTCGACTTTTTCTTTAAGCACATGGTCAATCCTTTTTCTATTTGGGAAAACCAGGATTTCACACGTCATTGTGAATTTTTGTAAAACGAAGAAGGTTGATTTTAATTAATTTCTTATCCGCTACAAACTCCAAATTCCTTTCGTTAGCAGCATAGCATATGCAGCATACGTTTTCAATATTTTGAGTTCTTCTTCTAGTCTACTTGTCAACCAAGGAAAACCTAGTCTGTACTACTTAATCCATAGATGGGGAGATCACGAAGAGATGGATTTATACCATTCCCAAGTGTATTTACGAATATTGGAATGTAACAAATTTGACTAGAATTCGAGCTCTGCTCTCCGATTTCTCATCCATTACTCCATCTGCACAGAAAATAAAATCATGAGAAAATTGTGAACCTGGATATTACTGATATTCTTCAGAAGTGTGACAAGTGAAAGTCATATGAAGGCCCTAAATGTCTGGAAAGTTTCAGTTGAAAAGGAGCCACTTAACGATACATTTCGTAAACAATGGTAACTAAGTATTTGTATTGACAAACTAAGGGTTTGTCTGAGGATCCGGGCAATTTCAGGAAAAGCCATTTTAAAAATGCGACCTTTCAATCGCGTAAGCACAGACGCATTAAAAACTATTTAATCTTACTCTTGCAGGATTAAGCCCGTTGAAGGCTTTGTGTAATTTACACTCACAGGGTATATTGAAGACGAGAGGGGACTAGCAAGTAACGTACCTGATGAACTTTTGTAAATAGATAACAGAACTGGGAGTGGGATAAGTAATGAAAAAAACAAGCTAAATAGTATATAAATTTGCCTATTGTCAGATTTCCACTCTTCCTCGGTCTTTTGAACAGGAGTAGAGGTTTGTCCCCTGTTTCTTATTTAGGATTAGGTTTCCAAGTTTTAAAGTCTTCTCATTCTTTCACTCTCTGTAGACCCTTGCGTCTTCGTGACATTATCTTGATTGAGTTGAACTGATTAAAATAATAAAAAATTATTAAGAGCTACAAAAGGCAGAAAGAGGAAGTTATGGAGAGTCATAGTTGCTCACGTTCTGAAAGTATATAAAATAAGAAAATTAATGTAGCTTATGGTGTCTAAGTAAGCATTAACCTACAAGTTACCTTATCGTTGCATGTTAGATAAGAGTTGTCAGTGAATGCTGGACAATATCATCGAAGATGAAGGAAAAACTTGAAGCAACTGAAATGTGGTTCTACAGAAGGATGCTGCGAATATCATGGATCCGTGATGTGAGCAATAAGGTTTGGGAAAGGATGGAAACGAAAAGGAAATTAATGCTGAGCATCAGAAAGAGACAGCTGAAGTTCCTGGGACATGCAATGAGGAAGGAGAGCTTGGAGAACCTGATACTAACAAGCCAGATAGAGGGCAAAAGAGACAGGGAAAAGCAGCGGATAACATATTTGAAGGACCTGATCAGGTGGATGACAGAACGAGGGTTGCGTGGTGTAACAGGAGAAAGCGTGCTAAGAGCCACCAGGGATAGGAAGACGTGGAAAGCCATGATCGCCTGAAAGGACAGGGTACATAGAAGAAGAAAGGTTTGTTACGCGTTATTAAATATGGTTATTTTTTTTTTAAATTAAAACTAAACTTGGCATTTGAGCTCAGATTTTTTTCCAAATACTGTTTTAATGTTTTTTCTTTTTGTTGAGAAAAAGTGCTATATATAGTATCATTTTCTGGAGGTGGGGTTAAATAAATAAAACTCGAAAAGGTGAAAATTACCTTAATAATATTTTGCAATTTATTTGAATGGTTTCTCTGTCTTTTTTTTTCTTTCTTTTTAATCGATAGTTAAAGAAACATTATTGGTTGTTGGTGGTGGTGATGGGGGGGGGGGGGTTCGTCACACACTGCCCATCCTGGTAAGAAGACTGCACCCCAGTAAAATCAAATAAAATAAGACCTTGACACTGAGTTGGAAATACAATCCGAGATTAAAATAATGAAAGAGGCTTCAATGTGTGCCAGAAATTGTCTCATGAAATCGTTTTAAGAGGAAGAGGAAAATGGTTAGTCATCAAAAATATGGGGTGGAAGCTTTTAATCGTACAAGGCAATTACTGACTTGTCACTTGTCAGCTTTTTTTTATCAGACAAATCAAGAAAAAGTGGAAAAAATCGGACATTCTAGCCACTTTTTTTTCTTTTTTTTCAATTTATTCATCGAAAAGTCGTTACCACGGCAACCTATTTGCATAAAACCGCTTTGCTCAATTAAAAAAAAATCAGTTGTCAAAAAAATTTTTTTTAAATTTTGCGAACAAATCATTGAGGTTTGCATATAGGAAATGTTAAAATAAAATTTCAATGGAAAAAAGAGACCTAGCTGCTAATCTAGTACTGCGCTTAAATTCGTGAATTCGATGTATCAAAGAGTAATGCTGATCAGTTATTTATAAGACTAAAGGAATTTGTTACGGCAGTAAGAAAGTGACTGGCGTAGAGATGCCAGGTCACGACCGATAATATTGCAAATTCATTAGATTTTCTCAAGGCTCTTTGGATACATAGCAGAAGTACCAAATGTCACAAATATGACACTCTTCAATTTCATGTTTGTGGTTAGGATTAAAGGTTAAGATTAAAGATTAACGTATTTGTCTAAAAAAAAAAAATGAATACTGATAGTGTTCGTTCCCTTTACTATCAGTTATGAAAGCTCTTGCCGCGTTTGCTCTTTAAAAGTACTTTATTATTTTATTTATTCTTTTTTCAATAATTATATTTCAATACTGGACAACATATATATATATATATCACACGAATAGACCCGTGCCATCAAAAATGACTTGAAAAATATTGATATCGATATGACATCTAAAATGACGGCAACATAAATACTATTTAATATTTTACATTAAAACATAAGAAAAAATAATACAAATGACCAGAGGGATCATATATATATATATATATATATATATATATATATATTACACACACAAACAAAATGAACATGGTCAGACACGCCTGCAGAGTTACAAAGAATGTCTTTATATTAAAAAAAACAAAAAAAACAATGTCTTTCTTTTCCCAAGAATACAGTTGTCGAAAATGATATTTACAACGGAGAGAGAAAGTTCGCCAAAAGCACCATAGCTTCTAATCCTTAATAAAAACGTCTTGTTTAACTTTCGTTAGCGTTGAGATCTCTTCAAAATTTCACTAAAGTCCTTTCACGTATTTCATTAAAGTCTTTTTCATTAAAGTCTTTTTAATCAGGTTTGTCAATTTTCTATGTAACTTCCAAAACAGCAAAGTTCTTTCGGGTTCTTGACGGAATCTGACGGAATGTGCCGAATCGGAGGCGGCCGCTGGCGGAGAATTGACGGCGGTGGCGCTCTGCCCAAATCTCTACAAACTCAGACTCACTGTCACCCAACTGAACTTTTCGTGTCGAGCATCTATTTTTATAACCAATTTCGATCCTCTCTGGGGATCCGGCCGGCTCACAGTCTTCGGCCAATGAAATCGGTCTCCGCCCACTCGATTTGCAGAAAGTTTTAGCTTGACCAATGAGATTATGCCAACTCACATCGTACCTCAGGTTATTACGGACTGATGTGTTCAACAGCGGCCTTGGCCTTCGGGTGACCTTATCAAATCACTCTGACACTTGTTTTGTCTACGCGTTTTCAGATTAGCGGAATCGGCATTTCAACTCCAAAAGAAGGGAAATTTATACAAACATGAAAGACGAGAAATGTATATTTTCCCAAATTAAGTTTATGCTCCCGGCTTTTAGAATTACTTGAAAAATAATAAAATTACTATTTTTTTCCTAAGCTCACATCGCGTGACGCAATAGAACTCTAATAACATTGCCAGTATCGATTTCTCTCTCCGTTGTTTTAAACCAACCAAGGGAAAGTATCACCGCGGGATATAGTGTCACAGTAGGGAGCTTGTTAGATATTTATTAAATTAGCCTTGTGTGAAACATAACCAAACTCTCCACAATTTAACGCTTATCCGTAATCGTCAGAAGGTTGAAATTTGAAGAATAAAAGTATTTTGTTTGTTAATAAAATTCTATTTTAACAGAACAAAATAACATCAATTTGCAGGAGTTAAATGCCACAAGAGAAAATGTACGTAGTTTATCAATTTGTAAGAGTTAAATGTTCAATGAGAAATAGTAGTAAGTAGTTGAGTGAATCATGAGTTCGTAGTTGTAACTTGTGTGTATGGAAAGATTAGCAGGATAGAAATGAAGTCTTTGTTTCTTTCCTTTCTTTATGGCCGGCGAGAAAGTGAAAAGGAAGGTGAAGCAATAAAAGGAAATTGTACTTATCGGAGTTAATATTTCGGAATCAGTTGAAGTATCTTGTTGTCGTCTCTTCGTCGTCGTCTTTGTTGACTGTGGGAATGTTGAGAACGGAGAAGAGGTAAAGGAAAATAGCACACGAGAAAGGAGAAAGAGAACGAATGTGTGACGGGACTTTATATGTCCGGTCGGCAGATTAAAATTTCGTTAGTCACATCTTGCGGTCTCGTCTCTAATTTCTGCTCCCATCTGACTGACTACTTTGACTTTTTATAGCCATTTAGTTTCTCACACTAGATTGATAACTTTTCTCAGTTTTGTAAATCGCTTCCTTTCATTGGTTAGAAAATTAATTTAACATCTGATCACAAAATTCGGCTTCGTCTTTTTCTTTCAGTACGTGGTCAATCCTTTTTTCAATCGTCAAAATTAGGATTTCACACATCATTGTGAATTTTTGTAAAAGTGAAAAAGAAAAGAGTTACTTTTAATTTGGAATCAACGACAATACCTCATCTCGGAAATATAGACAAAAATGGTTTGTATTTTGAATTAAGGATAATGTTATTTATTATAATGAAGACCGTTGTGTGTGTGTGTTTTTTTTGTTTGTTTTTTTTTAATCGTATCACCCCCAAACAAGGCGGTGACACCACTGATGCGCATGGGGCTACTTAAGAGTAAAATGACTGGAAAAGAGAAAGCCGGGAACCACATCCTAAACAGGAAACAAGGGATGAGCCTCTTCACCTGTTCAAAAGACGTGGGTGGAGTGTGAACCGGGCGATAGTTAAGTCTATCTACTCCAATTGAGAACAAAAAAAAAGAGGAAAGAAAAAAAGTTAAAGATTTGGAAAAAGAAAAAAAGTGACTTATTAAGATTTAACTTAAAGTCCAGTCAAAAAATTTTCTAAGAATAAAATCAAACCTACAGTTAGACATAAAAAGCTTCAAAAATCAAGCAAAAATATTGGGCAAAAACGGCGAAGAAAAAACAAAACAAATATGGCATACTTATTCAAGTCATAATTCCAAGCCGAACTGCCTGCAAATTGAATTTAAAAAAATATATTTCTAACTTTTGGTCAGAGAAAATCGGGAGATGGGGGACTAAGAGATAGTGTGTCACCTATGTATTTCCATCCTGTCACGCTCAAGGGGAATAACTTGTTGCCAACAAATTTCCGCCATTTTGCTGCAGTGTTCAGTTTTTTCTTCCTCTTTTTATTTGAGAGTTACCTTCTCATTACTTAAGAAATATAGAGAAAGGAAGAGAGCGAGGAACAGATATTGGTTTCAAAGAAAGCAAATGCTTAATTTTATTTTTTTAAGTTTATATATTTTATTTTCATATTTACTTAATTTATTTTTTATCTGTTTTCACCATAATCGTACGTAAATCAAATTTTATTTTATCTCTAAGAAGTGTTTGTGAATTCAATTTAGGAAGAATTTTCTAATGTTAGTTTGGACATTACAGCTGAAGGGTGGGTTAAACCGTTTAATGTTACGTTTACGTAGTTTCTGCCTACTTTGTTTTTAACAGAGTATTTATTCTAAACCACTGTTGAGTTAACTTCTTTCTAATGCATTATGTATTTAATTTTAAAGTTGTCCAATAAGTTGTGCCTTAGTAGAGTGTACCACTACCATTCGGACCGACACACTTACATACATTCACACATCACACCACTTTGTCAAACAGTGATTGGTTAATCATTAGCCGATCATGTCGTTTGCACGTGAAAATCCAGTTTATCCCGTGCTATCAAGCTAGACTATTTAAGCAAAGCATATCCAGTGAGACCCCGACTGCAAGCAGCAGTTAGGGGACAGACGTTATGATCCTCACCCGCACCCGACTGCAGGTAGCAGCCAGCGGCGCGCGAAATCCTCTCACACATACCCACATACAACTTCATTGGGACCCTAACTGCGGGCAGCAGTTGCGAAAACATGTGACAACCTCCAATATACACTTCAAAACTTTTTAAGTACCGTCACAACGACATACTCTCAATGATTTTTCCCAGCTGAACAAGTCTTTATCAGAATCGACCTTTCCAAAGAACATTTATTCACTAATTGACTTTCTCTCAAATTACAGTCAATGGGAGAAAACTCTTTACCTTTCTACATTGTTCAGTTAAATGCATGCTTTTCTCTAACGAATGTATATTTGTTAATACATGTCTATTTTGGTTACAATTGGCGTTGTTTATTCTTTTCACGAGTCTTATGTATTTTCTAATCATAAACTCAAATAATGTGGTGGACTGACCGTCAGCCCGCTACACTAGAATTAGTACTTAAATGAAATTGGGTTGATTTATGCAAATTATTAATGATACTATGGTGTTGATTTGATTCTTTGTTTATGTATTTGTGATGGTTTTAGTGCGTTGTGGTGCAGTGGATATCGGCTCGGAACGAGAAATCGCGGAGCCGAGTTCGAATTCCAGCTGAATTCATTGCATTCACTTACGCGCAAATACCCTTGGGAAAGGTATTAATCCGTCTCTTCCTTATGGGTACTTATGGGTTAAATAACAGGACAGATTGGATTCTATAGCCTTGGTCAGCAACCAGTCTACCGCAGAAAGCAATGGCAACCTACTGCGGGATAATCTTCTAACCAGTCAGTCATGTCTCTTTTGAGACATGATCGCCCAAGCGTGTATCACGTATGGCACTTAACTGACTGATGGTCTTAGACGGCATGTCGATATAAATATTTTACCATCATTTTTGATGGCACGGGTTTAGTAGTTTAGAATAATTTTTTCAAGTTTAAAACCTGTCGATATTTAAAAAAAAGGAAAAAAGATGGCGAACCAGCTTGATCATGTCATTTTTTTATAAAGAATCTACTCTTGGAGTGCTGGTTGTATTTCTGACACTGATACAATTTTTTATTTTTCCGTCTCTCCCCACCCACCCCCAAGTTTTATTTTCTTCACAATATGATATTCACTCTTCTACGCTTTTGCAGTGGCGGAGGTGTTAGACCGATTCCCGAGATTCTACTGTCATAGCATATACACATTTGTTCAATCTCAGATTTTGTTCACTTGGGAGTCGGCTAACAGCTCATTCTCTCCCCCCCCCCGAAAGATAAGAACGTTAGCATTTATTCATTGCTATATTAAGTCTCTCACTCATAAAAACGCTCTTTTAAATGACCTTCGAAATCGGCTATAACGTCATTCGTTATAAAATAAAGGTCTCTTCAGCATAATGACTAGATCGACCATTCAAAGTATCACAATAGCCCCAGCCAATGCTCGCCATTTAATGAATAAAATAAGTTATTCAAAAAACTACTGCCTTGGTAATTCATTTAAAAGATCTTCAAGTGAACAATTCATTTTTCAACGAGTACTTTTCTTTGTATTTAAAGAGAGTGCTTTATAAGGTTTTATCATTGACTTAACAAAGATTGTTTTTAATAAAGCAAAAAGCAAATTTTGTTTCATTTTGGTTTGTAATTTACATTTATTTGCATGCGGTTTTTTGTGCCCTCCGACCGTCATCATGTCGATCCAGGTAACCTTCAGGGAATTTCGAGCTGAACCCTTCATTTAAACTACGTGATTAGATTGTTCTAGTTCCGCTAACCATGTCTATGAATATCGTGTATACTCCACAATTATTGCTCGCATCCCCCTTTCCACGGATTGGCCCAGGGATTGAACTTTCAATTCTTATGTTAGCAAATTCACGAACTTCTCGCAAAGAAATCTATTCTATCAACTGATATTTTACTGTTACTTGACTGCACTCACCGAGGCTTCTCTTTTCTACTGCGGAAGTTGCTGCTGCTGCTATTGAAGCCTTTCTGTCATTTCTCTTTCTTTATTAATTGCTCCCATAATCTTCTAGTTTGCTTAAAAAGCCTAACCTTTTCTTAGCCTGCTTAGAAACCCTAACCAAACTTTTCTTTATGTGCCGTGTCCTTTCAGGACGTAGGGGCAAGTGGAAATCCATGATTTCCTATCTCTTTCCGCTCTTGGTATCCCTCCCGAATCCCGCCCCGCCTTCCACTTGCTTAAGCCCATCAAGTGTGTCTCGCATTTCATCCGTCCCATGAGTATCAGATCATCCAAGCCGTCCTTCCTTATTACATGTCCCAGAAACCTCAGCTGTCTCTTTCTGATACCAAGTATAATTCTCCTTTTCGTTTGCATCCTCTCCAAAACCTCGTCGTTACTCATATGTTTGGTCCATGGTATCCTCAGCATCCTTCTGTAGAACCACATTTCTGTTGCTTTGAGTCTCCTCTCCTTTAATAATACAAGGTCTTCCGCCACACCTTGATCTGTCGATTCTCCCTGATGCCTTCCCGGTTAAGCGTTTTCAGTTTCTCAAGATTCTACTTGTCAATAAATTGTTTGAGTTTTGTTTAATGGCATATCAACCTCTGTGGGTTATTTAATGCCAAAAAGGTGGGGTTTTAAGGTATTTTTTAATGTTCGGTTATAGTGAGAACGTTGATTTAGTCAGATTTAATGAAAATTTTTTGGTTTTTCTTTTTTCTTTAAAGAAAACTGAAAATGTCTTCTAGTTTTGTATTCAAAATTGTTTTGTTAAAAAGAATTTTTTCTTCAAAAATGTGTTGCTGGTAATATGTAGATTTTTCTATAAAAGCCTATTTTTATGTATATATTTCTATAAAAGTATATTTCTATACTTTCATAGTGTTTTGACCTCAGTTTGGGGGTTAACTATTTGCTCATAGCTGTGACCCTAACGGGTGCTACCACTCCGGGTCAGGGTGGATCTGGGAACAACAGCAATTAAGAGATGATTCCATGCTCCTCACAACCTACCAATCAGAGGCCTTGCTACCGGATGCAGTTTACTGTTATGCCAAGAACCTAATAAATTGTTGAGCTTTTGTCACTAAAAAGAACAGTCAAGTGAAAAATAATTTCTATTCGGTTCGCATGTGTTTTGACAATAATTTTTAGGACATAATTCCGTTAAATTAGCAAAAAGTCCCATCTCCGCAATAACAGATTTACTGAATTAGCTTGTTTACAAATGAAACATTGAGCTTGAAATGGGTTATTGTTGGTCCAAAATCACGCCTTCGTTGAAAATAATTGCGGTGAATTCAAAAAATGATATTTAAAATTAACATTTTGGGTTTCTGTTTGAAATCCTTGTTTCTTCTGTTTATCACCGAAATTAAACAACCCAGATAGTATTTAGATGGGAACTACTTGGAATAAAGTTATTGTAATCAACTTCTTATAATCCAAAACATATTTGAGCTTTAAATAACCGACAAAGTTGTTAAACAAAATCAATGAAAAATCCGCTTTTTCTGAAGTTAGACCTCTTTTGTACGTTGCGGTGCAGTGAAACGAGAAATCGGATAGCCGAGTTCGAATTTCAGTTTAATTCGTTGCATTCGCAAATGCCATTGTAAAATGTATTAATCTTTTCTCTCTAGCTATGGATTAAATAACAGGTCAGTTTGCTTGGTTGGTAACCAGTCTAACGCAGAAAGTAATGGCAACCTACTGCGAAAAAGCATGTCATGTCTCGAAAGAGACATGATCGTCCAAGCCTCTATCACTTATGGCACTTAACTGGCTGACTTAGTGTAATGAGGGTAGAATACTGCCGCGGGTAGCTATTCCTCCGAATCGAGCTTCACTCGGTAATAATTTTCAATTGCGTTCCATCTGCAAAAAGACACACAATGATTAACGGAACATCACTAATTATCCTCGCAAGGATTTTCAATTTTCAGAAGAGCTCAAAAGTAATCTCCTTGTATGCTATCCAGCCCCCGATTAACTGTTAAACATTTTGTCTTTCGCCAAGTGTACCACTCTTTATAAGATTCTCTTTATGACGAGTTTTTTTTTCTCTCTGGTACCCAGACCACATGAATTTACGCGTGCTACTAGACTGGCATTTATGTAACCGCCACTTCTACTCTTAAATTTCCTTCTTACATGTGGAACTCCGTTCCGTTTATTTGCTTTGCTGGTCGCTACAACCTTCAGAAGTTTAAATGCAATGTTAATTACCATTTTCTATCTCCTTGAATCGGCTTACGGCCATACCACGTTGAATACACCGGTTCTCGCTCGATCACCGAAGTTAAGCAACGTTGAGCCTGGTCAGTACTTAGATGGGTGACCACTTGGGAATACCAGGTGCTGTAAGCGTTTAGTGATGGATGTGCGTTGTGGTGCAGTTGATATCGGCTCGGAAAGAGAAATCGGTGAGCCGAGTTCGAATTCCGGTTGAATACCCTGCATTCACTTAAGCACTGGTACCCTTGGGAAAGGTATTAATCCGTCCCTTCCCTCCACTTATGGGTTAAATAACAAGAGTAGGATTTGGGGACCCTGCCCTTTAAAAAAAACCAATGAAACTTTATACTCGAAAAGAAAAAGTATTTCTAGACACAAAACTTATATAAAAAAAGAAACAACAATAAATTGTTGAAAGAAAAAGATATTACCAGCAATAAATAAATAAAATTTAGTTGGCAATAACTGACCCAGCGAGATGTTGATTTGCCATAAAACAAAACAACCAGTCATCTTGAATCCTTTGTTTCGAGACTGCCTGTACACGTTTTTTTTTCTTTTTTCTTCACTGTAACCCCCATGCGCACTAGTGGCATTCTGCTTTGCTTCGGGTGAAATCATTAAAATCCAAATTCAAGATGCTCTCTGTCAATAAATTGTTGAGCTTTCTCCACTAAAAGAGCTACCAAGTGGGAATCCTTTCTGTTCAGACCGCATGTTTCCTGAAAAGTTTCACTATTTCGGGTCATGGTTCGATTAAATTATTACGGATATAACATTTTTCGATAATCGACCAATATTTGTCTGATGGTGAAACACTGGCTTGAAATGGGTTAATATTGGTTCAGACGAAATAGCTATCTTTTTTTGTTTGTTTGTTTGTTTGTTTTTGTTTTTTGTGATATTTTGGAGTTATCTTGTAACATGCAGTCTTAAGTGCACGAGTTTGTTGTTGCTTGGAAATCTTCCATGTAAATAAAAAGTCTGTCATTATCGTTTGTCAGTGTTTATAATATATAATGTAATTTGACATCTTTGAAAATGGCTTATGTAAGCCGAAAGCTTAGATTGGATTATTTTAAAAATTATGTATCAATATTGCAATTTTCTTTCTTCATTTAATGATAATGCTATTAAGCTTATCGGAGAATATGAAAAAAAAATTACATAAAATAGACAAAACTATATTATTTAATGAAACATGCATTAATACTTATAAATCTCAAATAAAATTCCGAATTCTACATACGGTATATAGCTATTTCAGAGAAAAATCTCGGTTCTTCAGCAAGAATCAAAACCAAAATTTGTTGCTGAAGAAGCGAGATTTTTTTCACTGAAATAGCTATACACCGTATGTAGAATTCGGAGTTTTATTTAATATAATATACATGTTTAGCTCTGTAAATAGATAATACCATTTACATCTAGCCCCCCACCTGGATCATTTTTAATATTAATAGGATCTGGTTTTGGGGATTTTACCTACATACTTTTCCTTTTTGGGATTTAAAAATTATATATATATATATATATATATATATATATATATATATAATTGTTTGAACATTATTTTGATCGATATTCGTATTTAAGTAGATATTCAGTTTATAATCAAACAGTACTCTCTCTCTCTCTCTCTCTATATATATATATATATATATATATATATATCACAGGCCTGATTATTTACGATAAATTTTTGTTGCAAAAATGAGTCATTCGGCAGATTGAAAATTGTGTTATACAGGCTTGATTTGACTTCGTTTGTTGGTCATTCGTGGTCGAGAGGTCTAAGACGCGCCAAATCAATTGGTGGCTTCCCCTATATAGATAGAAGCCGCAGGTTCAAATCCTGCCGAATAACACACATTTTTGTAACGAAAATTTATCGTAAATAATAAGGCCAGTAGAAATAATATATATACTGCTTGATTATAAACAGAATATCTACTTAAATACGAGTATCGATCAAAAATAATGTTCAAACAAATAATTTCAAATTGACAGTTGTTTATAACCAATTTCGTTAATCTTCGTTAATTTCCGTTTATATATATATATATATATATATATATATATATATATATATATATAAATGAGATGTTAGTTGTATCAATACTTATATATACTATAGGGACAAGAATCTCACCCCACTAAGTGTTGCTGTGTACTTAGCAAGTAGGGTTGTGGTTTCTTTTTTGGGTTTTTTTGTGGGGGCAATGTTGTTATGGCTACACCTACCTGGTTTGGAATTTTGTGTTGTTCTCCTAGGATTGTAGCCAACCAAGGCTAGAAAGCCCAACCTGCTAGCTCTAGGGAGAAGGAATGGATCCATACCTTTCCAAGGGTATTTGTGTGAAAGTAAATGCCATCTAAACTTGACAATCACTAATTTCACCTTCCACACCAATATCCACACAAAGTGTGCAAGGAGTAAATTATCGCCGATTTTTTTATATATATATATATATATTTTTTCAATTTTATGCATAAGCATTGTTTGTTTTTGACTTTTTGATTGCACAATATAGTTGGGCACCATCTGTAATAAAGATCCTACTAGAAATTTGGAAACACCATGATGTACTGTTTTGCATTTGCACCAGAAGCTCTAATACAAACATTTCAGAATGTTTGGGTATCAATCTGAGTACATTGCAGAGCATTTGGAAAAAGCTGGGTGAGTCTAATGGTTATCTGTGAAGGGTTTTAGAGTGATCACTAGCGATGGCAGTGTTATGCTTCTATTTATCTTCCCACGGGGCATTAGACTTGACAAGGGGACGTACATGAAGTGGCTTCAAGTGGTAGTGTTTCCTTGAGTCAAGAGGGTGGCTGCTGGAAAACCTTATTTATGGCAACAGGACTCTGCACCATGCCACACAAACAGTAGAACTGTTATGCCTGTGAGACAATTTCTGCAACCACATCATCCCTTGCATCTGGCCACTTAACTCCTCCGACCACAAACCCCTTCATTATCATGTGGGGCATAGTTGAGCGGTTGACCAAGAAAACTCCTTGTAACACTAAGATGGACTGAAGGCAAAGATTATGGCCGCGTTCACCAATGTAAACAAGGAGACCATCCAGAGGTGTTGCAGGAGATTCTTTAGTTGACTCAAGGTCATGGTTGAAGCCAATGGTGAATGTATTGAATAAATTTACTCTGGCATTTCAAAAATTTGAATGACATGTCTTGTTAACAGACATATTTATCAAATTTAAACAAAAATATCTTGAAATGCTGGAGTAAATTTACGAGATGACAAATTATCCAACACACACACATACACACACTCACTCACACTCTCTCTCTCTCTCTCTCTATATATATATATATATATATATATATATATATAAAAATAATGGTCATAATAAAATTTTGTAACAAAAAAAAAAAAAAAAGGAAGAGAAAGAACTTAGTGCATTTTGAGACAAATTTATTTTTGAGAAATTTTCAACATGTTCATTTCAACAAATACAAAACAGAATATCTTGTGTTGGATTTATAGTAATCCCCGGAATCTTGGTCCACAGATTATCTAAAAGATTATCTAAAAGAAAAATTATCTAAAAGAGTGAAGTTCTGTAGCATAGAGGCTAATCTTTACATTTCTCCCGAAGAATTAGTTTGTTAACGAAAATGAGAGAAAATTGGCAATGGGTACTTTTGCCAAAACACAATCTGCTAACACCTCTCACTGTTTCTTTGACACATTTTATCAGGTATAAAATTGACATCATGAAAATTCAAAACAAAATAAGGAAACTGCATATAAAAAAGGATCTGTGTGTGTGTGTGTGTGTGTGTGTGTGTATGTATATATATATATATATATATATATATAATGAGGTCAAGTTAGTAAACAAACAGGAAAACCCAAAAAGATCTATTTAATATGAAATATTAAGACAGATGAATAAAGAAAGCACAATGGTTATTATCCAGAGCAATATTTTATATATATATATCCTTAAACAAAATACAGTCATAATTATCCCGAGGAACCTTTCGGCCAACACTTGTCAAGGGGTACGTTTGCTTTATTACGAAGGGGTCAAAAATAGAGGACAGAAAAACAACAGGAAAACTTACAATAATAGGAGAAGATGGAATTTGATTAAAAATAAACTTTATTCAATAGATACTAAAATGTAAGTGAGATGTAAACATGCAATTCCACAAGAGTGAAATAAAAAAGAAAAAGCATTACACTCACAATCCATCCAGTAATTGTAAGGAGCGTAGGAGCGTTTACACCCCGCTAATAGTTTAGTATCTATTGAATAAAGTTTATTTTTAATCGAATTCCATCTTCTCCCAGTATTGTAAGTTTTCCCATTGTTTTTCTGTCCTCTATTTTTGACCCCTTTGTAATAAAGCCAACGTACCCCTTGACAAGTGTTGGCCGAAAGGTTCCTTGGGATAATTATGACGTGTATTTTGTTTAAGGATATATATATATATATATATATATATATAATATTGCTCTGGATAATAACCATTGACAAGTGTTGGCCAAAAGGTTCCTCGGGATAATTATGACATCTATTTTGTTTAAGATTATTAACTTATTCTGTGGGTACAGATCATTATTATATATATATATATATATATATATATGGAAAATTCAACATATGATCTGATCTAAAGTGTGAAATCCTGGTCTGAAGAGATGAGTCTAGATGATGTGTTGAGCTTTCCTTCATACATGTGTGTCAAAATATAGGAGACATTCTCTGGATTTTAAAAAAAAAACTAATATACTAGATTACATTGGGCCAAAGGAACTTTCTCTTTCTGACGAGTTTTATCATTTAGTCAGTAATAATAATTTGTGTGTACTTCTGAGATGAGCTACTATTTACATTGTTCAGACTGTTATCCTCATCTTTATTGCTATATTCATGACGTTTTGGCCGTTGTACACTCTGGCCTTCTTTAGTTGCTAGGAATTTTGAACTGAACCCTTTATTTCAATCACTGGGGTATGTTATTCTCTCTATGATTGACTGGCTTAGGAAATTCTTGTAACATAGCATATGCACTGATTCCTTAAGTTTACATAGTTTCCAGTGGTGTTCTCTGTCAGTTATTTCACCTTCATCCCATAGAAAATGCCGAACACAAGTGATAAAAATAAACGGTTCAGTTCAGAATTCCTAAAACCTGAAGAAGGCCGGAGCGTACAATGTCCGAAATGTCGTAAACGTGGCAATAATGACGAAGAAGTCTAAATAGCATAATTATAAAAATAACAAAATTATCCCATTACTGCATAAAACTTCCTTCAAATTTTGAAATTTCATTACTAAGTAACAACAACATTTAATGAAATTTCAGTTCAGTTTTTAGTTCTTTTTGCCTAACTTATCGTGCTGGCTAACGAGCATCTTAGGGCTAACAGATTTTAAATTTATAAAATATTGGACACCATGCACAAATGGGTTAAATGGTTTCATCATCCAAGCTTAGTAGGAATTAATTAAACCAAAGAAGGCATGGAATTTGATTAAATCTAGAGGGCGGCCACCAAAATTTTAGCCCAAAGAGTATTCATTTTCTACAGTTTACCTATGAAGGTTATTTAAAAGTATTTTTAGATTTAAGGACTTCTTTCTTTCTTTCTTTAAAAAATGGTTTAGTTTCAAAATCCTTACTAATTAACCCATAAATTAGGGGAGAAGAGGTGGATTCATACTTTTCCATAGGTATTTGTAAGTGAATATAACAAACCCAATGGGAATTGGAACTCAGCTTTCTAATTTACAATTCCAAGGTATTATCATTATACGACCCACACATCCAGTCTTATAGTATTTGGCATTACTCATCTAGGTACTGACCAGACTTAGCATTGCTTAACTTTAAAACACTGATTCCTTTATGATAACGGTGATGTAGCTGTAAGCACATTTTATTTATATATATAGAGAGAGAGAGAGAAAGAGAGAGAGTGAGTGTTTACATTGTATGTCACATGCTAAAAGTCTGCCTTTCTCTACCGAGCCCCCATAGCTCAGAGGTAGAATCGCCAACTGATGTCAATTCAGTCAGGTTTCAATCCTGGCTAGAAGCAATCAGATGTCTAACCATACTGATGAGCTGTGATACAGTAAAACAGATCTGTCTGCAGAGGACTATATATATATATATATATATATAATTATAGCTCTATTTTTATATTGAGCACTGTTTGAAATTATTGTTTTGAACATTGTTAATATTTTCTTCATGCCTTATTCACTTGGATATTTATATAAAGTGTGTGTTAAAGGTTTTCTATTTGTTAGCAATCTAATATATTTCACTTTTTACAGAAGTTTTAAATTTTTATCAGAGAATGTGATTTGTAGAAAAACTATTTGTTGCATTCTGCTTTCAAGAAGACGAGGTTTTTTTTTTTTTTATAGTTAGGTTATCTTGGGGCTTTGAAAGAATGCATTGTTTCTCTTTGTATAATTTATGGTCTTCCAAATTCAAACATTTGTTTAACAAGTCAAATACATGGGAAACCTGATTAAACAATGAGACTCGGACAACACAAAAGTAAAAATACCAGAATTATCTTCCTTTTTCTCCATATTCCAGTTCATGATGAAGCTTTAATAAAAGTGAAATATCTCAGACTGATAAATATTTCTTATTTATTCTTTATTGTATCGTTCTGTTGGATTCGGATTCATATTTGATCCCAACTCCTGTGTGAGACAAAGTGGAAAAACTCATAAGCAACATGATTTTCCACTGTGTTTCACATACCATTATACATCCGACACACACATAATAAAAGGGGTCGCAAATCTAATGTTCTATGCAATTGTCTCCCATTAAATAAATTCAGGGGTATACTTGAATATTTATGAAATTAATAGCATTTTTTTTGTTTTGTTTTTCTACATGAAAAAATGTAAATAACATATTTACATGTATATACAGAGCAGACATAATATTTTGTATACATACCAAGGCCGAATAGCGAGGAAAAAAAATGGCCCAGGCAATCAACTAACTACTAAAGCAGCAGGTTACAGCTAAGGTGCTGTAAACTCTAATAAAAAAAAAAAAAAAAAAAAAATAGTGAAACTGGTGAGGCCAGTCAACCAACAGGTAACTAGGCTACTATGACTTTGCCCATTGTCACAATCTGCTCTCTTTCATATATATATATATATATATATCCACTCATTTTTGATATCTAAATTTTAAACTGAATTTTTAAAAATGAAGTTTTCTTTAAACTTTTTTAGCTTTAATTGAAAGTTAAATGATTAAATATACTATTTCCTGTAAGTAAGATATTTCGGTGTATTTCAAACAGAAATTATATTGATTAGAACCTAAAATTTTTCAATTTTTTTTAATCTTTCAATTTTTCGCCATTTGTAAATAAAAGTTAATCTTGCAAAAATAAAATATACATCTGTGACACATTATTTTTGAAAAATTAGCAAATTGTATGTTAAATTAATTAGATTTACACAAGTATTACTTATTTATAACATGACAGTTAGAATAAAACTATTTCTTAATCACAGTTGAACTTTATGACCTGTCTGCCATGTTGACAAGTTGTCAGATGAGAGATAAGTGTATGGTGATCACAAGTGATAAAATTTACAAAGTTTTTTTGGGTAAAGGGAGAAAAATCTGACCTTTTAATTTGCCTATAGAAATTACCATACACAAAAAAAAAAATTTAAATTATTTTAAAATTATGAAGGCCAAACAATTTGTATTAAACTTTTCAATCTTCAATAGGCAATATAATCTTTAATTATTAACTTAAAAATCTAACCACAACAAATCTTTGAATTATTTTTCAAACATATAAATTATTATAATAATAAAAAAACAAAAATGAAACCAATTCTTTAAAAATTTTATTAATTGAAAAAAAAAAATTTTTTCAGGCTGTAATTTCCTTCATATATATTATTTATTAAAGCCATTAAAAGTTTAACAAATTAAATAATACCAGAGTTTTATTGCATTTTTATTTTACTATTTGGAGCAGATTTTTGGAGACAGAAGCCAAATTTAGAAAAAACAAAAAAAATATATGATTTATATTCCCTAATGAGTTCTGTGTTTAACTAATAAAGCCATTTACTGAACAAAGTTAAATTTATTAAAATTAAATTGATTTGGGGGGGGAGACGGTAGCAGGTGTAAAATATATATATTTACCAAGATTTTTAAAAAATAATAATTTCAAAAATTTTATTCATTTGTGAATGAGTCCTGAAAGTTTCATTAAAATCTGACAATTTGATTTTTTTATTTTTTTTATTTTTTTTTTTTTTGTAAGAATTTCTAAATTAATGTGTTTGTCACAAAAAAAAAGTAATTTAATATTATGCTTTCCATTGTAAACTCTCATAATGATTTGGTTACCCACTCACTCAAAACAAGATTTTCTGCCAAAATTTCGAACTTGTTACAAGGGATTAAAAGATTTTCAAAAATAATTAAAACTTTTTCTCTTAATAATAATATAAAAATTTAGATGGCAAAAAAAAATTCATTTTATTAAGTTTGGGGCCTTTTTTTTCTTTTACTCATACTATGCTTTTTTTTTTTTTTTAATGGAAGTACCTAAAAATATATATATATATATATATATATATATATATATAAGGGAGGAACTCACCATGGCATGGTGTTGGTTTCATGCTTCAATGCAGTCTTCAAACTAAGTATTAATAGTTCTTTTAACCTGTTATATATGCAGATCACTGGTGAATTAAGGAAAGTGGGAGAAGATAAAACCAGCTCTTGACTTTTTTTTTTTGTTGTTGTTGTTAGGGCTGATGATTTATTAATAGTCATGTCAGCTTTATTATACTGGTTAGGTGGTTGGAGGAGGAAGTGTGTATGTAAATTGACAAGATTTATTCATTGGTCATAACCCCTACATGGCTTTATATATATATATATATATATATATATACATATATATATATCTCATTATCATCATCATTAGTTTTTTTAGTCATAACTAAATCAGATCAGTACTAAGTTGAATTAAAAAGTATTCAGTACATTTATATTGTAGAACTTTTGGAAATGAATTATTTCCACAACCTAGGTTTCAACCTTTCAGTATCTTCAGGCAATTTATAATATGTATATATCTATCTATCTATCTATATATATATATATATATATATATATATATATATATTATTAGTTTTGTATGTTTTAGTTTATTAATACCAAAACATAGAAACTTACATATGTTTGTATAAAATTTTAGATATAACCAAAAATATATCTGTAAATAAACAATATGAATTAAAACAAAAGGAAAACTTGCATATATATATATATATATATATATATATATATCAAGTAAGTGTTAAAAATATAGATTAAATTCAACAGAATTCTTAAATAAGAAATGTTTTCCTATTTGGCTTTATCAGAAATTTTAGAGGTAGAATGATGAGGTGTCATTTCAAGTCATGGATATCTTATAGTGTTAGCTTATATGCACATATATATATATATATATATATAAACTGTGTTAGGTTATATTTATTTATATATTTATATGTATATAGTGTTAGTTTATGTTTATTTATATATATATAATCTCAAGTTTTTTAAAAATTCTGTTTTATTTTGAGTTGTCATGTGGATGTCACATGTCAGCCAAAAATTTAACATAAATTGTGAGTGGTAGTTTTGATGATTCTCAGTCTGTCCCACTTCCCAAAATCTGAATAAAATATTATTATAAATCTGAAGAGCTTCCTCATTGGGCCAATAATGATAGAATTTGGATGATAAAAATCCTGTTCACATCAAATGTCCCTGAGCATGAGTTGTTACTATAACAACAAATTTTCTCATTACCACACTTACAGGTGAGGACAGGTTGGTAATAATTACCTGACAATGGGCAAGTCTAGTATTACAAATTGAAATGGTTATATTATTATTTTATATGATAATGAGAATTCGTCTTGTAAAAATATAAAAAAAATTTAAATCATTACAAGAAAACAAAAAAAAATAGGTCATAGAGAAGTGGAGATAAAAAGAATAACAGAATAGTGACAAATTTGTATTGTGTTTAATCTTTGAGCCTACCATGGCTGAAGTGGTTAAGGCAACGTCCATGAAATGCCAGGTTTGCTCAAGTAATCAAAGAATTTATCAGCCCAGAGCAATTGTAATAAAATAACAAACAACAACAACAATAATTATAATAATAATAATAATATGGAACAATGTAATGTTTAGTTCAAACTAGTCATGAATTTAAAAAAAAAAAAAAAGAAAAAAAACAAATGCTTCATCTGGAAAAAAAAAAATATCCAGAAAGATTAGCCGATTTCCTGCTATCTCAAAGATTGTGCATAATTCAGTCCACATGAAGCATGGATTTGCTGTGTCATGTTGTGGTTAAACAGAGTACAAAACGTACTTTAATAAAAGTCTAAAAAATGTTTTCATTTAAAATTATAAGTATTTTATATTGTCGAGCTCATTTGCTTGTGAGTTTGAACTGCCTTAGTTTCTCCACCCTTGTGCCAGACAAGGCTCAGCTTAATAAACAAAAATCTACAATAGGGAGCTATATTAATGATCAGGAAAGAATAGAAAATGTAAATAGTTAAATCAATCCCTGTTTAAAAAAAAAAAAATAAATAATCATTAAATTTTCTGTCAAGTACTGAAGCCCATTTTGGCTCCTCGATGAAATACATATGCATGCAAGCAAACAAAGAGGGCGCAGAAAAGTTCTTAACCCTAAACCAATTCTCTAATTAATATTTTTCTTTTAATTTCTTCTTGGTCAAGCCCAGAACGTTTCACTATCATCACATACATGACCTCATTAGTGCAATTCTTCCCTTGTGTAATGGTCCTGGGCATGGTGGCAAACTGCATCCGGCAACAAGGCCTCTGATCAGGAGGTTGTGAGGAGCATGGAACCACCTCTTAATTGCTGTTGTTCCCAGAACCACCCTGACCCGGATTGGTAGCACCAGTTAGGGTCCCAGCTATGGGTAAATAGTTAATCCCCAAACTGGGGTTAAAAAACTATGAAGGTATAAAAATACACTTTTATAAAAATGTATACGTTTTTTAAGGAAAACTATAACCAACAAAACAGTTTTGAAGAAAAAATTATTATTCTCAGCAAAACATTTTTGAATAAAAAAAACTAAAAGACATTTTCAGTTTTCTAAAATAAAAAAGAATAAAAACAAAAAAAAAATTCATTAAAATCTAACTAAATCAACCTTCTCACTTTAAATAAACATTAAAAAAAACAAAAAAACTTAAAACCCCCACCTTTTTGGCATTAAATAACCCACAGAGGTTGATATACTGTTAAACAAAACTCAAAAACTCCCTTGTGTAAAATAAAGCCACAGCCTCACTAGGTGAGATGTTTCTGTTGTTGTGTTTTCTGTTGTAAGGATGTTTTGACATGGCTTGAGTTGATATATCTAACCGGTTTTGAAGTTAGTCGTCCATCTCGTACACTAGTTGCCAACCAAGACTGTTTTGTTATTCGACCCATAGCTGGGAGAAGAGATGATTCATACTTCTCCCAAGGGTGCGAAAATGAATGCAACAAAGTTGACCACACCCATTCCATTCTTTTTTAAGTGTTAACTAGTACACCATACATGCAACATAAAAATCTCTCATAAAAGTTAGAGAGTTAGAGAGAGAGAGAGAGAGAGAGAGAGAGAGAGAGATTCTGAAAGACAATACATTGCTACCTTGATTATTTTTTTTGTTTTTGTTTTTGTAAGATGTCTAAAAATTTAAATTCACTTTGCACTTGAAAATCACCAAGACATAAAGTATTTTTTTCTGTTTTAATTTATTTATTTTTTCTTTTGCAACAGAACATTTAAAATCAGTAAGTTCAAGCAAAAATCGAACCTGAAGCCTTTCAAACAAATTCAGACAAAACAACAAAAAAAAAAAATTGCACATTCTTCCAAACAATAATATAGTTATCTCCCTTGGAATCAGATCATATGAAAGACAACAACAATGAAGTTCATCTTTGATATTCCACTGAGGTTTCTCTTGTCACAAAGAAAGCAAAAACGAAATCACCGTCAACAGATTGTCTTAGCAAACCCCCAACCCCCCACTGAAAAAAAAAACTGACAACTTGCCAACAAATTTATTGTATTCTAAAGTATACAATAGATCACTTTACTTAATTATATTTGTTAGATTAAAGCAGTGGTTCCCAAGTTTTTTTTTCTCTGGGTAACATTTTTGAAAGAAAAATTTGCTTGCACCTCACTAAACTTTGTATGCAAAAAAAAATACATTTAAAAATACAAAAAAAAAATCAATAAGGGTTAAAGGGAGATAACCACAGAATCAAATTATCACTGATAACTCTCTCCTCCAATTTGCAAACCCTAGTTACTATAATTATATTTGATATGATGCAAAATATATCACAAGGATAAAATCGGTCAATAATTATTTATAACTGTGATCCATGCAGGTAATTATGCATAATAATATTTTGGCTTGCTGCCAAATACTCTCACACAAATACAGATGTCCCCACAAGGCTCTATGCCTTTTTTGATTGACATCAATGATCTCTCTGATGTCATCAGTTCCCAAGTAGGCATTTATGCAAATGACACTACCATTTACTCCTGATTTAATAGCAAATCTGTCAGAGCAGACAAACTAAACCAGGCCACTGCCCTTAAAAATGACCTCCAATCAGTGGTTAACTGGAGCAGGAAATGGCTTTTAATGCATTTCTGCCTGCCATCAGCATGGGTGGGGCTAGGCACTTGAAGGGTAACACACTGCACCTTCTGACCTCAAGTTTTCAACTGATTTGAAACAGAACAATTGCATTGAATCAATAGCTGTATCTATTACATGAAAAGTTAGGTCACTGTATTGTACTAGAAATTTTTTCTCATCAGCATCCATTTTGCACGTTTAAAACTCTACTATCCGGCTGTGCATTGAATACTACGGCCATATCTGGTCTGATGCCTTTGTTATTAATTTAAAGATTCTTGACAACAATCCAAAAAAGCTCTGCAATGTAATCAGTCCTGACCAGGCATCTTGGTTTCAGTCACTTTCTCACCATGGCTTCCCTCTGTCTTTTCTACAAATATTTTCATGGCAACTGTGATTGATACCAACTTGGCTGACCCCCTGCAGTATCTCTCTCACCGGCATGATGTGGCTTCCCTGTACCTCTTCTATAAATACTTTCATGGCTTCTGCTCTGATGAACTTAAATCACTGGTGCTCCTTAGATGTGAATTTGCACGAGATACTAGATTGGCAACTAGGTCCCACCCTTTTACAGTGAAACTGATGAAATGTAACTGCAATTTCTACTCCAACAGCTTCTTTCCTCGCACTTCCCACCTGTGGAATTCCCTACCGCATGCTTGCTTCCCCGACGGCTACAACCTCCAGGAGTTTAAATGTAAGGTCAATAGACACCTCCTAACACACTAACTCACACCCACTCTCTTCCTATCTATATCCTAAGTCATCTACCATCCTCCTTCTGACATTTCCCATACCCAATCGCTCTATGTAACCCCCTGCGCTATAATGGCAGTGGAATGCCTTGCTTGGGGTGACACGATTAAAAAAAAAAAAAAACTGCACTGTATTCCCTGGTATGAATTTCAGCATGCTACTAAATTAGCATCTATGTCCCACCAGTTTACTGTTCCCCCTGTGGAACTCCTTTCCGATTTCTTGCTTCCCTAATAACTACAATCTTCAAAAATTTAAATGCCATGTCAACCACCATTTTCTTTAATCTTTTGTTCTTTTCTCAATCCTCTTTATACTCAGTTTTTTTTTTTTTTTTTTTTAATCGTATCACCCCAAGCAAGGCGGTAACGTCACTGATGTGTAGGGGGCTATGTAATAGTGAAAAGATTGGAAAAGAGAAAGCCGGAAACCACATCCTAAACAGGGAACAAGGGATGAGCCTCTTAACCTGTTCAATAGACATGGGTGGAGTGTGAACCGGGCGATAGATAGATCTATCTACTCCAATTTTTTTTCTTTTTTCTCTTACTTTTGCTCCCTGTAGACCCTTGCATACTAGTAGCATTCCCACCTTGCTTGGGGTAAAAAGATTTTTTTTTTTTTTAAATATTTCAAACTTTGAAATATTTATTTTTGTCTTGTGAATTTTTTAAAACTGTTTTTAAATTTTTGTCTTTCAATCATTCTGCCTCACCTGCTATCCATATCTGCTGCCTCTTATGAAGCATTCCACACTGTTTGAGAACCACTGTTTTAATGTAACCAACAATTTTTACGTATTTTGTCACTCTGTGTTTTGCTCTTTGATATTAAGATTTAAGTTTAGGCAAAGTCATTACTACGATAGATATTTGAATGCTCGTATGCCATCTAAGGCTTTCTTAGTTACAATTAGAAATAAGATGACTTCTGTTTTATTTTGGTAAATAAAATTAAATTTATTAACCCATTCACTATTTCCTTGGATATTAGATGCCATCATTATTTATGGTTCAATGTTATTTACCATAAGAAATTGCGATATCAAATTCCTTTCTAATGAATAAAATGAAGTCATTCATGGCTATCATTGATACTTAAACACTTATACTGTGTCAGCTATGCTTTTATTGACTGGCTGACTGGTTAGAATATCAGTATTCCAATCATGAGACCTCGGTTCAGATCTAACTAGTCAATTTGTTACAGGGGCGACTTCTTGGTAATATCTATGTTGGGAGATGATCCCAGTGTGCAGTACTGTCAGAAATTGTCTACAATCGAGGCAAATGAACCCTATATTAAGAGTTGGATTACCCTTTAGGCTAGTATTGGCTGGAGTGTAGGATCCCTCAAGCTTTTATAAAGCTGTGATTTTAAATTTCTAAATTTTAGAACTTTAAAATAGTTTCATAAACTGAAATGACAAACTCCTAATTCTTCCACACTCTGTAAAACCCTTGTCTTAGTGGCTTTATTACCTTGTATGGGGTGATACTGATTTAAAAAAAAAATCCTGAAGTCATGAAACAATTATGAGGGAGGGCTCAAAGTTTCTTCTCTTGCACTTCTCACTAGTGGAATTCCCTTCCAGCCCCATACTTCCCAGCCAACTTTAACCCGCAACATAGATCTAAGTAATGTATTCTCTGTCTTGCTTGTAAAATAAAAAAAGCAATGTCATTCTCAAGATTTCCTGAAATAAAACCATAGAATATCCACTCTTTACATGTTCAACCTAACAAGATTCCATTTTACATAATTATTCTGAGTTGTGGATATAGAAAAGCTCATAGCTTTATGACTGTTGTATCTCTTATCAGTTTTGACTTGATGAATTCATAGTTACCACTATAAGGTTGCCTCCCTGTGTCTTTTCTATAAGTATTTTCATGGTAATTATTTGGATGAGCTCTTCACTATGGTACCTAAACTTTTTTTTAATTCAAGTGCAGTACTAGACTGGTGTTGAGATCTCATGAATTTACAGTTAAGATGGCTATATGTAGCCATCAGTTCTATGCTAACAGTTTATCTCACAGTTCCTGATTGTGGACCTCCCTTCCAACTCCATGCTTTTCAGCCAACTTTGCACTTAAATTTTTGCAGATTAATATCAAGCCCTATCTACTTCCCTCCTGATTACTCTTTCCTCTCATTATTAATGTTTCTGTTTCTAATTTTTTTACATTCTGTAACATCTTGTGCCTTAGTGGCTTTATTGCCTTGCATGGGGGTGATTTAAAAAAATTACTAAACTCCATGAAACAATTACAAAGGAGTGCTAAAAAGATTGGGCTCAAGACAATTTCTAATATATAAAAGCTAAATCACTTTTTGCTACTTACTCATATATTCAAACAAGTTCATATGGATTGTTTTTTTTTGTTTTTTTTTTTTCCTTACAGAAATCAACAATTAATTGTATTATGAAGAAAAAAGGTTTTCTGATTTTGCTACTTAAAAATCTCTTCAATGTGAAGCATGGATTATTGGCCAAAAATAGGAAATGATCTTAGAGACTGATTTGAAATTGAGAATCTTAAAATTTGAAATAGAAGCCAAATTATCATTTATTAAACAGTGTGTATATTTATTGCCTGTAAATTTGAGAAATTATAGTAAAGAAAATTCTTTCCTCCAGCAGGGATTGAACCCGCATCCCCCATCCATAGGGAAAACCGCACTTTAATGCTAAGCCATGAGGAACATCTCAGCAAGCAAGATTCTATTTTCTCTTTGTAAAGAAGGTATGTCCTCTTACCTTTGCAGGTGTGCATTGGGGTGCAGTGGATATCGACTCTGAACGACAAATCGGGGATCAGAGTTCGAATTCTAGTTGAATTCATGGCATTCACTTACGCACAAATACCCTTGGGAAAGGTATTAATCTGTCTGTTCCCTCCAGTTATGGGTCAAATAATAGAACAGATTGGGTTCTATAGCCTTGGTCAGCAACCAGTCTATCACAATGGCAACTTACTGCAGGATAATCTTCTGCCCAGTCAGTCATGTCTCTTTCGAGACATGATTGCCCAAAATGTGTACCACGTATGACACTTAACTGACTAATCTCCTCTTAACTCATGTTATTTTCTTGACAGCGTCATATCTCCCGAGTTTTATATTCAAAATGTAATTGGCAAAGTAATAAAAATATCAGATTAAAAATAAATCCATTACCTCTTTAGGAATTGCTTTGTTTATATTTCAGATATGAAACTGAGCAGAAATGATTGTCCCAAGTGCTTTCGCCTACTTCTATAGTCATTTTCAAGGTTGTTTTTTTTTGTCTCTGGTGGCGGTATTTTTATGTTCACGTTTCCTACATATATATATATATATATATATATATATATATATATGTGTGTGTGTGTAGTGAAAATAAGTTGGTTGTTTTTATAAATCCATTGGTAATAGCTTATATTGCAGAGCTCTTACAGACCGCTCATCAGACCAAATTCATACAACAATGATGAATTTGGTCTGATGAGTGGTCTGTAAGAGCTATTACCAATGAATTTATAAAAACACCCAACTTATTTTCATTATAATACTCTGTTAAATTCTAACATTGATTTCTCATCAGATTTAATCCTCTTTGGAATTAACCTTACCAAGTACCAAGGATACTACTATATATATATATATATATATATATATATATATATATATATATATAATAAAAATAAGTTGGATGTTTTTATAAATCCATGGGTAAAAACACCCAACTTATTTTCATTATAATACTCTGTTAAATTCTAACATTGATTTCTCATCGGATTTAATCCCCTTTAGAATTAACCTTACCAAGTACCAAGGATACTAGTTTATATCAAATGACCCTAAAGAGTGAAGCTATTACAATAATGCCCTTTGAAATCAGCATGACTGAAATAACACTGCTCAACTAAGTGACAAGATGAGGACAACAGTCAGAACAATATAAATAGTGTATTTTGATGGTTGCCTTTATAATAAAATTGCTGGGCACTTTGACATGATGTAATGGTTGTTTTTATCGTAGTGAGTTTGATTCTCACTGGGTATTCCATACTTGCAGCTTTGTGCTACATTTAAGTTACGTTTACACAATAATTAAATTGCTTAGTTATTCAAATGAAGCTATTTTCTGCTCTGAATGTAATGTCGATGTTTGAGAGGCCGGAGAATAAAGGGAATGAAGTTTGTAAGCATTTTTTTGAAAATCTAAAATTTTATTATGTAATGCTTATTTTTTGAAAATATCGTTCATAAAATCAGTGTAACACAACATTTATAGAACCAATCACAAGAAAAATGTCACAAAGTTTGTTTTTTTGTATATAGTGTATGTATGCATTATCCATTTTTTAAATTTCTTTCTGCAATAGACCAGTTGCAAACCAAGACTATAGAACCCAATCTGTCCTGCTTGACGTGGCGTAATGGTGAGCAAGCTAGTCTTCGGCTTTGTGCCACATCTAAGCAGTGCTTAGAAAATCAACTGTCCTGCTATTTCAATCCATAGCTGGCAGAAGAAGCAATGGATTAATACCTTTCTCAAGGGTATTTGTGCGTAAGTGAATGCAATGAATTCAACTGGAATTTGAACTCTGCTCTCCGAGTTTTCATTCCAAGCAGATATCTATTATATCAGTCAGTCAATTAAGTACCATGCGCGATACACGCTTTGGGTGATCATGTCTCCAAAGAGACATGACTGACTGGGCAGAACATTATCCCGCAGTAGGTTGCCATTGCTTTCTGCGGTAGACTGGTTGCCGACCAAGGCTATAGAACCCAATCTGTCCTGTTATTTAGCCCATAACTGGAAGGAAGAGACGGATTAATACCTTTCCCAAGGGTATTTGCGCGTAAGTGAATGCGAGGGATTCAACTGGATTTCGAACTCGGTTCCCCGATTTCTCATTCCGAGCTGATATCCACTGCGCCAAAACGCACATCTATTATATCACAATGCACATTACAAAGAATACTGAGAAAATGGTCAGTTCATTATAATTCTTTAGTAATTATCCAATTCCTCCTGCTGCAATGTCTTTACAAAAGCCAAGTCAGACTGAAAAAAAAATGGAGGATGGAGTTGCCCAGTAACTGATAAGTCTTGATGGGGGTTCAAAAACACGGCCCTTTTCTGCCTTACAACCCGTTTCCCACAAATGATGCATTGCAAGCCTTTTTTCTGTTATGTCACTCTTACCACGACAAATGTTTGGATGAGTGACATTTCTTAGTTTGACCAGTTCAGACCTTCACAACTATCTCCGTGCGATTGATAAATTGTCGCAATTATTTTATTATTTCAAATATTCTTTAGGCTGAGTCTGAGCTCCAGAACCATGGATTAGTTTTAAAGCTTTCATTCCACCTGAGCATCGCAGGGCTATACTGCTAGTCTATTATATCACAATGCACATTACAAAGAATACTGGAAAAATGGTCAGTTCATTATACTGCTTTAGTAATTATTCAATTCTTCCTGCGGCAAAAAATTGTAAATCTTCCCTTGCTTACATTTCTTTAAATAAAATTGTTAGAAAGTTGATAAAACAAATTCTCTAAATGGAATTTAAAATTATTTCGTTTATCGTAAAATAAATTGAAAATTATTTTCTTTTTAAAACTCCCGAAATGATAAACTGGATATAATGAACAGAGAGCAAAAAAAATTTTTTTTTAAAAAATGGACTAAATCTTCCAATTTTTTTTTTTTTTTCTTTAGGATCAGAGTATTTACACAACACAAACAAAATGTTTTTGTTTTTTTTTTAAAATGTCAGTTAAGTGTCATACAAGATACATGCTTGGGCAGTCATGTCTCAAAAGAAACATGACTGACTGGGTAGATTTTCCCACAGTAGGATGTTATTACTTACTGTAGCAGACTGGTTTCAAATCAAGGCTATAGAATCCAGTCCAATCTGTTCTGCTGTTTAACCCATAGCTGGAAGAAGAGATGGATTGATACCTTTCCCAAGAGTAATAGCACACAAGTGAATATAACAAATTAAAATTGAAATTTTAACTCAGTTCTATGATTTCTTGTTCATAGCTAATATCCACTGCACCACAACACACATCCATTAAAAATGTATGAACCTTTAATGCCATTGAATTAGTTTAAAAGAACTGCTTGGTTTAATTATTTTGGATCTAACGATTCAAACAAATTCCATTATTTGGGAATTGTAACTGACTCGATAGATTATATATCACTGCTCCTGAATTAGGTTTGAAGTGAATTAACCAACTGCACAAATTAAAAGTATCCATTATAATTATAAGAAGAAAAAAAAAGAAACCACTTTTGTACAATTTTAAAAATAAAGTTTACTGGGATTTACTGGGATTCGGTTAAACTATTAAGATAAAAACAAATCCTCTTTTCAGACTGATTTTGACATCAAGTAGCACAGTGGTAACATTACAAACTGACAGTTATGCAAAACAAGTTTCTAATCTAAAGTCAAATTTAGTCTGCAGACTTCTTACGAGCTTTTGGCATCTCTTCTCCTTTAAAACAATTCCAAGAAATGCAACACTTTTTTTTTTGCTTGTAGAGTTTACATAAACAAAGACACTTATCTATATAAATAAATTGCAGTGTCCATGTGTCTGTCTGTTTTTCAATTTTGGTGAATCATAAACAACTTGTAGTTATTCATTTAATTATTAATTTCGTGTAACTCATTTAAAGTTAAATTCAAATATCAAACAACAGTGAAAGGTTTAAAAACAAAACAATTCTTTATTAAAGGTTTAACTTTGATATCGCCGAATAAAACTGCAATTAAAACTTGAGTGTGTCATAGCACATTGTGTTTTTCTTTTTCTAGCATGCATACTGTGACGTATGTAGTTTGGGTTCCCTAATGTCTTCTAAGAGTGACTTTATGTGAAGAGATCATAGCGAAAATAAAAATTGTTCACATTTATTTTGTGTGCAAACTATGGAGATGGGTTGTGTTAAAAATTGTTCACATTTATTTTGTGTGCAAACTATGGAGATGGGTTGTGTATATGCAGAAAGATTATACTGAATGAAAATGTTGAATAATGATAATTTTATTTCTAAATTCTAAAAACGTTTACGTAGATAGGATGCTGAAGGGCAGAAGCTCATGTAAAGTCCACCCAAAGGGCAGCTTTTAGACTAGTACTTAATATTAGAAAGAGAAAGTTGAGAATTCTTGAACACGTAATGAGAAAAGAGGGTTTGGAGAATTTGTCACTCACAGGACATATTGAAAACAAAAGGGTTGAAGAGAAACAATGAGTAAATGACTGGGAGAGGGAAAGCTAGTGAAAAGACAAATCTTAAGAGCTATATAGGATAGGTAGTTGTGGAGAGTTATAACTGCCCACATTCTGAAGGGACACACTACATAGAGCGTTTTCACTCAGATTTAATATCTATGTTTTTTAATGATGGGGAATAAAAATGATTAGTTTGTACACATGATGATGATTGTTGAAGGCTTTTGTTTTCAGAACCATGTGTGTATTTATATATATATATAATTTTAGACTCATTCACAATTATTTTCTAATATATACATATAAGAAGATATAATAAAACTGTTATGAATTAATTTTTTTAATCTGTTTTTTTATGAAAAACTCAGTGTTTTGCCACATGGTATTCTTCTATTCTTTATTTGGCGGCACTGAGAAATTGTCCCTTTCAATTTTTCTGAACATATTATCATTATAATTAAAATTTTCATGTTAAAATACTAATCTTTCCATCGCAAATGCATTCCTCTTATATTTCAAAATTTTTTTAAGAAATGTAAATTTTTACAGTTAATTAAATTGTCCTTTTTGTTTTTGTTTTTTTTAAAGACCACCAAAATAAACAAGATAAAATTCTTTGACTACTTTGATTTAAGTCAATAAAAAATACATACTTAAATTTTGTATAAGCCAATAAATATTCATCTATTTATAATCAACCATTTTTTTTAACACTTACTTTAATTACTTAGAAAATGGGTAACTACTGAGTTAGCTATTTTAAAATTTTAGAGAATTTTTAAGCAATTGGTATCTATAAAAAAAAAAAAAATTCAATTTTTGGGGGGCTCAGTTTCTCATACAACTTTATAGTAAATCAATCCCCTATTTTGGTACCACTCGCGTTGGGGTCACTTTGTTTGCTGAGTTCTTGCCCTTCTTTTAGCTTTGGCAGCTGCTTTTGTTTCAAGATTTTTTTCTGTTTTTACAATGGTTCCAAAACAAAGGATCAATTTACTATAATGTTGTATGAGAAACTGAGCACCCAACTAAAATTGTTTAAATATTGAAATTTTTTTATGTTCATTTTTTTTTTTTACCTTTTTCAATGCAATCTTATCATCTTATCAACTACACCCTAAACTTTCCAATTGACAAAAAAAAATTTGAAAAAATTTCAATATTTAAACAATGTTTTTTTAGGGTGTGGGGTGGGGGTCAGTTTTTACAACATTATAGTAAATCAATCCTCCATTTTGGAACCACTCGCCGGTATAACATTACCACCACCTGTAAATTTGTTGATTATCAATTTGTTTTTACATTTTTCAGTGCAATGTTATCGACTAAACCCTAAACTTTCCAACTGACAAAAAAAAATTAGTTAAAATTTCAACCTTTAAACAATTTGGGGTGGTTGTCAGTTTTTCATACACCCTTATAGTAAATTGATCCCGTGCAATTAACTTTTTTGCTTGCACATATTCAACAACTGAATCCTTTGCAAATTTTTTTGACTAAAGCCAATCTTGGAGTTTCCGAGGAAGATGCCATCATAAGAACTGAAGAAAACTTGAAAAAGACAAAAATGAGCAACAACTCGTTCCAAAAAAACAAAACAAAGTGACCTCAACGCAAAAATGGAGGATCAATTTACTATAACAATGTATGAGAAACTGAGACCCTACTCAAATTTTTCCAAATTTATTTTTGATAATTGGAAACTTTATGTAATAATTGATAATACTGTGCTAAAAAAAAAAAACAAATTTAAAGGTGCTGGTAGTCTCCTTCAGGTCCACCAAGTTTTCTTATAGAAATAAGATTGTCTAACATTTTACTGGCACTTTAATAATTCAATATTTTTATATGAATTAAATCAGGATCCGCTAATTCTTCTTTCAAGTCACAATTCTCCCAAGTGGAATGAAGGGTAAACTTTTTTTTACACTACCATTCCCTGTGCCTGAACTCAGTTTCTCTCTGAGGAGTGATTCATAATGTTTTAATACAGCTTATCTGCTAGTTAAAGGAAGATAAAGATAAAAGACGGGGTTGTTATTTCAATACAATACTAATCCTCTTTTATAAAGAACGATCAAAAAGCTAACCGATTTAGAGGAACAATACTTGCAAACATTTTTCTTTAATAAATTTATTTGTAAGTTTTGTCTTCTCTTGATAACAAATACAAGCCAGAGCAGGTTTAATGTAGGGTCTTGCTAGTGTACTATGGACAATGTTCTGTGGTCTTACGACCATTTCTTTTCAGCACCATGTTATGTTGGAGATTTTATCTCTAGGACCAGGTGTAACTTGTAAGTTTACAAATGAAAAGACATGAAATTGACAATTTTTTTTTTTCATTTCCCTTAAACAGATGTTAAAGCCATCCTTCCTTTCTTCCCAATCAAGTAGCTTTAATGATATTTTTTGAGGTTTTCGAGGAAAGTCCATTATTTATAAGGCATTGGCAGGATGTAATGGTCACATCAACTAAGGGAGGGAGAGACAAGCAGAATTTAGTAATGAAATGAAATAAAACAATCAAGATATTCCATATTAGCTAAATAATGGGTGACTGATGATGGCTAGAGCATACTTGCAGAAAACACTATAATAATTTCTATAATAATTAAGATGTGAACAATAATTCAAAATAATTAAAGTATATAAAGAATTTTAATTTAAAACTATCAAGAAGTACTCAAAAAGTATGTCCTTTTACAAGACTACATCAAGTAAACCTAAAAACCAAAATGTGTGTATATTTTAATATATGTCAGTCAGTTAAGTGCCATACGTGATACACGCTTGGGCGATCATGTCTCGAAAGAGACATGACTGACTGGGCAGAAGATTATCACGCAGTAGGTTGCCATTGCTTTCTGCGGTAGACTGGTTGCCGACCAAAGCTATAGAACCCAATCGGTCCTGCTATTTAACCCATAACTGGAAGGAAGAGACAGATTAATACCTTTCCCAAGGGTATTTGTGTGTAAGTGAATGCAATGGATTCAACTGGAATTCAAACTCGGCTCCCCAGTTTCTCGTTCCGAGCTGATATCCACTGTACCACAACGCATTAATATATGTACAAAAGAAGTGAATTTTACAAGCATACCAGTTTTTTTTTGTTTTTTTTTGTTTGTTTTTTTGCAGGGTGCTTAACAAAACTAGATAATAAATGCAAATTCACATATAAAAATGCATACACACATTTATATATATATATATATATATATATATATATAGATAAAAAATGTTGAAAAATATTCCTCACCATGAGGGGGCATCAAGCAGTTCTCTGAAACTGAGATTGACCAACTGCGCATAAGACGTGAGAGAATCAAAGCATCTGCAAGTGTCCCAGCCGATCATTCGTGCGATCTCTCTTCTTGCCTCCATTGTGGGCTTGTTTGCAAGTCTCTTGCAGGATCAAATGCCATTTACGATTGAGTAAGTTCGGGCATGCTACATCAAATTAAACGGTTGTCTAGACCTCATACGTCGTGATCGACGGGAGAGTCCATCATATATATATATATATATATATATATATATATAATGTTGAAAAATATGGGTTAAATTTAACAGAATGATTAGATAAGAAGTGGGTATGAAAATCTTCATAAACTTAATGTGTGCTGTTATTAAAAAAAAAAAAAAACCCAATAGTTAAATTGTTCATGCCCTTATTGCTTCCTTACCTAAATTATATATGCATATTGGTGTCATAGAAACATCATGTCAGGCTTTTTCTTCCTACACACATTATCTCATTCGTCTTTCAAGCAGAATTGTAATAAATGCTTCTTTTTGGCAGTTAATTTTAACATTCTACAATTCCTCATCTTTTGTTTTGCTCTTTATTCTTTTTGCAAATAATTTGTATTAACCAAGATCTATCAAAAATCTTGTGAAATAATTTTTTTTTTTCCAGGTAGAGAGTAGAGCTCATGATACCCTCTCCTGAAATGCACTTAGGTTTTTATTTACTTTTAATAAATTGACATCAACTGAATTTACAAGAGAATTTAAACTTTTCACACAAAACTGAGTAAAACTTTTTTAAAAACAAATTACTGAACAATATTTAGTGCCTATCAAAAGTATTTTCATTTATACAAATGGTTACTTCAAAGATTCTGCCATGTAATTACGAAAAAAAGACCATTTTATTATTATAATTTACTATTTCGTTTCCGAGATGAGTATTAATCAATGTACTTTCAAACTATTTTTTTCATCTTGGTTGATACACGTATTTATATACAAAGCATTTTGGCTATGTGCCTTCTGGTTATCATCAGGTATCTGTTGATTGTGTTATTTTATCCATGTGATGCCAGTTATTGTTGCCACTAGATAATATTAACACATGTATTAATAAATGCATATATCTGCTATGGCACCATCCTTTTTCAAAGACTGCAAAGCTTATATCATGTATTTAGAAAAAAGACTATGAATCTATACTGGACTCTGAAACCACTCTCAGAATTTTGAGAAGTGGAAAGGAATGAAACAATATCTGACCGGATGACCCAAAACTGGTTTATGGGTCGCAGCACTAGATTGGCAGTTAGGTCTCATAATTTCGTAATTGAAATTGCTAAGTTGTAAGTTCTATGCTAATAGTTTCTTTTCCTGCTCTTGTGCGAAGTAAAATTTAAATGCAAAGTTGTCATCTTCTATCCTGTTCTTTTATTTCTTTGATGCTCAGTAACCCTTTGGGTGTTAGCGGTTTAATCATCCTGCATGGGGATGGGGGGGGGGTGATTTACAAAAAAGAATTTCCTTGAAATAAAACCCACAAATATACAACCATCAGTTGTGACCCTTTTTACAATACAAGCTTGGGGGGGGTGGGGGGCTTTTATAAAAAAACAACTGCATGCAACAAATTAAATAAGCTTTAAAAAAAAAATATGGATAGAAACTCTCAAGCGGCTCTCTCCACTCCCATGATTTTAAAAAAAAGATAATAAATATAATTTTAATAATTTCTTATATTCTTAATGAAAAAAACAATAATGGTTGGAAACTTAAGTCACACTGATCAGAGAATTTCATACAAAAAAAATAAATAAAGAAGAAATTTATCACAATGACCCCAAATTTGCAAAGGAAATTATTACTCAAATACTGAAGATGGCATACCTAAGAACTTTAATAAGCATTTTTTTATGGTGCACCGACCATCTGAATTTAAGTGTGCCACTAGATTGGCAACTAGGTCCCACTCTTTTACCATTGCATTAAATATAATCGTCACTTCTACTCAAACAGTTTCTTTTCTCACACTTCCCACCTGTGCAACTCTCTTCTATTTACTTGCTTCCCTGATAGCTACAATCTCCAGAAATGCAACGTCAATTGTCATCATCTTGCATTTCATTCATCTTTTATCCTTTCTTCAATACCCTCTGAACCCATTCTTTTCTCTCACTGTAACCCTCTGTGCACTAGTGATGGTTCTGCCTTCCTTGGGGTGAGATGATTAAACAAAAAAACAAAAAAAAATTAACAGCATAAGACAACACAATAAGACTTACAATTGATAACCTGGTGATGATCTGAGAATTATTGGTTGTATTGCTATCAAATATACAAAACTATCAAAATCATTTAAATGTTTCAGAAATTTGTCCCATGTCCTTAAGTGATATAAAGCATTTTTTTTTTTTCAGATGTGTAATTGTCAATACATTTTAATTATTTCAAATTAATATTTGCATTTGATTATGATTATTATAGATGTTATTACAAACACATAGTTTCGACCAAGTACCCTCTGGTCATTATCAGGTGTCCATTTTTGGGCTGATATAGGATTGTGTTATATTGTTCCACAATCTGATCCAGTAATGAAATAACATAATCAAGATATTCCATATCAGCCAAATAATGGGTGACTGATGATGGCTAGAGCATACTTGCAGAAAACACTATAATAATTTCTATAATAATTAAGATGAGAACAATAATTAAAGTATATAAAGTATTTTAATTTAAAACTGTCAAGAAGTACTCAAAAAGTGTGTCCTTTTACAAGACTACATCAAGTAAACCTAAACTCCAAAAACCAAAATGTGTGTATATTTTAATATATGTACAAAAGAAAAAAAATAAAGTGAATTTTACAAGCATACCAGCGTTTTTTACTGGGTGCTTAACAAAACTAGATAATAGATGCAAACTCACATATAAAAACACATACACACATTTATATATACCTACCTATATATATATATATATATATATATATATATATATGTTGAAAAATATGGGTTAAATTTAACAGAATGATTAGATAAGAAGTGGGTATGAAAATCTTCATAAACTTAATGTGTGCTGTTATTAAAAAAAAAAAAAAAAAGCAATAGTTAAATTGATCATTCCCTTATTGCTTCCTTACCTAAATTATATATACATATTAGTGTCTTGGCACATAGAAACATCATGTCAGGCTTTGTTTTTCCTCCTACACACATCACGTCATTCATCTTTCACTTGCCAATCCCTAAGGTAACAGCAGCATTTCAATTCTAAAACTTGACCCCTGAAAGTTTTGAAAAAAAAAAATGATCCATCTTTTGAGCTCCCCATCAACTGTTACGCCTCGTGGCTATCTGCTCCTGCAGCCGACTGCCAACTTTGAGCAAGTTTCATGTCCTTACCAAGACTATTTGATGATTGCATTTTGTATCGTGGATGGCCATGTATTCCTTTATCTCCACTTGACTCGTCATGTGCGGCTGATGCAGCAGCTGCTGCCATGATACACTCATCAACACTGTTGGAACTGTGTGGCATTTTTGAACTGAACTCTTTCATTTCGAGCTGGTCAACGAGCGTGCGTTCACGATTTTTGAGGACTGCTACACTGACTCCCGTCTCCGCTGGTCCTCCTCCACTGATGTTAATATTCTCACCATTAAATACGGCCGACCGGGATGTGGTCATTTCGGCCGTCTCTCCGCCACTGACACCTGAACTGCTTCCGCTTCGCCTTTCTTTTTTGGATTTGTCCGACTTGCGTCCACTCTTTGATGGCTTGCTCGATGATTTTGTTCCTGACTGCTTCTCACCTGGGCTGTCAGTATCTTCATCAATCGTGGGGAGCGGCTTGTTGACCACATCATTCTCTTCATTGGGAACTGTGATGTCATCTGCAAGGAGAAGACAGAAAGAGACAATTTGAAATAAAAACTTTTCTGGGAAAGGAAAAAAGAAACAAAAAAAAAATGCAGGCAACAATGCAGCTTCAGGATTAGTGAGGTTCAACCTCAATCATCCAGAATCTTAATTTTCATTATATATATATATTACACCCTGTAATTTTCATAATATATATATTAATCACTCTGAAAGAATGGGAGACTTTGAAAAACAATAGCTACTCTTGCATGTATGCATTGCTCTTTCAATAATGAATGTAGAGTACTCTGGCTATTGGGCGTGTATAATGATAATATACATACTGAAAAGTCTGCCTTCTTCTTCCGAGCATCCATAGCCCAGAGGTAGAATCGCCGACTGACGCCAATTCGGTCGGGTTTCAATCCTGGGTTAAAAGCAGTCAGTCTAACCGTACTGATGAGCTGTGATACAGCGAAACAGATCTGTCTGCAGATGACTATATATATATATATATATATATATACATACACACATAGATAGATAGATAGATAGATATATGTAATTCATTTCATTCTACTTCATATTTTATTTTCAACTTAACTGAGAAATAATATATTTATTTTGGTTTTAATGCCATTATAGATTTAAATTTAATTTTCTAATACTTAATCTAAAATTAAAATTCCTAAAAATAGTTTTCTTTTCTTATTAGCCATATAATTTAATTGTATTATATAATAACTCAGCATTCTTTAATCCATTTTCTTTCTCATTTAAATTTTAACTTATTTGACCAATTTACTTTGATTTAACATTATTCGTGACCCCTTAAGAGATGCCTTGTTAAGGCTGTAATTTTATCTGAACTATTTCTTTCTTATATATTTTATTTATTATATTGTATCCTTTTCCACTAACATTGAGCCTGGTCAGTACTTAGATGGGTGACCGCTTGGGAATACCAGGTGCTGTAAGCGTTTAGTGACGGATGTGCGTTGTGGTGCAGTGGATATCGGCTTGGAAAGAGAAATCGGTGAGCCGAGTTCGAGTTCCAGTTGAATACCCTGCATTCACTTAAGCACTGGTACTCTTGGGAAAGGTATTAATCCGTCCCTTTCCTCCAGTTATGGGTTAAATAACAAGGGTAGGACTTGGGGACTCTGCTCTTAAAAACAAATCTTGATACTTGAAAAGAAAAAAGTATTACTAGACACAAAAACTTATATAAAAACAACAATAAATTGTTGAAAGAAAAAGGTGTTACCAGCAATAAATAAATAAAATTTAGTTGGTAATAAATGACCCGCCGAGGTGAATATGCCATAAAAACAAAACAACCAACTAACAACCTTTTCTGTTACTGTCACCAAAGTGTCAAACTTACTAGTTCTGACAACAACAATCTGCCACGTTTTTCGTTTTTTACTTTTTGTCCACCCTCACTTCTGTTTTTTCTTTTTTTTAACACAAACAAATTTATTTCTCAATAATGGTTTGTTTTTGCTGATGAGACGGGCATTAAATTCTCTCATTGAAATGGCCTTCCAATCTTGGAAAATGTGAATTTTTTTTATATGTAATAAACATTGCCTCTCTAAATGAATTTGATTACATTGAGCTGTATGGCTAGATCAGTTTTAATATTAATAGGATCCATCTCCAAACCATTTCTTTCAAATTTATAACCAATATTTATATATATATATATATATTATTAAGTTTGATGATATAAATTAGCATTTATCATCAAAATTTTTATAAACTTAAATTTTTTTTTATCCTTTTCAAGACATTTGAAATTTTAGCTTTCTTGTGTCAGCTTAAGATAGCAATTTTTGTACCTCAAAAAAGATGCTGATTTGGAAATTCTTGTAAAAATCGAATAATTAATTAATGAAACTTTCAGAACTTATTCTTGAAATGTTTCTTTTTTTGCAAATATCTTACAAAAAAGAATTGCTCAAAAGAGAATAATTTTTACATAACACTTAATGTTTGTATTAAGTATAAGAACAAGTTCTCAAAGATTTTAAATCATTAAATTTTTTGATCAAACAGGACAGAAAACTAAGACATCATTTAATTAGAAAAGCTTTTAATTGCCTTTATGAATAAGTAAGAATTGATTTCTTTTTTATAAATGTTAAATAGAATAGTTTATAAAGTTTTAAATCTTTTAAAATTCTATATGAATTTCTAGTGGTCAAGTGATATTGTTATTAAATTAAGACTATTTACTAATCATAAATGGAAAAGCTCACTACAATTTAATGACAGCCAATATTGCAAATATAATTTTGAATTTATTTTATGAAGTATAAACATGTCAATTTTTATAAATATGGATGTTCAAATATGCAATTGTCAGAAAATAAGGGCAGTAACTAGTAAATTTAATATTTATTGGTAATTTTCTTACAAAGACACTTGTTAAGTAATTCTAAAAAGCCAAAGTACCTAAAATTCAATAAAATATTAAATTGCTTTAATATTTAATATTACTGAGTTGTTGAAAAATGTTCTCCTTATATTTGTCAACACCTCATACAATCACCTACCTCCATATTAAAAATGCTTTTCCTCCATATTTTAAACTAAAGATAAGTCATATTTTAATTAAATCAGATTAATTAAACTTTAAATCAGCTAATCTCCCTCAAATAAATTTTAAGAAAAATATGTTGTATTGAAAGATTTGTCCATGTGGGCGATTTTACTGTTTTTACAGATAATAAAAAAAATAGTATAATCAGTTTAAATTCAATTTGAAATACATCCAATTATTTTACTTACTGGAAATATTAAATTTAATAAGCTTTTATTTTAGTTTTAACTAGCAGTATAGCTCGACGTTGCTCGGGTGTAATGAAAGCTTTAAATTAATCTATGGTCCTGGAACTCAGACCCAGCCTAAAGAATATTTGTATGAAGTTTGGTGAGAACAGGATAAAAATTGTGGATTTGTATAAAGGACATACAGATAGATAGACAGACAAAAACTTGCCTGTTATATATATATATATATATATATATATATATATATATATAAAATCGATTTTCTGCATTATTTTAAGAACTGCAACCTTGAAACTTCTGAATATCATTTCTTATGTCTTTGTCTACGAGTGTATCAAATTTGATTAAAATCGGACCACTCCTTCTATAACCCGACTTTTTTCGATATTTATCGGGGGTACCTAGACACAAAACCTAGCTAAGAATACTCGCAGACGCTTATAGTACAACTGTGTAAATTTTCAAGAAAATCAGTTCAACCATTTCGGAGTCTATAGGTAACGGACACACACACAAAGTTCCATTTATAAATAAGTTTAGATTTAGATTTCAAGAAAGGTTTTTCCTTCTAAGCCTTTGGTCCCACATTTCTTTGTCTTTGCAGGTATAGATCTTCTAATTATATTACCTTGGTTTCAACCTTTCAGTATTTCTAATTCCTCTATTTAACAACTACTTCATGAATTAAAAACTTTTTGGTTCTAACAAGTAGGACTCAATAGAATCCCTTACTATAGATTTTATCCTTTTTGTGGACTTTATTAATATTTTTTATATATAAAGGCATCCTCATAAACAATACACACAGATTTATGTACACATACATATGCATGTATTCCGACACATACAAACTTATAATAATAACGAATCCTAAATTAGAAATTTTTTTTTCTTTCATGACTTTAATATCCTATTTGATTTTTACATTAACCTAAAACCTAAATTAAGTATACATTTTTAATAAATAAAAACATTTGTACATTCAATTGACTATCAATAACAAACTTAAAGCAAAGAACACTAATAATTAATTCAAACTGAGAAAACTCGGTTTGTAATATGCACCTGATGATTGCATAACACATGAAACTCAGCCGTGCCTAAAACCTAAGATAATACGTATATTTATTAATAAATAATTTTTGATTCATTATTCAACATTGAGTACTGTTCTATTCACATCTGATTAATATTTGTGTGTGTGTGTATATATATATATATATATATAAATAATGTGTGTGTGTATATATATATATAGGTCTCCAGTCTGTAAACGGTGAGGATACTGTTTCCGGCAAAAATTTTGTATCGGATGAAAGGAATATAGTAAGGGCTGATGAAATGAGCTATAGTTTATAACCAATTGAATTTTCCTTTATAAATTTTATATATATATATATATATATATATAAGTAATGGCTACACTGTTAGATATTTACTTTTAAAAGTGCTCAATACAAAAATATAGCATAAATATATGGTAATTATTATAATAATAAAACTTGCATACTGCAACTTAATAGCTATAAAGTTTTGGTGTTAAAACACCATTAGGCAATAAAACATGGTTATTTTCTTTTGTAATATATAGATAAGATTTAGAAAATATAAATAAATAAAAATGAAGAAATAAAAACAAGAAGTTGCAGTATGCCATTTATATATATATATATATATATAAATGTTTAATTACTTAGATTATATATATATATAAGTAATTAAACATTTATATATATATATATATATATATATATAATCTATATATATATATATAAATGTTTAACTACTTAGATTAAACATTTATATATATATATATATATATATATAATCTAAGTAGTTAAACATTTATATATATATATAGATTATATATATATATATAAATGTTTAATTACTTATATATATATATATAATCTAAGTAATTAAACATTTATATATATATATATATATAATTACTTAGATTTTGGTCATAATAAAATTTAGACCAGTACACAGTTGTATTAAAAGGTGTTCAAATACAATTACATTGTAGAACTTCCTTAAACAAGTTATTATGCAGCCTAGCATTCTAACATGTGGTGTCTTCAGGCGATTTGCAATAACTGATTTAACCATTTTTTTTTTTTTTTTTTATGAAAGCTAACATAACGTGGATTTTTTTGAATGCTCACTTTTTAAAATTACAAAAAACTATAACGTTTTCTTCATCCCTGGTTGTATGAACCTAATCGGTATTTTTTAGTATGGTTACACTTAATCATAATTTCTGTTCTTTCATTCAATAATTCATTTTTGTTTGGGAATAACATAATCGCTAACTTTTATTTCTGGCACAGTCTACATATTTTACCACTGTTGTAAGGCATATATATATATATATAATGAGGGAATTAAAGAAAGAGATGGCAAGTGTATTGCAATTTATCTCCCTTTCAATGGTGACACTAAATGGACTTTTTGAAGATATTTAACGAAATGACGAACAATTAAAAAAAAGTTCTAATAGTAATTTGTTTACTCCATGGTTAAAAAAAAATAATTTAAAAGTAATACAAGAATAGTTAAGATTTGAAAACTCATAAATATCTGTATGATTCTTTAGGTCAAGTGTCGGCAAACTGCGGCTGCCAAATGTTAGTAAATTTGAAAACGAAATTATCTTTTCTTCTTTAAATTGAGTCACTTAATTTTCAAACAAATGCATTTCATTTGAAGTTTCCACTTTAAAGAAATAAAAAAAAAATCAATTTTTATTAATATTTAAACAGTTACTTTGTTTTTCAAATAAATATCTTTTGTACGTTATAATATTAATTAATAGAATAATCTTGTTTTAAGAAAACAAAAATTATTTTGTTTTTCAAATATGTTTCGTGTGAAGTTCCAACTTAGAAATTAATTTTTATTAAGTATTTTTCTTTTAAAGTTTAAGCTGGGTTACTTTGTCTTTCAAATAATACAGTTCTTTAAAATATTAATTAATAAGAATTGCATTTTTTTTTTCTTTTCTTTATAAGCCTTTTGTCTATTTTAAATCTTATATATTTTGCGGTCCTATAAAAGTCTGAATATTTTAATGTGGCTCTTACCCTGAAAAGTTTGCCCGCGTCTCCTTTTGATGTATAGGAAATAGGAACGATAATTCTGAAATTTTATTACAGAGTTGCCTCCCTTGCCAATATATAAATTTGAGTAACGTTTATATGAATTTAAGATTATATCTACACAATCCTATTTTATTTTGTTATAGCGTAAGATTGTAGTATTCCTTCGTTTTGTCTGTTTTCCTATATGCTTTAGTTGTGAATTCTAACAGCAATCTTCCAACAGAAGAGTGAATAGTCAAATAAATGGAGAAGAATCTGGAATGCTATAGAACATATAACCAAACTACAAGGTCTCTCCAAGAACATCCTACAAAGAATAGTATATTGATGAATTTGGACAACGCCATTGAATAGATCAGCAAAAGTTTTATCATGACGCAAATGCTAGCCAACAACCTTATAAAGTGGAAGCTCTTTGTTGAGAAAACCGTCATGCAGTGCCTCCACAACCCTGCCAAGTTATGTGTCAGGACGATAGCTACAGAGAAAACACAAAACTAACCACAAGGAAGAATTCCAAACAAGCTTTTCCAATCTCACAAATAGAATTTTTTTTTTTAGGAATTTATATCTAAAGAAATTTTGTGGTGAAACAGGAACTTATCTCTTCAACGACTTAAAACAGAATAACATGAATACATTTCTGTACAGGAGAAATTACGCAAATCTTCTTTAAACATATGTAAAAGAAATATACATATACTGACCAATCAGAGAACGAGAAAAATATATTTGAAAAGCAACCCTCTTTTGACTTTCAAAAAAGCATAAATACGATTAATTTTGTGCGTCAATACAGAAGACCAAATTCTGTACTTCCCTCGACCACGTCAGGCAGACGCTATCGGCTTATCCTCTCTTTCTTTCTCTATCACTTCTTCTCCAAGAATAATTTCATAAAACCAGACACAAAGAAGACACAGAAAAGGAACAATTTAAACGAGCCGTTACATCAATGACTATAAATACAATCCCACTCCACTCAGTACACAAATATCTTGTCAAATTTAAATCAATTACTGCTTTCATGTGGATGTGCGTTGTGGTGCAGCAGATATCGACTCGGAACGTGACACCAGGGTGCCGAGTTCGAATTCCAGTTGAATCCATTGCATTCACTTATACACAAATACCCTGGGAAAGGTATTAATCCGTCTCTTCTCTCCAATTATAGGTTAAATAACAGGACAGATTGGGTTCTATAGCCTTGGATGGCAACTAGTCTACCACAGAAAGTAATGGCAACCTACTGCGGGAAAATCTTCTGCCCAGTTAGTTATGTCTCTTTCGAGAAATGATTGCCCAAAGCGTGTATCACGTATGACACTTAACTGACTGTTCTTTGTATGAAAGCAGTCAAACTAAACTCTACTTACCAACACTGTACCAGACATATGAACATTGTTCTATGTGACATATCCTTTCAAGACGTAAGCGATCATGGTCCTCCACATCACCCTATCCCTTGTCACTCTTAATAGCCCTTCTCCTGTTATTCCACTCAATTCCCCACTGCACCATCCAGCTGCTCAAGTCATATGAACATTACTCATTTTGTTAAATACAGAATTTGTAATGTCTATATAAAAAAAAAGATGTATTAAAATATCTTGATCACATATTCTTATTTTTATAAATTTCTTATAGCGGACTAAACTAATCAAGACCAAACCAAACCAAATCAAATTAAATCCAACCACTAACAAACATACCTTGGTCCACTATAAATTCTTTATTGATTTTGGGGTAAATTTTTGTTTTAGGTCCCGAAGGCTTACCCCCCCCACTTCAAATTTATCCAAAATAGCATTATTTCTGTGCAAATATATATGCTGAACTCAAATCAACAATTAGTTATTGAAGAAACCTACCTTTTTGATCTGAACATCCAAAAAAAAAAAAAAAAAAAAAAAAATTGAACTACATTTTGTATCCCGTAACTCTAATGCAGTCATGTAATTAACTGCTGAATGACTTTCTGCGTAGGACAACAAATTTCAGTCTAGTTTCAGTCGATTTTTTTCCTTTACTAAAACTTCCGACATTTTACTTCCTGTACTGAAAGTAATACGCTATTGTATTTCTACACGTATTACTTTCATTACAGGAAGTAAATAGGCGGAAGTTTGAGTGAAGGAAGCAAATCGGCCGAAATTTGTTGCCTATGCAGAAGGTCATTCTGCAGTTAATTACATGACTTCTTGCGAGTTACGGGAGACAAAAATTGCGAGATGAAGTTCGATTTTTTTTTTCTGGTAGTTAAGATCAACAAAGGTAAATTTTTTTCAATAACTAATTGTTGATTTGAGTTCAGCATATACATTTGCACAGAAATAATGCTATTTTGGATAAATTTGAAGGGGGGGAAAGCCTTCAGGACCTAAAACAAAAATTTACCGATTTTTGTTGCACAGGTGGGTCAGAACTATAATAACCTGAATAGACAGCGATAAGGAAATGCAATTGAATCTAAATAAAGTGAATGTTATACATTCTGTGAGAGTTTGGGCAGGGGTATTGGTATATGCTTCTGCTACTGAATTCTAGAATTCTCTCTGTTAGCAGAACCATTAAATAAATTAACTAGGAAGCTATGTTTCAACTTCTCTCCATCATTGTTGCACTCTATGATGTTAAATTGAAGCCAGAAATGACTCAAAACACATTTTCATCACAGTGAAAAAATACGTATATACAAGTGTGACCGTGCCATCAAAATATTTATATCGATATGCCGTCTAAAATGATGGCAACATATATAGTGATGGACCTATTATTGAGTATCTTACATTAAGACATAATAAAAAAATTCAAGCCCCCTTAGTGTGACTGGAAGAAATATATATATTATGACATAAATTAATAAATATGCACATATGTATAGTATTATTCAGGTGTTAATGAAACAGTGCTCAATGTATGAACAGAGCTGCATTATATATATATATATATATATAAGACTGAACTATCGCCCAGTTCACACTCCACCCACGTCTATTGAACAGGTGTAGAGGCTCATCCCTTGTTCCCTGTTTAGGATGTGGTTTCTGGCTTTCTCTTTTCCAAACTTTTCACTCTTACGTAGCCCCCTGCACACCAGTGGCTTTACCGCCTTGCCCGGAGTGATATGATTAAAAAAAAAAAAAATATTAGTCATCCGCAGACAGATCTGTTTCGCTGTATCACAGCTCATCAGTACAGTTAGACATCTGATTGCTTTTTACCCAGGATTGAAACCCGACCAAATTGGCGTCAGTCGGTGATTCTACCTCTGAGCTATGGGTGCTTGGTAGAAGGAGGCAGACTTATATAGAAATAATGACCTGATACCACAGAAAAGAAATACGAAATTAAGCGAACATGATTTCATGTTTTTGTTTTTTGTTTTTTTTTAAATATCCAGGTCTAGGCTGCCTTTCAGCTAACACTTTGGCAGAGACCAATCGTTGGCAACTTTGATTATAACAGATTAAGAAAGAAATATGGAGACAGTACTGGAACACACTTAAAAATACAAATATTGAAAAATGATCCATTGGAGTGTAAAAAGGAAAAAATAAAGCTCACATATCCCCAAATAAACGTAAGGATCTTATGAAATTCTCCTTCTGCTCGCACACTACAGGCTGAAATAATTTTAAACATAAAGCTTCTAAAATTGATAAATGATGTTTTGAGCTGCCTGTATGCAAAAGGGAAAATGAGTCAGTCAAAAAATGAGACAACCACGACTCATTATCTAACAGGTGTTGTCCAATTGAAGACTCGTGCACTGATTGCGACACACGAGTATGATCACATAAATTTAATCTAATATACTTAGAAACATGCTGTGTATTCTGGACTCTAACCTAAGACTTGTCCGTCCTATGTATTCAGCCTCACACTGACATTTGAATTTATAAATTTGAATTTATAAATAAGTAAATTTCTATTAACATAGAGTAGACGGTCTTTAGAAAATGCAGGTAGAATTGAAGTATAAACAAATATACATATTACCCTACATCTATGGCATGACTTGGAATTTCATGTGTTATGCAATCATCAGGTGCATATTTCAAACTGACAGTTTCACAGAGTTGAATTTAAATTCACTTGATGTTCATGGTAATGAAATCTGATAAAGTTAAGTTAATTTAATTTTAAGTTTTAAATTTAAATTTTTATCTACCTTAGAATATTTAAATTTTTAATCTTGTTATTAAAAAAATAACAAGATTAAAAATTTAAATATTCTAAGGTAGATAAAACTTTAAATTTAAAACTTAAAATTAAAATAACAATTACAAAATATTAAAAACAAAAAAATACAGGGAAAAGAAATCAAAGGGATGTAAGTCATGAAACATAAAAATTTAAATATTCAAATATTATGTGCGGATAAACAATTACAATTTTAAATGAAATAATTTTTATTTTCATTTTATTTTAAGAATAAAAAGTAAACTTTAGAATCAAAATTAAGAATTAAAAATGTTAAAGTCAGTTATAGTTGCATTAAAAACATAGATAAAAGTATTTCACAACATAATGCTATGATATCAAATAAATATTTGGCCCATATAAATAACATCTGTCATCCAACTAATAGCAAAAATGGCTCTTCTAAAAATAATCGCAATTGCCGAAAAAATTAAACCTGCCCAATGTATGTCCGAAAATATTGTTTATAGAGCTCGTATTCATTCAGATGATAATGGTGTTAAATTTTACTTTGGAAGTACTTCTAACAGGTGGAAGATAAGATTTAACAACCACATGTTGTCTTCAGACAACAGTAAATACAGCAAAAATACTGCTTTATCCATACTTCATTGGAAACTAAAAAAACTACAAGAAGAACCAAGTTATTACCTGGAATATCGTAGCTAAATCCAAACATTACAATGGAAAAGGAGATAATGTAATTTATGCCTTTTAGAAAAACTTGTCATCTTAAACCATATCAGTAATCCCAATTTGCTTAACCCTCTAGGGCCATTCGTATCATATTAGTGGGGGATCTGTTTATTACTTCATAACAATATAGAACTGATCCCCCACTTTACGACAAGTAGAAGCCTTAATCATATTATATTATTAACCCTCTAGGGCCATTCGTATCATATTTGATACAGTATGAAAACAAGCCTTGAAAGAAATATTTTCCTGAAAAATTTTTTAAGAGAAATATTTTATAAATTTCAAATGAAAGCAGTACTGACTGCTCAGTCAATGAATACCAAATGTTTCCTTATAGGGAAATACTGTATCAAATATGATACGAATGGCCCTAGAGGGTTAATAAAAAGTGATTTAATGACCAACAGGCTGTCATAGATAGAAATACTTAAAATCTTAGACCCGGATTGACATAGATTCCTCTAGGTTTACCCCTTTCTTTCTTTCCCCCGCAATATTACTTTTAACAATTATGAATTAAACCCCTTTTATTTTTGCTCCTTACATTTTTAATTTTGCTCCCTAATTATTATTTGCATTTTATTTTATTTGAAATTTTAATTTTTTTATCTACATATGATATTTGAATATTTTAATTTATATGTCTCATGACTTACGCCCCTTTGTTTTCTTTCTTTTGTATTTTTTATTTTTAATATTTTGTATTTTTTATTTAAATTTTAAATTTCAATTTTTATCTACATGTAATCATAGAATATTTATATTTTTAATCTTGTTATAAAGTTAAGTTACTGCTTTTTTAATAAGATTTAATTCCCATGAACATCAAGTGAATTTAAATTCAAATCTATTAAACTGGCAGTTTAAAATATGCACCTGATGATTGCATAACGCATGAAACTCCAAATCATGCCATAGATGTAGGATAATATATATATATATATATATATGTATGTATTTGTTGTGGATTCTTGTGGAGAAACCACACAAAATAATAAAAAACAAAGGCAGAGATGGGGATAGAAAATGAAAATTATACTGAACAAAAATATATAAACAGGAACCCGTGTTAGTCAATTCAGGAATACTGTTAGTAGGAATCAATATATACAGTCTTGTAGTGAAGAAGTATGTCCGGGTAATGAGTCTATATCCAAAGCAACTCCAACTTAATATGCACCAACTTACTTACCAACTAAACGGCTGTACAACTACTCAACTCCTACTCTCTGTATAGGCAGGATTATATAGACACATCGGCGATTCCATTCTTGTATCCAAAAAGGGGTGATCCCCAACAATATATACGCACACATACACAATAGTCTTTATATATATTCTCTCTCTCATAATATTCTTCACTACTCAACGTCATAATTAGCAAGCTCATGACAACAAGTTTAATAAATAGTAGTAAAGAGAATGAACTGAGCCGACACTGCCTCACTATTGTCTCTCTCTCTCTCTCTCCATGAGCAAGAAAGGAGGGAAATAAATATATATATATATATATATATATTACAATATTAATCTCTACCTTATATCAAGTGCTCTTTATAAAAGTAAATTCTTGAATGGTGGGTTTTAATCTACTTAACAAAAAGGAAATTGATGCTGAGCATCAGGAAGAGACAACTGAAGTTCCTGGGACATGCAATGAGGAAGGAGAGCCTGGAGAACCTGATACTGACTGGACAGATAGAAGGAAGGAGAGACAGAGGAAGGCAGCGGATAACATATTTGCAGGGCCTGATCAGGTGGATGACGGAATGGGGGTTGCCAGGAGCAAATATACTAAGAGCCACAAGGGATAGGGAGACGTGGAGATCCATGATCGCCTACATCCTGAAGGGACAGGGCACATAGAAGAAGTTCTTGTTCTTTCACTTCCTTATAATAACTCGAAGTTTCATACATGAAACTCCGAGCTGGGCTTAAAACATAGGATAACATGTATATATAATGGTCTTTATAATAATAGAGAGGACCTTAGATGTATTTACTGCTACCATTTTAACACACATTTCTTAAATTTATTTTGAACCCTACACAACACTGAAATGTGTTATCAATAGTGACAACATGAAGTCAAACAACTTCAGTTTTTTGGATTTTTTTTTTTCATTGATTAAAAATCCAGTATGACTCAAGATTGTTTTCAGATTTTTGCATCTCTGTTTTAATTAATAAATTTTGGTTTGTATTTTTCATTCCGTTGATTTTGATTTTTATCCCAACTTCCCTCAAATTATTAAAACAGCAGGAAGTCAGAACAAAGAAGTAGCTTCTGACAATTAATTTACATCTGATACTGTCAGGAAATGTCCCAGTGATTTAATGACAGGACAGTCTTCAAGTGCTAAGTTGGTGAAATATTACACTTAATAATTTTGTCTTCTTTCAAGTTTATCGTACTGACTATCTCATCCTTTGAAAGAATGATATTTCAGAGTAAATATCTTTTATTACTCATTCACTATTAATAATAACCTCTGTTAATGTACGGTGTATAATAAATATTTAATCAGTGGGTTTCTTCATAACAAACCAAGAGCCACTCAAGGTAGGTTACTGAATGAGGTGTGTGATAATGGTAAACGGTGGTAGAAGAAATTGAAGATCATGAAGAAAAGGAGTTTCAGTAACGACTGACTCTTGACTTGAAGAGGTTATTTTTTTCAAGGAAGCATCACCATGTGAGTTTGGTCCATAAATGTCGCAGTTCTCAGGAAAAAGATATCCGAGCGGAACTTCCTCCTGACAGTTGGAATACAGAGAAAATGTGGGTGCTTCAACTCCAAGGACATAGCATGGCAAATCCTAGCTTTAAGTTCTGAACAAGTAAAAATAAAGAGTGTAGATCATCTGAACTTTTGCCATGGAAATAGCAGGAGGGTAGTGATGTATTTTATCTATGCAAAAGAAACTGCAAAGTGGAAAATAAGTCAACTTCTACAAGACTGTGCAAATGCTATCAAGACTGGAAAGAGAAGATTGGGTATGGCAGCTAACACTTAGTGAAATAAACTCAAAAGATATTTAAATTATAATAAAAAGATCTCCACAACCAGTAGTGTGCAGAAGACAGTGTAACTACCCCAGGCAGGCATCCAGTTAAAGTGGGAAATGAAAATGAAGCTTATATTTAACTAGCAGTATAGCCCGGTGTTTTTCGGGTGTAATGAAAGCTTTAAAACTAATCCATGGTCCTGGAGCTCAGACTCTTTGGACGTTGACACAAAAGACTAAAAAGCAATAGTTGTTTCCAGTTAAAGCGAAACCGTAGACTGAAAGAAAAATGAAGGGATGTAAGTCAAATTTTGATTTTCTAGTATTGATATCAAATAAGTTTTTTTCAACATAAACTGAATTTTGAAGCCTAAATAAGTCCTCTGAATAAATGGTATCATGGCTGAGACTAAGAACTACAATTATACCTACTTAGAGCCAAACCTGAAGCAAAAACTAAAATAAAAGGCCTGAAAAAATTACAGACATACAGGCAGATAAACAGACACACACACACACACACACACACACACACACACACAAACATCTTGCCTTTTATATATATATTATTGATTTTCTGCACTATTGTAAGAACTGCAACCTTGAAACTTCTGAATATTATTTCTTGTGTCTTTGTCTATGAGTGTATCAAATTTGATTAAAATCGAACCACTCCTTCTATAACCTGATTTTTTTGATTATCAATTTTCGATATGTATCGGGGGTACCACGACACAAAACCTAGCTAAGAACACTCACAGACGCTTATAGTACAACTGTGTAAATTTTCAAGAAAATCAGTTCAGCCATTTCTGAGCCTATACATAACGGACACACACACACACAGACAAATTTCCATTTATAAGTAAGTTTAGATATAAATAAAGTGTTTATTTCATGCTTCATCTTTTTTTACATATTTAAAATGTCTTCTTTCTCAGTACTAGGCCCTATAGCCTCCCCCAACCACTTGATCCTGAGTAGCATGCAATCAAGAAGTTGGCCCCAGGGTCGTCAAACCCCTGCTTACTTGTCACTGAGTGAAACACTTTTTTTTTTTTTTTTTTTTTTTTAAGCAACAAAACTCTGAAGAGTAGAGAGATTCAGTACTGCCCACCAATTTGTTTTAATTCAGAAAAATAAATTCCTTCCATAATGAATTAAAAAATTAATTTCAAGGGGATATTTGCCATTAACAATAATGTATTTGAACCTTATATAAAACCACCTTCAATTTTCATTTAAAATTACAGTATTGGTAATTTAAAGCACCTACGTACACATTTGCATATAAACTTTCATCTATTTGCATGTAATGTTTCTGTATCATCTGGGTAAACATGAACTGACAAGATACCTCAACTTTGTATATAAACTTCCGTTATTTATATTTTGTTGTACCAAAACAAAGAAAAAAAAAGACTTTGTTACCAAATTAGTTCAATATTATTTTCCAGACTCCATCATCACAAGTTTCAGAGATAAAATCAGATACAGTCACTTTCTCACTGGCGCAATGTGGCTTCCCTGTGTCTCTTCTACAAATACTTCCATGGCTTCTGCTCAGATGAGCTTAGCTCACTGGTGCCTTCTGTATATAAATTTACTCAAGCGACAAGATTAGCAACTAGGTCCCACCCTTTTACTGTGAAACCAATAAATTGTCAACACAAATTCTACTCCATCAGCTTCTTTTCTCACACTTCCCACCTGTGAAATTCCCTTCCATTTACTTGCTTTCCCAACAGCTACAATCTCCAAGAATTTAAATGTAAAGCCAATAGTCATCTCCTATCTCACTAACCTGCATCCTCTTTCTCTATCCACTCCACTCTCATCGGTATTCTCATCCTTCTCTAACCCACTTCCTGACACCCCCTATAACCTGTCACTCTTTTTTATAACTTTCCTTCTATGTAACCCCCTGCAAAACAATGGCAGTAAAATGCCTTGCTTGGGGCAATATGATTATTAAAAAAAAAAAAAACTGCATGGTATGTTTCTTGGGACATGAAAAAATAGACAAACTGATATGACATAGGAAACAACAAGAAAAGCAGTGAAATCTTTTTGCCACAAGAATGGCAACAAAAGAACATACCTGGTAATTTGGTAGCTCTAAATGATGCATTAGTAATTGCTGACTTGGAAATGTTTGCTGTGGTTGATGGAGTGGGTGAGAGGGCAATGCCAATACCCATGGCAGTTTCTGGCTGCCCTGATGGACTGTATTTCAAACAGTTTCTGATTGCATTTGTGACCTGTAAAAAAGAAATCAAACAAGGTAAATAATTGAAATGTTTTGAGATAAGACTTCTTGTCATGGCATTTGATCATTGTGTGGTTAATGACCACTGACAAAAATTATATATATATGTATATATATATATATATTGAGGAAGGACAAATTTCCTTGTGAGGTCTACATGCCAAAGAATCTTTCTCGTGGGTTAATTTTTTAACCTAATAGCTGCTACTGATTATATTTTGAAATAATGCATATTTTGGTTATAAAAAAAAGAAGGCTTAACACATCACTCAATAAGTCTCAGGCTTGACACATAGATGGTGCCACTAATATAAAATCCATATGATTTTTATGAAATACTAACCTTCAAATGGCACGTGACAAAATTTGGGCCCAATCGGCTTATTAGTTTACAAATTACAGTTATTTGAGTGATGATACTGTTTCAAATTTTCAAAACACTGGAAAAATCTAAATTTCATGTGTTGATGAAGCATTGCTTTCTGATAGAGACAAATACTGTTCAAGCAAAGCAATGGCTTGTTATTCAGTATGTTGACTTTAAACACAGTCGTACAGACACAAATGATGCTGAACACCCAGGTTGCCCAAAATCGGCAGTTGTTCCAGAAAACACCAAAAAAAAATCCACAAACTCATTTTGGTCAATTGTAACTTGAAGTTGCATGTGATAGCAGAGGTGGTGAACATATCAGAAGACAGTGTATTCACCATTTTACATAAACATTTGTCATTGAGAAAGCTATGTTCAAAATGGGTGCCATGTTTGCTCACAGTCAATCAAAAACAACAATGCATCGACAATTCAGAGCGTTGTTTGCAACTTTTTCAATGCAACAAGAAGTTTTGCATAAATATGTGACAATGGATGAAACATGGATCCACCACTTCACTCCAGAGTCAAATTGGCAGTCAGCTGAGTGGACAGCAGCAGGTGAAAGCTATCCAAAGCAACCAAAGACGCAAACATCAGCAGGCAAGGTTCTGGCCCCCAGTGACTACTGGCTGTTTGCAGACCTTGAAAGATTGCTCCAGGGAAAGAGATTTGGCTCCAATGAAGAAGTGATATCAGAAACTGAACCGTATTTTGAGAACAAAGACAAATCGTTCTACAAAAAAAGGCATCAAAGTGTTAGGGAAGCATTAGAATCAGTCTCCTTCTAGGGTGATACACTCTGTTGATAAATAAAGTCGAAGTTGTTGTTTATTAGTTATGCCTGGGATTTATTGAGTGATGTGTTATTAGTTTTCTCTGTCCATAATATTCACATTTTTAGTCCAGTAGGAGGCACTATTTAAGTATATTGGTCCACACATGGAAATTGTTTTTAGGGAATATTTTTTGTAGATTAGCATTCATAAGACCATCCCTCAAACTACAGCATTTGTCAGCATAAAAAATATTCTTTATTTTTTCACTCTTTTTTTTAAATCAATTTAGAAGTGGGGTTCTGCTCATAATATTATATATTATTATTACATATTATATAAATTATTATATATTATTAATTATATAATATTATAAACACTGTTCATAATACAGTGTAAAATCAATCCTTGATATTTTACAGTTATTGAATCTAGCTGTTATTTACAAATGACACGTTTGAAACTGTACTTACATCTTTAATATCTGTATTTTTAAATTTTTAAAACTTTTTTTTAGAAGCATGTATGTGGAACTGATCAATCTCCAAGGTAACAAAAAAAAAACAGAAGAGGAAAGAATCTACTAAACTGGATGATAATTGTTGAAGTTCACAGGAAGATTACTTGAAAAATTGATAAGAAAATTTACAAAATGAAATACATTGAAAAACCAAGTTTTAAAATAATTCCACAGGGAATCGAACCCAGAGTTAACTAGACAGAATTCAGTAAGATTGAGAAAAACCAAGACTACCTGACCCTCCTTACTTTTTGCTGATAAGGAAGAGACGATTAACTGTATCCTAAAAATGCTAAATAGAAGAAAACATATTGTCAATAAAGATAACCCAAAATTACGATTTCTCTGGACAAAAAAAAAAAAAAAAAAAAAACAGGAAAAAATATGTTTTAAATCAGCCACCCAGAAAAGAAGTAACCTCTATGGAGATAGAAGCCATTTTGACACATTCATTCCTTATAATCTCTCTGAAATTTGAAAAAAACTGCATATCCAAACATTAATTCGAATTCCTTTGGATACAAATAAGGAAAATTTAATTACTATTTTGAAGTAACCGGTGGTCAATCTGGCTGTGTGGTATGTTGATTGTAAAAAAATGCATACACAAAGTAAAAGATAAACTTCTGTTTTTAAGGAGAGTGGAAATAATTTTCTTTCCTCTTCTTCCCAATTTTTGAGTAGTCTGGTTAATAGAGAAATCACAGCATGGGACAAGTTAATAAAGGAAGATTAATGACTTAAAATAGCATAGGAAAAAGGATTCTCAAAGTTTGGATTTGTCACAGGAAACAGGCTAAGGTTAACTACTGAGAAGGAAGAGAGAGCTTAGCACCACTCATATAGAATATAGTATCAGATGAAACACAAAACAAGTTGGAGTAAAAAGTGCAGCTTGATTCCTCTGACCACTCTCAAAAAGGGCCTGGACAACCCCAAATTTTGGTAAACCACTTGAGTAAAGATATTTTGAGAATATGGAATTTTAGGAAAATGTTGATGCTAAAGGTAGAATTCAGCCAAACCCAAACCGTATTTAACCCCCACCCCTGCCAGATGCGGGACTCTATATAAGGGATCTTGGATAGAAGATAGAGCGAGACAAGAAGACCATGAGACAGAGAGACCTCCTGACCAAGACCTTATGCTGGCCCTGAAAACCAGAACTTAAATTGCTAAGTTATTGCTAACACAAGCTTCAGACTTCTCCATTACATATTCTTAATTTATTTTGACAAGATACACTATAAGACAAATGGTGATTTGATATGTCACAGGGTGAAATAGCAAATTTTAAAATCTAGTAGCTTTTTTAACACTTAAGAATGCGGGTGTTATAAGCTTGGATGATGGCTCAGAATTGTTAATCAGAGAACCAAGTTCCAATTTCAGTTGGGTTTGTTATATTCATTTATAAGCAAATACCCTTGGGAAAACTATACATCTACCTCTTCCCTATGAGTTAGACTTGTTTTGCTGCTGAATTATTATTATTATTTTTAAAAAATTACAGTCTAAAAACATTTTCTGGATTAAAATAACCTGCAAAGAGTTGATAAGCCATAGAAAATGAATGAATCAATCAATCAACTAACCAACAACCCAATAACTATGGGAATTTCTATTATTAATGTTATGTAGCTCCAAAGTAAGGGTTCAGTTTATATATTGATTTTTTTTTTTTAATCATATCACCTCGAGCAAGGCGGTAATGCCACTGATGTGCAGGGGGCTACGTAAGAGTGAAAAGATTGGAAAAGAGAAAGCCGGAAACTACATCCTAAACAGGAAACAAAGGATGAGCCTCTTCACCCGTTCAATAGACGTGGGTAGAGTGTGAACCGGGCGATAGTTTAATCTATCTACGATTATTGTAATATAGAACTGATCCCTCACTTTACATTCCACATAATTTCTTGTTTATCAAATTCTGATTAGGTAGGAATCCACCACTTTTCTCTCCTGCTAATACGCCTCCTATCACTAAAACATTATCTCAAAAAAAGAGATTCTTTCAATCAAAAAATGTTTTCTGGCCTTAAATATCCTGCAAAGTGCTGACAAGACGTAGAAAGCGAATCAGTCTCTTAATAAAGAATGAGAAAAATGGCTTACTTTTATAAGAGTCGCCTCCCCTGATTAATTTACTAGAATTATTTTCATGTATTTATTCTGAACAGACAAGAAAATACAAAATATTTTACTTCGGGAAAAAAAAAAAATGATAAAATGATTTTTTATTTTATTTATTTTTCTTGTCACTGAGCAATGCAGTAATATTTTCAATAAGAATCACAAAATTTAAGGGCATTATAAAAACACATCCCACTATTCATTATGGTCCATACTCAAAAGCTATATAAACAAATTCAGGGTCAACTTATACACAAGTATATATGATAATGATCATTTGTTGTAGAATTAGAATAAAAATGGGCATGTACTTTTATTTTATGTAAATATTTGTTCTTGAATTAAACTTGTATATATCTCTTTGTTCTTTATTTAAAAGAAATCTTCTTTTTTTTTTTTGTACACAGAAGTAACCCAGATAACTTTGTAAAAAATCATAGATCCATTTTACGCTGCTATTATGAACAAGACCCTGCTTCTGAAACGATTAAAAAATAAATATTTTGCAATTCTGACAAACGTTGCATCTTGAATCTGTAAGGAATACTAATCCAAAAAAATTTTAAAAAAACACAAACATTTTCCTTTCTTTTTTTTTTTCCAATTAGTCAACCTGTTTATTTATTCCAGTGGAATCATGAAACTTAGATTTAGGGTTCTCAATGTTTCCCATGCAAAGTTCGTTTTTTATGCTTGACGTAGAACCTTAGAAGTTACTTTCTAAAGATTCCTTCAATGGAGCTGACATATTTCAAAGACGTGTCCCAGTGATCTTTTTTCAACTAAGAGAGACGATAAATTTCCTCCAGACTTTTAAGACACACCACCAACATAAATTTACAATTTCTTCTTATGAAACATTATCAATTATGACAATCTTATTTATGTAACTTTTTATCTCATCTATTAATTATAATAAATATTTATAATTTACTTAGTAATTAATATGACAGAATAATGATTGGAGATTCTCAATAAAAAAAAACAGAAATAGGATGACAGAAGAGTAACTGTAGGTTTGAGTTTTGTATAATGGCATATCAACATCTCTGTGGGTTATTTAATGCCAAGAAGGTGAGGTTTTAAGGTACTTTTTTCAATGTTCGGTTATAGTGAAAAGGTTGATTTAGTCAGGTTTTTAAGAAAAGATTTTTTTTATTTTAGAAAACTGAAGATGTTTTCCATTTTTATATTGAGAAATGTATTGCTGGTAATATTTGTTTTTCCTTTAAAAATGTATTACAGCAATAATTTTCTTCAAAAATATATTGTTGGTAATATTTTTCCTTTAAAAATGTATATTCTTATATAAAAGTCTATTTTTATGTATACATTTCTTTAAAAGTCTTTTTTATACTTTCAGAGTGTTTTAACCCAAGTCTGGGGGTTAACTATTTTCCCCATAGCTGGGACCCTAAAGGTGCAACCACTCCAGGTCAGAGTGGACCTGGGAACAACAGCAATTAAGAAGTGGTCCCATGCTCCTCAAAACCTCCTAATCAGAGGTGTTGCTGCTGGATGCAGTTTACCGTCATACCCAAGACCACAGTAGGTGTAGGTAAATTTTAATAGAATTAAATTAACAAATATTTTAAGTCCCCACCGAAAAACATCATCTACTTATCTCTTTTGATTGCTGGTGTTTAATCAGTTAACTTTGTTTCTGAAACCAGATACTCAGATGAGCAAAGCAAAAGATCAATGAGCCAATACAAAAATGAAGAACAATCCTATACGCACTCGCCAACCACTTGTCAATGTTTTGCAAGAAAATGAGGCTTTGGGGTCATATCTTGCCATCCTTTCAACAGGGAGCAGAAAATGTTGGCCGATTCTAACAACTAAAGAACTAATCAAGATGGTTGCCTGTTACAAAGGAGAAGGTGCCTTGGTCTTGCTGTTTCACCATACCACCAACTATGAACACTTTTGCACAAGAAGAATGCTATTTGTGTGTGTAAAAAAGAAAAACCTCCAAAAGTGACGTTTGATTAGCATTCATTTTGAATGTAAAGACTATTTATTCGACACAAACCTCCATAGAAATATTAATAAAAGGCATGACAACTTCATTTTATTATTTTTCTTGTCACAATCATGCACAGACTTAAATGGCGACACATGAACTGAAAACTGTTCTCCTATTTGTTGTTTTTTTGATAATAAACAACAATGTTTCATTGAAAGAAATTTAATGACGACAATACCAAATATTTGTTTACGTTTGATTGCTGTTTCTTACTTAAGAATTAAACTCAGAAAATTGTGATAAAGTTATAGCAAAAGTCTCTTATCATGAAACCCATCATCGCTTGATAGACTTATGACCAAAACACTGGTTTCAATACAATCACTGAAGTTAAGCAACATAGAGCCTGGTTAGTAACTACATAAGTGATCACTTAGGAATACAGGTGTTATAAGCTTGGATGATGGCTCAGAATTGTTAATCAGAGAGCCAAGTTCCAATTTCAGTTGGGGTTGTTATATTTACTTATGAGCAAATACCCTCGGGAAAAGTATGCATTCACCTCTCCTCTATGAGTTTACAAGTAAAACTTGTTTTGCTAAATTACTTTTTAAAAAATTACAATCTAAAAACATTTTCTGGATTTAAATAACCTGCAAAGGGTTAATAAGCCACAGAAAATGAATGAATGAATCAATCAACCAACCAACCAACCAACCAACCAATCAATAACCCATTAACTATGGGAATTTCTAACATTAAAGTTATGTGACCTCAAAGTAAGGGATCAGTTTATATACTGATTATAAAATAAAACTAATCCCTCACTTTACATTCCACATATTTTCATATCAAATTCTGATTATGTAAGAATCCACCGCTTCTCTCTCTCTCTCTCTTTTTATGGGTTAATTAGTAAGACTTGCATAATTAAAACATTATCTCAAAAAAAAAAAATTCTTCCAAACTAAAAATGTTCTCTGGCTTTAAATAACCTGCAAAGTGCTCATAAGACGAAGAAAGCGAATCAATCTCTTGATAAAGAATCAATAAAAAAAAAACTTGCTTTTATAAGAGTTGCCTCCCCTGAGCAATGGTAATTTACTAGAATTATTTCCCTTTTCTCGTATTTATTTTTCTTTAATTTTGATGAACAGACGAGAAAATAAAAATATTTTTTTTTAAATTATAAAATCAGTTGAACTCTTTACGAAAAAGATTTGAGAGAAATTGAACTTCATTTATCTTTTAAATATTCTACGTTTGAAGATTTTTTGGTAAATTTTCATTTTAGGACCCGAAGGCTTTTATCCCTTCAAACGTTTACAAAATAGTCTTATTTCTGTGCAAATGTATATGCTGAACTCAAATCAACAATTCGATATTGAAGAAACCTACCTTTTTTATGTTAACGACCAGAAAAAAAAAATCGGACTTCTTCTCGTTCTTTTTGTTAGCCATTATCGACTATTGATAGTAATTCACTGCTGAATGATTACTAAGCGATTTTTTTTTTTTTCGGTACTCAATTTCAGCAGAAAGTTGCATGTAATTGCATGCTTCTTTTTTTTTATTTTTTTTTTTTATTTGTCTTTTTTCTTTTTTTGTACTTAATTTCAGAAGAAATTTGCGTGTACTTAATTTCAGAAGAAAGTTAACTTTCAAATATAAGAAAATAAGTGATAAGTGTACTGTAGTTTAATTAACCTTGAGATATATTGCGTTCATTTGCGTGCTTTTTCTTTTCTTTTTTTTCTCCACAACACAGTAAAGCATTTTTTAAATACTTAACATTGAAAATAAAACAATAATTACATCAATTCTAAGGAAGTTAAAAAAAAAAATGGAAAAAAATGATATTGACAATTTTTTAAAAAAAGCAGTAGTTTTAGGGTCCTGGATAAATTCTGCTCGCCTCTCTCAGGAAAACGTGAAATACACGCAATATATTTGAATGTTAATTAAACTACACTTATCACTTATTTTCATATATTTGAAAGTTAACTTTCTTCTGAAATTAAGTAACAAAAAAAAAGAAAAAAAACACGCAAATACATGCAACTTTCTGAAAACTACTGCATTTTTTAAACATTGTCAATGTCATTTTTCCATTTTTTAACTTTTAACTTCCTTTACAACTGATGTAATTATTGTTTTATTTTCAATGTTAAATATTTAAAAATGCTTTACTGTACTACTTCTTTTGTTCTTTTTGTTATTTATAATTTAAAAGTATTTTCATATATTTGAAGGTTAAGTAAAACTACAATTATCACTTATTTTCATATATTTCAAAGTTAACTTTTTTCTGAAATTAAGTACACGTAACTTTCTTCTGAAATTAAGTAGCAAAAAAAAAGAAAAAAAAACAGGTAAATACACGCAACTTTCTGCTGACATTGACGCGTAGTAATTTCTGCAAAGAATTTACAGTAAAGGAAGTAAATAGGCCAAAATTTTCTTCCTACACCTAAAATCATTCAGCAGCGAATCACTATCAATAAGCTGGTAATGGCTGACAAAAGAGCAAGAATAAGTCCGATTTTTTTCTGGTCGTTAACATCAAAAAGGTAGGTTTCTTCAATCACGAATTGTTGATTTGAGTTCAGCATATACATTTGCACGAAAATAAGATTATTTTGGAAAAATGTGATGGGATCCTAAAATGAATCCTAAAACAAAAATTTACCGATTTTTTTATTTTTTTTTATTTATATACGTTACTGAATACAAATTTTGGAGACAGATTTATGTAATTTATTTTAAAATACTTTGTGAAAAATAAGTTTCATTTTATTTTTAATTTTCTTTTTTATTAAACTGGAAAGTTAATTCACGGCTGCCTTTGTATTGTGTTTTTGTTTGTAATATAATGAAACAGAATCAACTAATATGGGGTACTATATATATATATATATATATAAAGAGAGAGAGTTATTATTAGTATTATAATAATAACATATAGGACTGCAACTCAAAAGCCTTCAGGATGATTATGCACTTGTGTTGACATAAAACACTACTATGCGATGATAAGTCACCGGATAAGACGCAGGTCGTAAATTTGTAATGCAGTTCTATGACGTCACTCCATATAAGAGACCGAAATGTTAACAACAGAACCATATGTCTAAATGAAATGTAATGTGATTTTATTGAATGTGGGTTGCTTTGTTTTAATGTAGATGGCCTCCAATATCTGAAGGTTCTTTGTACTGTGTATTTGTGACTATTATTATAAACTAAAATTGATATATTTATGCTCTACTTTTGTATTAAGCACGTTTAAAAAGTAAATATCTAACTTTAGAATGTACTTACTTATTATTTGCTCCTTTTATAGCTGAGCCCTTTTTTTAGTAGCCATGGTAAAAACAAAATTTAAAAGATCCCTAAAAAACATTCCAATCCCTCGCAAACAGGATTATTTCACAAAATTAGTTAATAAAACTGAGAACTTAATTAAAAGGAAGAAATTGAAAGCCTATTTCTTCCTTCACAAAAATAATAACACAACAATTATTCTTCTTCCATGTGCCCTGTCCTTTCAGGACGTAGGCAATCTTGGCTTTCCACGTCTCCCTATCACTGGTGGCTCTTAGCATGCCTTCTGCTGTTACATCATGCAATCCTCGTTCTATCATCCAATTGATTAGGTCCTTCAAATATGTTATCCGTTGCTTTCCCCATCTCTTTTTCCCTCTATCTGGCCTGTTAGTATCAGGTTCTCTAAGCCCTCTTTCCTCATTGTATGTCCCAGGAACTTCAGCTGTCTCTTCCTGATGCTCAGTATTAATTTCCATTTTGTTTCCATCATTTCCAAAACCTCATCATTGCTCACATGCTCGATCCATGATATTCGCAGCATCCTTCTGTAGAACCACATTTCAGTTGCTTCAAGTTTTTCTTTCATCTTTGATGATATTGTCCAACATTCACTGTCATATTGAAGAACCAACATCACATAGCAATCCAGTACTCTTTTCTTTGTTTCTAGCGAAATTGTCCTGTTTCTTAATGCTTTACTCAACTTCTGAAATGCTTCCTTCGCCATGCAAATTCGCCTTCGGATCTCTGTGTTGCACTTTCTGTCTTCTGTTATAACACTTATGGATTTAAAAACTTGAAAACTGTTCCTTTCATTGATATGATATTACAGTTTGAATATGATTTGTTTCAAACTATTAACAACATCAAATCCCACAAACATAAATTCAGTTTCCAGAAAAAAACTGAACTTCATTGTTAAAAATATTTTAACAAATTTTTTTTACATTCTGACAAAACGGTTAATTACTATATAACTACACCACAGTACTACGACTATTTACTAAAAACCTAATCAAGAATTATAAAAAAAATTAATATTTGCACTAATAATTTAGTTGACAACATTAATCTTACTAGTAAAGTTATAACCAATAATTTAAAAATTAGTGACAGAGTAAGCAAACTCAACCCTATTGAATCTTACATTACTATCAAGGATCACAAACCAGACTTTGATAGAAATAACTAAAATAATTAACTCTATGAAACCAGAAATTGGTTAAATTAGTAAACAAATTCTAGAGAGAGTCAACCAACAAATCAAATATAATATTGGATTAACCCAATGAAGTAATACCCCTAAAGTTTTAAATTGGTTCAAACAAATTAACAACAAACATAGATGCTCATTTATCCAATTTGACATAGTGGATTACTACCCCTCCATCCTTTGAGATGGAGGGGTAGTAATCCACTATGTCAAATTGGATAAATGAGCATCTATTGTTTACAATTACCTTGGACTTTGCTTTGGAATTTTCGGACCTCACTAGCATAGAAAGAAATATAATTTTAAACTCAAAACAATCTGTCCTTTTTCATTGCAACGACCAATGGATAAAATCAAATTCTGATGACATATTTGACATTGCCATGGGAGCATTGGATTCTGCAGAATCATCAGATGTTGTGGATCTTTATATTTTGTACAATCTCACTGTTCATCATGCTGTTGATATAAAAGATACTGGATTGTATAGAGATGATGGTTTCTTGATTATCCATAATTCCACTAACTCAAAAGTAGATAGAATTCGTAAATACATAGAATACTGAAGAAATTTAAGATGAAAGTAATAGCAAATAGCAACCTAAAAAATGGTTACTTTCTAGATGTTACACTTGACTTTCTTAATAGTACTTACTCACTATATGTAAAACATAATGCTAATCATATCTATATACATCCTAAATCAAATCACCCCCCTATCTATTATTAAAAATATATCCCATTCAGTTGAATACAGAATTAACAATAATTTCTCCAAAGACATTTTCAATCAGCATAGTCATTACTATAATACAGCCCTAAAAAAACAGTGGCTATAATTGCAAGGATATTAAATATAAGCAAATTAATATTAATCATAATAGCAAACATAATCAAAATGGTACACACCGCCATTTAACCAAATCGTACCAAGTTAGGCAATAAATTCATTAATCTAGTTAAAAAACACTTCCCAATTAATAACTCCCTTAGCACAAATTTTAATAAAAATAAACTGAAAATTAGTTACAGCTGCACTGATAATCTCAATATGATAACAAAAAAACACAATCATAAAATCCTAAAACAACGTTATGATATTAATTATAACCAACTTACCATAAATAATGATAATAACACTAGTTCCTGCAATTGTCATAACCTTAGCATATTTTCTTTGCAAAATAAATGCCTTCCACATTCCATTGTATATCAAGCTACTATTTTGACTACTGAAAATCTTAATCTTACAAAACATTATATTGGATGTACTAAGAATAATTTTAAGTCTCGATTTTACCAGCATAACTTAACTTTCAATAATAAAGTATGTAGTAATTCTACTTCCTCTTTAAATACTAGTGGCAATTGGAAGATTCACATATAACTTCTACAATTAAATAAAAAATATTAACTAAAGCTAGAACATGTTAATCATTACATGAAATATGTTTCCTTTGCTTACAAGAAAAAATCCTTATAATAAAATTCCTCAAAAACTGACTTATTAAACCAATGTAATGAAATCAGTAATTTTTGCAACCATAGAATCTGTCATACCCTTGAATATATCTGAAATTATCTCAATATTTTCACTATTTGCTCATTTTATAATGTAATAAAAATTTAGCTTATTGAACTAGAACAATTCTTTTTTAATTAGTTATTCTTTTATTTGTATTTGTGAACAAATTCCCTTAAGAATTTATCTTTATTTATATTTTAAATTTTTATATAATTACTTTTATCTTTTATGTTGCTTTTTATTTTCTTAGATTTACTTTATTTTATCTTTTCCAACTTTGAATTTTTCTTTGCTAGTCTTTCCCTTTTCTTCCCCTTCTATATTTTCTCTGCTCTTTTCATTTTTTTCTTTTATTTTTTCTGGTTTAGTGGCAAAACATTGAAACACTACTGTCTATGAGTTGTACACACACCATTCTATAAAATGTTATAACCTCCCACCCACTTAATTCATTTTATCGGTTGACCACTTTATTATGTTTTTTCTATTTTTTTAAAATCTCATCTATATATATTACCAAATAAATTAAACACATTTTACTGCCTGAAGATGATGTTTTAACACTGTAACTTTATAGCTATTGCGTTGCAGTATGCTGTTATTATTATAATCTAAATCTAAACTTATTTATAAATGGAACTTTGTCTGTGTGTGTTCGTTACTTATAGACTCCAAAATGGCTGAACTGATTTTCTTGAAAATTTACAAAGTTGTACTATAAGCGTCTGCAAGTGTGCTTAGCTAGGTTTTGTGTTGAGGTACCCCCGATAAATATCAAATCGATAATGGAAAAAATCGGGTTATAGAAGGAGTGGTCCGATTTTAATCAAATTTGATACACTCATAGACAAAGACATAAGAAATGATATTCAGAAGTTTCAAGGTTGCAGTTCTTACAAAAGCGCAGAAAATCGATTATATATATATATAAATAAAAGGCAAGATGTTTGTGTGTGTGTTTATCTGCCTGTATGTCTGCATTTTTTTCAGCTCTTTTATTTTAGTTTTTGCTTCGGGTTTGGCTCTAAGTAGGTATAATTGTAGTTCTTAGTCTCAGCCATGATACCATTTACTCAGAGGACTTATTTAGCCTTCAAAATTCAGTTTATGACAAAAAAAAACGTATTTGATACCGATAACAGGAAATCAAAATTTGACTTACATCCATTCATTTATCTTTCAGTCTACGGTTTCACTTTAACTGAAAACAACTATTGCTTTTTAGTCTTTCGTGCCAACGTCCAAAGAGTCTGAACTCCAGGAACTTGGATTAGTTTTAAAGCTTTCATTACACCCAAGCAATGCCGGGCTATACTGCTAGTAATAAAAATAATTACTATATATTTATGCTCTACTTTTGTATTGATCAATTTTTAAAAGTAAATATCTGACTGTGGAATGTGCTTCCATTAGTAACCATTACTTATATATGTGATTAAAATATTCACTTTCTGGCCATGAAGTCTTGGTTTGAATCTCACTCTGGTCAATTTGTCAGGAGGGTGACTTCTTAATATTATCGGTCTAGAGGAAGCAACTCCCACATGCAGCACCTTTAGAAAGTGCCTGAAAACCATATCATGCGTGATATTGTGAGTGAAATTGAGGATTTGTCAAGTGCTAGTTTGAAGTCATAAGTCATCATGACCGAGGGTTTGATCATCCTGGCTTTATTCAGACTGCTGTTCATGCTAGACAACACACTCTCTCCCAGACACTCTAACGAAGGTCCACTCAGCATAGTTGCAGTAGAAACCATAGGTGGGCTCTGTGGATGTTGAACAAACACAAATGTGTCTGAGCAGGCATGTGCAATAGGGATTAGCTAACCACCCTGGTAGATGGATATTCTTGAATACAAGTGACCAGCCATTATTGATACATTAAATATAGTCTTTGATGCTTGGATTCATTAATTTAATTTTTTTAATTTTCTGAAGTTATTAGTTTTTCTGAGCTTTAAGTCAGTTCTTTTTTCTTTTAAAATTTTTTTGTATTTTCTCTTCTGGTTTTTCTCTGTTTTTCATGATTTATGCGAGCAAAAGTGGGCTGTTTTGTTTGTTGGCATTATCAGTTTTGTTACAAGTAGTCTGTGATGAGATTCAAAGTAGAAGTCATAGATTTTAACAAACTTTTTAAAAGACGCTGAGCAACAGGCACGAGACCGGCCCGAGAAAGAGTGAGTAGCCCCTACGCACACGGCTGCCGCTTACCCAAAGTGGGGATGGAAGATGTGGTGCTCCAGAAAGACTCGAGCAAGGAGCCGTTTTTGCTTGCTTGCTGGCCGGCGTGCCGGTAGCGACAGGGGTGGCACCGCGAGCAGACCAAACAATGCAAAGGCTGAGTGGGAAAGATGGACAGAGAGAGAGAGAGAGCAAGAAAGACGCAAGCAGCTAGAATAACGACGGAAGACCGGGCCGACTTAAGAATCGACTCGTCGACTTCGGCGAACTGAGAGAAGGGATGGGCCCTTCTGTTAAGCCCCTTGAACCCAACATAGAGCCTGCTTCTGGTGAGTGTTCTCTAAGACCAACCATTGCCTCCTTTGCGTCACTGAAGCCTTCCGACTCCAGCTCTTACTCTACCTCCAACCCAGACGTGCACGACACTGACAGACTACTACGGCACTTTGAACCCTTGCCGCAAAGCGCGAACAAAGCGAATGCTACTTAAGCCAAGAGTCCAAAATGCTGAAGTCCATAATCTTTTTTCTTACACTATCTGAGCTATTCCATGTGATGCAGCATTTCATGGGACAGTTGAACTCTGCGTTAACAAAGGAATATGTAAAGAAGAGCAGCCCAATATGCCAAATACAGGTCGGGGATACTAGAATCAAGCAGGTTCAAAAATTTAAATACCTGGGAAGTATTCTAACAGAAGACGGAAAGTGTGACACAAAAATCTGAAGGCGAATTGGCATGGCGAAGGAAGCATTCCACAAGTTGAGTAAGGTATTAAGAAACAGGACAATTTCACTAGAAACAAAGAGGAGAGTACTGGATTGCTATGTGATGTCGGTTCTTCAATATGACAGTGAATGCTGGACAATATCATCAAAGATGAAAGAAAAACTTGAAGCAACTGAAATGTGGTTCTACAGAATGATGCTGCAAATATCATGGATCAAGCTTGTGAGCAATGATGAGGTCATAGAAATGATGGAAACAAAAAGGAAATTAATACTGAGCATCAGGAAGAGATGGCTGAAGTTCCTGGGACATGCAATGAGGAAGGAGGACTTGGAGAACCTGATACTAACAGGTTAGATAGAGAGAAAAAGAGATGGAGGAAAACAACGAATAACATATTTGAAGGACCTAATCAAGTGAATGATGGAACGAGGGTTGCATGGTGTAACAGGAGAAGGTGTGCTCAGAGCCACCAGGGATAGGGAGACATGAAAAGCCATGACTGCCTATATCCTGACAGGACAGGCCACATAGAAGAAGAAGAATTTAGTTTTATTTGTTGGCTTGGAGGTAAAATGAGTTGACTTACCAGCAAGACGTCCGCATAAAGTTCATATGTGGCACGATGATGAATATCTTCAACTGCCTTCACCGCAAGTTTGGACTGACCATTAAACCTTGAAAAGAATTCCGAAAAAATGTTTTCAAATGACATTAAAGGTGAACTGATGAAAAAGGGCAACAAAACAAGGCATAATTTAATCAATGACAGGTAATAAAGAAACATGTATGAAAGCTACACACATGTTATTTAATAAAATTAAACAACTTTGCAAAAATTGGTTCTTTAATCCCTCTGCCCTTCATATTCAACAAAAAATTTCAGCCTTAAAAAAAAAAAATGCAGAGAAAACCAGTAACTAGTTTTGTTACTGGTTAATTCGGATTATTTACACTGTTCAAATGGTTGCCTCACCTTTATTGCCATTTTTATGAGGTTTCGTCTGTTGTCTGCTCCAGCCTTCTTCAGGTATTAGGGATTTTGAACCGAGCACATTATTTCACTGGGGTATATCATTCTCATTTCATGAAGGCCAGAGCATACAATGGCCAAATCATTGTAAGCATGGCAATAAAGATGAGGACAACTGTATGAATATTGTCAGTCAAGTGCCATACATGATACACACTTGGGCAATCATGTCTCTTTAGAGACATAACTGACTGGGCAGAAGATTATCCTGCAGTAGGTTGCCATTACTTTCTGCAGTAGACTGGTTGCTATAGAACCCAATCTATCCTGTTACTTAATCCATAACTAGAGGGAAGTGATGGATTAATATCTTCCCCAAGGGTATTTGTGCGTAAGTGAATGCAAGGAATTCAACTGAAATTCAAACTCCGCTCCCAATTTCTTGTTCGAAGCCAATGTCCACTGCACCACAACACACATTCTCTGATGAACAGTGAAATTAATGTAAATACTACTATTACAAGGATGCATTTATATATAAAAATAATACTAATAATGTCTAAAAAGTTGTAGTAAAAATAAGGAAATTAGAAATAAAACGTTTGGAAGATGCTAGAATGTGAGAGAAAATTTGAGTAAAATCTAGAGAATTCTCAAGGATTCTAGAAGATGCAAATTAGGTGTTAACCCCTATAAAAATAGGTTTTGCAAAGAGAGTAGGCAGTTGTTAAAAGGATTTACTGACATTATCAACTCCAGCTTTGATTCAAGGATTTATATCCAGCCGAAAGAATCACTAAGAAAAGTTGCCGACCAACTAAAACCTGAAAGAGAACCTCATGGAACTATATGGCTAAATATATATTTTGAACTCTTTCATTGACCAAATTAATAATCATTCTTTATATACACATTTGAGGATTTCCAAAAAGTATAGCACTTAAACTTCTTTGCTATCTTAACTGGGTAAAGATATTTGACCCCTCCTTCCCCTTCCAGTAGTAAACTCTATGTTTCTGTTTTGAATACCAAAAACTTGTAAATTTTGTATATATTTCATTTTGTGTTTATTGTAAATTAAATATTTGTATGTTTTTTTAACTCTGAGTTTTGGTCAATCATTTTTTTTTTTCTTACACGTAACACTACCTCATCTCAGAAGTATAGACAAAGAATTTAAAATGTAAAAGAGAAAACTTAATTCCTAAAACATTTGAATTCCACCACTATACAAAAGCAAATATGAAACATTGGATAGATTTGCATATGCACACACGCACATAACGTCTGTAAACGTATATACATATAAAGTACATCAGAAAACCCACAGACATATAAAACAAATCTATAAACATGTACATTTAAATATATTATTTACATTGTTCAGACTTTTGTCCTCATCCTTATTCATAACGTTTCAGCAGTTGTATGCTCCAGCCTTCTTTAGGTGATTGGAACTTCAAACCAAACTCTTTATTTTGATCACTGTGATATATGAAACAAGAACAATATATCACTGTGATTGAAATAAAGTGTTCAATTTGAAGTTTCAATCACCTGAAGAAGACCAGAGTGTACAACAGCCGAAATATCGTGAATATGGTTCTAAAGATGATGAGAACAGTCCGAACAATGTAAATCATGTAAATATTACCTCATCTCAGAAGTGTAGACAAACACTTAAATATATACAAAAACATATTACTATCCCACACATATTACTACTACTATTATTGTTGTTTACCCACAATGTTTTACCAAAGAAACCTGCAGAAGAATTTACTGCTTTATACATTTTTTTATTCTGAATGAAAAGGTTATGCAGTCCACAATCATATTCAATGACATCTTAATACTGATTGCATAACCCCAGAGAAGAGTGTCTGTCAAAATCAACAGGGGGGTAAGTGTGGTTGCTGCTAATTTCTGGTTAGATAGAAAACAGTGATTTGATAGAGGTTTGAGCAAAGGTGAACATTCATCTACTCTCTTCTTTATCAACCTTTTGTGGCATGCCAGGGACAAAAATTTTATCAAGATATTTAGAAATGGAACAGCATATAGGGAGAAGTGTAATTAGGCCTTTCTCAAATAACATTACTATGAAATGAATATAGGCAGCCTTTGCTGGAATTTGAGCTTGACTCATCAGCTCCATTCTTCATTTCTCACCACCTGCACATCCATACATACACAAATATAAAATATACACCAGAATGGGATATAAAGGTACACCCATGCAGATACAATCTTTCACACAACAGACCCCATCTTTATGAGAGAAATTTAAGTAAATATCCAGTCATTTAATATTAAAAAAGTTTAGTTTAGTTGTTTGTTTTACCAGCTTATCTACCCTTTTGGGTCATTTAATGCTGAAGAATTTGTTTGGTTTTTGTTTACTGCTTGTTGATCTGTTGTTAGTCTATTGCTGTCGAGATATAAGTAGAGGTGTTGTGATTTGATGTGTGATGGTTATATGCTATCTTCTTTTGCAACTATATTTTGTTATTTAATTTTGTTGCTTTTAGAAATTCTAAAAAGTTATTTAGGCCAGCTTTGTTGAAGATGTCTTTCAGATTGTTTCCTTCATAGTATCTTAATCACATTTGTTCAAGATCTATGCAGCTTCTTAGTATACTTTTCACTGTGTAGAGCTCCTGAAAAAGAAAAATTAGCAAACATCAGACAATGCTACCCTGGTCCATTTCAAATTCAGTCAGTCAATTAAATGCCATATGTGATTCACACTTGGGTGATCATGTTTCTTTCAATCCATGACTGACTTGGCAGAAAATTTTCCTGCAGTAGATTGCCATCTCTTTCTGTGGTAGACTGATTGCCAACCAAAGCTATAGAATTCAATTTGTCCTGCTATTTAACCAATGGCTGGAGGGAGAAGAGATGGATTAATAACTTTCTCAAGGGTATTTGTGTGTGAGTAAATGCAAAGAATTCAACTGGAATTCAAACTTGGCTCTTCTGATTTTTTATTCTGAGCCAATATCCATTCTAACCACTTCATTGGCTATATTCAAGGATGAGGATATAACAACAAAATCCTTCAAAATGCCCAGTGAAATGGCTGAAAGCACTTGGAAAGTTGAAAGTTATGGAACATTTTTACATTCCTTCTCTCAAGCAAAAAGGAAACATGTAAGAATACTGGAAAATTTAAATCAAAACTCAATAAAACCCTCCTTGTTGGTCATTTTTAACAAAACATATATACAGGTATGTGAATTAATAAATATACACATATATACAAATATTATTCAGGTGTTAATAAAACAGTGTTTAATATAGTATAAGCATTAGTGTATGAAACTGAGTCATGCCACTGACACAGGATAATTTTTTTTTTTTTAATCATATCACCCCAAGCAAGGCAGTAATGCCACTGATGTGCAGGGGGCTACATAAGAGTGAAAAGATTGGAAAAGAGAAAGCCGGAAACCACATCCTAAACAGGGAACAAGGGATGAGCCTCTACACCTGTTCAATAGACATAGGTGGAGTGTGAACCGGGCGACAGTTTAGTCTATAGCAGTATAGCCCGGCATTGCTCAGGTGTAATGAAAGCTTTAAAGCTAATCCATGGTCCTGGAGCTCAGATTCTTTGGACATTGGCATGAAAGACTAAAAAGCAATAGTTATTTCCAGTTAAAGTAAAACCGTATACTGAAAGAAAAATGAATGGATGTAAATCAAATTTTGATTTCCTAGTATCGATATCAAATAAGTTTTTTTTGTCGTAAACTGAATTTTGAAGGCTAAATAAGTCCTCTGAGTAAATGGTATCATGGCTGAGATTAAGAACTACAATTATACCTACTTAGAGCCAAACCCGAAGCAAAAACTAAAATAAAAGGGCTGAAAAAAAATGCAGACATACAGGCAGATAAACAGACACACACACAAACATCTTGCCTTTTTTATATATATATATATATATATATATATATATATATAAAATCAATTTTGTGCACTATTGTAAGAACTGCAACCTTGAAACTTCTGAATATCATTTCTTATGTCTTTGCCTATGAGTGTATCAAATTTGATTAAAATCGGACCACTCCTATTACCTGATTTTTTCGATTATCAATTTTCGATATTTATTAGGGGTACCTTGACACAAAACCTAAGAACACTTGCAGATGCTTATAGTACAACTGTGTAAATTTTCAAGAAAATCGGTTCAACCATTTCAGAGTCTATAGGTAACAGACACATACACACAGAGAGAAAGTTCCATTTATAAATAAGTTTATAAAATATAGAATATTTGGTATTTAAGTCAGATAAATTCTAATAGAGACAAACTCAAAAGAACTCAATATTAAATTTATTTAATTTAACAGTAATATTGTATCATTTGGGTCTAACGAGCAGGTTTGCCTGCAAGATATGTATTACCCATGAAATTGTAGAATATCTAAAAAATTTTCTAGATTATATATATATATATATATATATATATATATATATATATACACTCACACTACAATCAAAAAAGTTTGAGGCGACCTAAGCATTTGCATGGGATGAACCTGACAGAAGAGTGAAACATTTCCATTCATAAAAATGAAAAAGAGCTCTTAAAGTCAATAATAAAAAAAAAGAATGTAATCAATTATCAAGCTTATACTTTGAGAAATTTTTCAGTGAATGCCAAAAATTTGTGCTGAAGTAATTAATGTTAAAAGAGGATATTTTGATAAGACAAAAATTTAATCATATAAAGGCTTTTATTTCTTTTTTTCATAATAAAATTTCTAATAAAAAATCATATCTCACTTTTTTTTTTTAACCATGTATAATAGTTTTCTGTTTTTTTCAAAATACAAAACAGCTACTTTTGGGGCCAATTTAAAAAAATTATCAGGAGTAGCCTTGAACTTTTGAACTATATTTTATATATATATAACAAAGAAAATTCTCAAAGTCTAAGAAATGTATAAAACAATAGAACAGCTGTTCTTTGCTGTAGATTCCATTTTATGAGTCATGATAAAAGCAACAATAATAAGATGAAGTTACACAACAGATAAAAATAATACATTTTCTGATGGGGCTGAATTTTTTCACCAGGCAAAGCTGTATGAAAAAAAAAATCACCTGATTGTTTTTCAGTATTATTATAGAAATTGATTCTATTCCAAAATGGCAAAGATGCACCATAGAATTTATACAGGTTCCTTTGATTATCACAAAGTATTTCTTCTTCTATGTGCCCTGTCCCATCAGGACGTAGGCGATCATGGCTTTTCCTATCCCTGGTGGCTCTGAGTACGCATTCTCCTGTTACATCATGCAATCCTCGTTCCGTCATCCACCTCATTAGGTCCTTCAAATATGTTATCTGTTGCTTTCCCCTATCTCTTTTTCCCTCTATCAGGCCTGTTAGTATCAGATTCTCCAAGACCTCCTTCCTCATTGTATGTCCCAGGAATTTCAGCCGTCTCTTCCTGATGCTCGGTATTAATTTCCTTTTTGTTCTCATCATTTCTATGACCTCATCATTGCTCACATGCTCGATCCATGACATTCACAGCATGCTTCTGTAGAACCACATTTCAGTTACTTCAAGTTTTTCCTTCATCTATGATGATGTTGTCCAGCATTCACTGCCATATTGAAGAACTGACATCATATAGCAATCCAGAACTCTCTTCTTTGTTTCTAGCGAAATTGTCCTGTTTCTTAATACTTTACTCAACTTCTGGAATGCTTCATTCGCCATGCCAATTTGCCTTTGGATCTCTGTGTTGCACTTTCCATTTTCTGTTATAACGCTTCCCAGGTATTTAAATTTTTGTACCTGCTTGATTCTAGTATTTTCTAAGAAAACTTAAATTATTTATAGCAATCATTAAACAAAACTTCAAAGCCAATAATAAATGGATAGACTAACTCACAAATTAATTAGTTCATACTTTCAAACATTTCTAGATGCCAAATTTCAAACTCAGATACAAAAAGATTTGAATACTGATTTTCAAGATAGGCAAGTCACAAAACCTTTCTATATATTTTTGCCTGATTTTGTTATCATTAAATTTCGGCCATTGTTGTCTCTGACCTTCTTTAAATGCCTCTCGAACCAGGAAACCTTCAGGAAATTTGAAACTAAACCATTTATTTAATTTATGATTGCAGACTGTTCTCATTCCATTCTCTATATATAGGGATATCTCATCGCATTCTTTTTTTTTTTTTTTTAGTACTGCTCAGTTATTGCCAGTTCTGTATATAATGAGACTAAGTCTGTACTACCCAGCCTAGAGATTGAACTCACTAAACTATGCCATTAAATTTATGAATCATTGTTTTAATATTTTAATCCTCTTGGTTATTGTCCTTTGGTTTGCTATTCTTTTTTTTTTTATAATCATATTGCCCCAAGCAAGGCATTTTACTGCCACTGTTTTGCAGGGGGTTACATAGGAGGAAAGTTATGGGAAAGAGTGACAGGTTATGGGGGTGTCAGGAAGTGGATAAGAGAAGGATGAGAATACTGATGAGAGTGGAGTGGACGAAGAAAGGAGCATGAGAGAGAGAGGATGCAAGTTAGTGAGATAGGAGATAACTATTGACTTTACATTTAAATTCTTGGAGATTTATATCTAGCCTTGTGCCATACTTAGCAAGACATTATAAATATCAATAAAAAAAATGCTCACAAGATAAAAACAGGCTACCTCTTTAAGTATAATTGTACTTAATACATTTTTGTGTGTGTGTGTGTGTGCACGCATACACATGTGGGGCTGCTAAACACGGCACAGAAAGAATCAAGCTGTAAACATGCCAAGGCGTCCTGGGTCGAATGTGTGTGCAATCATGATGCACCAAGGAAAAAAAAGATTCAAGCAGAAAATACAGTGGAAATCCTAAACAGATAAGTAGCAAACAGTGAAAAGGAAGCAGGACTGCACTAGCAGTAGAAAGGAAACGGTACTGCACACAGCAGCAGCAGCAGAAGAAAAGTGAAGTTACACCCTCTACCTTCTGTTTCTCCTTGCAACCTGTACACATGCACTCAATTTTTCCATGTAGTCGGCAACTCATTCTCTCTCCTTAAATGGGGTTAATTTCAATATCTCCTTGCCTGTTGATAATACAGAAATCTTTAAAACCAACCCTTTTCCTTTTTTGAAAGAATCTTGCAAATAAACAATTGGCTGTTTATGTCTTTCTATTAATTACTGAAATGAGTATCCTCATCTTTATAGTTTTTAAATTGTTGTGGAGTAGTTTTCACACTGAAGGTTATAATCATGCTATGTTGGTTGCTAATCGAGTTAACGTACCCAAAATGTTAGGAACTTGGTAATCTTCCACTGAAAGCTGACTCCTTAGTATTCGACTAACTGACAACTAATATCAACTGCCTAGTAGTTCTACTGAACTCCAACAGAAGTCTAAAGAACTCCCATGAACTTTCCAAGTACTTCCTGTTAACTCTTATTAATATAGGAGGGAGAGTCCATTATCTGAGGAATAGGTGTGTTTCCCCATAACATAAATAAATACTAAAAACAATAATAATGAGTATATTTGTCCAAATACTGAATAAAATGAAGACAGAATTCTTAATTGTATCCTTTATTAAATTCATGGAGATAGACTGTTCTCATTCCACTGTCTAGGGATATTTCATATACTCCTTATTTTACTTACTGTTTGGTTATCACTCACCACATTTCTGCTGAGTCCAATTAGACACCAAAAGACTGGATTCACAATTACTATTTCACCAAATACAAGCAGCAATCACTGAGCAGTACAAAAAATAAAAACTAGATGTGATATTCCTAGATATGGGCAGTGGAATGAGAACAGAACCCTAGTATTTAACAGAAACCTCACTATTAAGGCTGGATATGACACAAGGTCAGTTTTTAACATGAGAAATCCAAGCTCTTAAGCTTGAGCAAAAATTCCCCATAGACCTAGCATAAGGTAGGGTTGGGCTCTTGTCTAATTTATTCCAAACAAGACTCTGCTCTTCAGCATAGCATTCTCTGAGCTCCTCTCAACCAAAGACAAAGCGTCCGCCAAGTTTGATTTTGAGGAAAATGAGAAGAAAATCTACCCACCTAGATTAAATAAAGAGTTTAATTCAGAATTCACTGAAGGTTACCCAGATTGCTATACACCTGGTGAAAATCAGATGGCACAATGGCTGTATATATATATATATACAGCGTGTATACATAACATGCTAAAATTTCCTCCTCTCTCAGCCGTCACCAACAGCTTAGGAGTAGACTCTCCAAATGATACCCAATTGGTTGAGTTTGAATCCCAGCTGGAAACAAGCGGATGTTAAGCCACACTGATGAGCTGTGATACTGCAAAACAGGCTTGTATGTGGATGACTATATGTAATATATATATTTCACTTCTATCATGTTCATGGAGAGAGAGACAATAGCAAGGAAGTGTCAGCTCAGTCCATTCTCTTTACTACAAGTTATGAAAGATCTTGCCACATGTTTGCTCTTTAACAGTGCCTTATTATTCTATTTTAAAGCAATAATAATGTCATTGACATATATCCCCCTATTATAATAAAGACTTGTGTGTGGACATATGCAGTGTAGATATAGAAGAATCCAAAGGAGTATTCTGTACATAAAGTAGTAAAGTTGACATCTGTTCTTATGCATGCTCTTTGATTATAGGTTGCATATATATATATATATATATATATATATATATATATATATATGTATGTGTGTGTGTGTGTGTGTGTATTTGCCTAACCGATGCAATGATGCATTTTTTCTTAAATTTTCATTTTAAGAGAGCAATCTTTATTTTTATTTCTGTTTTTGGGTTTTTGGGGGTCTTTATTTGTGAATTTCATTCGTGTAAAATCTTCTGTACAAAAAAGACAGAAGCTGACAATGGTTCACCTGAAATAGGCCTATACTTCCGCTTAACCCTGGAATGACATGTCTGTCTTAATTTTTATATATATATAAGTGAATTAACCTAGTGAGCCAACAAGGTTTCACCTAAACAGATCTTCAGGGAAGGTTGGCCTGCGTTCCCTGAAGATCCGTTTAGGTGAAACCTTGGTAGGTTTGTTGGCTCACCTGGTTAATTCACTTATTCTGCTCTGCTTAAGTATTGAACGCTTTTTTGTTATTGATTACTCGTTTTGGGTTTTTTCTTTGGGCTACGTGCTGGCTCGGTCCAAATCTCTTTGGCTGATGTTCATGTGCCTAGCTCTTTCTTTTTTTATAAACATTTTTTCCTTCCGCATATATACACGGAGGGTTTTTCAAAACGAGTATAGTGATAATTTTGTATTTATATATATATATATATATATATATATATATATATATATATATATATATATACACACACCAATTCTTTATCTCCCAATGAGGCCTGAAGTGTGGGAGATAAACTAGTTGCTTTGTTTTTAAAAATGCCTAATTGCATTCAGCTACATACTTTCAAAGCTATATATATATTTCCCTTCTGTCATGCTCAGGGGTTCGGATTATTAATTTTTTCTTAATGTAAGCTACTCAATAGTAGGCTTCTCAATATATGTTAGCATCATTTTATATCACATATCAATAAAAATTTATTTGACAGCATTTTTGACAGCACAGGCCCACTCATAAATAATAACTCCTGTTCCCAGAAATTCAGACAGAACTTGAAATAAAAAGGGATTCAATCTACTGTTCACTCTTTTTATGTCCATCTAATGAATGTATTTGTCTACGTCTCTAAGATGATGTATTATAATTATTTACATTATTTGAACTGTTGTCATCATCTTTTTTACCATATTCACAATGTTTCGGCCATTGTATATTCCAACCTTCTTCTCAAAGTGGCATGACTCATAGAATGAGAACAATATAACCCAGTGATCAAAATAAAGGGTTTGGTTTGAAATTCCAATCACCTGAAGTAGGTCAGAGCATACAATGGCTGAAATGATTGTGAATATGGCAATAAAGATGAGTACAACAATCCAAATAATATCTAAACTTATTTATGAATGGAACTTTGTGTGTGTGTGTGTGTGTGTCCATTTCCTATAGACTCCGAAATGGCTGAACAAATTTTCTTGAAAATTTACACAATTGTACTATAAGCATCTGCGTGTGTTCTTAGCTAGGTTTTGTGTCAAGGTACCCCCGATAACTATCGAAAATCGATAATTGAAAAAATTGGGTTATAGAAGGAATAGTCCCGTTTTAACAAATTTGATACACTCATAGACAAAGACATAAGCAACGATATTCAGAAGTTTCAAGGTTGCAGTTCTTACAATAGTGCAGAAAATCGATAAAATATATATATATATATATATATAAAAGGCCAGATGTTTGGATGTGTCTCTGTTTATCTGCCTGTATGTCTGTATTTTTTTCAGCCATTTTATTTTAGTTTTTACTTCAGGTTTGGCTCTAAGTAGGTATAATTGTAGTTCTTAATCTCAGCCATGATACCATTTACTCAGAGGACTTATTTAGCCTTCAAAATTCAGTTTACGACGAAAAAAAACTTATTTGATACCGATACCAGGAAATCAAAATTTGATTTACATCCATTCATTTTTCTTTCAGTTTACAGTTTTGCTTTAACCAGAAACAACTATTGCTTTTTAGTCTTTCGGGCCAACATCCAAAGAGTCTGAGCTCCAGGACCATGGATTAGTTTTAAAGCTTTCATTACACCCGAGCAATGCCGGGCTATACTGCTAGTAGATAATGTAAGTAATAAGTGTATTTTTATTATTTACTATTTATTATCATTAAATACCAATAAGGTGATATGGAATTAACAAGAAAAATGTGTAGCAATTCTTCAAAATCTGAAAGTCCTAAAAAGCCGTGTTTTAAATGAACAAAAGTAACACTTGTGCCTCTTCATTTCATGATGCCTGCTTGCACTTAACGCTTTCACTACCCACAACCTTTTCACAGCATGCATCACCATCTAAAGTTAAGGCACAGATGGTTTACTGGTATGAGTGTTCCTATATGAAAAGATGGCAAAAGACTTTAAACTTTTTTATCAGAATATCTTCTACCCCTTCTACATGCACATACTGCATGCAGTTAAAAATTGATGTCATTTTTTAGGTTGTTGGAATTTTATTTTCCATCAATGTGCATGCATATATATATATATAATGTAGAATACTTGGTATATTAGTCAGGTAAATTCCGATAGAGACGAACTCAGAAGAACTCAATGTTAAATTCATTTATTTAATTTTACAGAGTAATATAATTTCGAAAAAATTTTAGATATTCTACAATTTCATGGGTAATAGGCAAAGTCAAAATCTTTTACCATAAATATATCCCATTATATTTAAAACTAAATTTCAATGTTAAATTTCCATGTCATGTTTTTCGAAGAAAGCAGACGGGTTGCTATAGACGCCATGTTGATACTTGATGTTAACACTCATTTCTCTGTATACTGTTCATTTTCTTTCCGTTTCTATTTCTTTCCTTTTTTTTTCTTCTTTCCTTTTATCAATTGTCTACTTTTTTCTTTTTTCATTTTTTCTCTCTTTGGGATTTTTTGAATGAGCGAGGAATTGTTTTTTGTAAATTACTGTTACAAATGTCTATTCTAAATAAGGACATGTGAGCATATGTGTATAATGTTTTATGGGGATATTTTGAAGATTAACTGTTGTATCATTTGGGTCGGACGAGCCACAAGGTCATCATCAGCGGCAAAATACGTATTACCCATGAAATTGCAGAATATCTAAATTTTTTTCTAAAACATTGATATATATATATATATATATATATATATAAATGAGATTATTTCAATGTTTACAAGAAGTAAATTGCACTGTCTGTGATATGTCTTGGTTGTGTTTTTATATAGTATGCATGGAAATCGTAACACTGGTTAGCCAAACTGCAACTGAATTGTCCATCTACCACCATCATAAGTGAAGTATCAATTGACTATCATCACCAATGGGCTGTTTTAAGGAGTTCTTGAGCATCACAAAACATCAGTCAATTCTTCTCTACTCAATATATATACACTACTGGCCATAATTATAAGGCCACCCCAGTTTTCAAAAGAAATTATGTATACTATTTTTAATATTTATTGCCAAATGAAAATAGAATGGTTCTTTTGTTATTATTACTTTGCTTCAGTGCCTTGTAAAATTTTGCAAAGATGAACTCGTCTAAATCACCCTAAATTTTCTTCATTCTTTTATTGATGAAACTGCAATGTAAGTAATTATTAAATATTTATAAATTCACATGTTATTGTGCAGTATTAACAAAAGAACAATTCTATTTTAATTTACAATTATTCACTTGGCAATAAATACTAAAAAATAGTATGACATACATCATATTTTTTAGAACACTGGGTTGACCTAATAATTATGGCCAGTAGTGTATATATAATTTGCATACTTCTTTTCTTAGGAATTTTCTATCTGAAATACTTTTAAAAGAGTTTTTAAATAAACATAAAAATTGGTTATTTATCCAAACAGACTATTTCACACATTCCAGTGTAATTTTCATAAAAGAGAATACACTAGTAGTAGAATCAAAACTATATAATAACTATTGTCGTGTATTTTTGTCCTCCTCTATGTTATTAAAGCAGGAGTTATCTTTTTCTTCTTTTTTATAATCATTTCACCCCAAACAAGGCAGTACTGCCACTGGTGCAAAGGGGACTACAGAGGTGGACAGCAATTTACAGGGGGTGTTAGAGATTGAATAAGAGAAGGAGGTGGATGCTGGTGTGAAGAAAGTAACATAAGAGTAGAGCGAAAAGAGAGAACATGAGACAGCGGTTATCTGGGAGTCAAGGAGATAAGTGATGATAGTTGACATTACATTTAAACTCATTTAGATTGTAGCTATCATGTAAACAAGTATACAGAAGGGAGTTCCACAGGCGGGAATTGCAAGAAGTAGAAGCTCCTAGAGTAGAAGTGACAACTGCATTTGGTTGTTTTAATTGTAAAACAGTGGAACCTTGTCGCTAGTCTAGTGGCTTGAGTAAATTTGTGCAGGAGCTATGAAAATATTTGAGAAAGTGATGAGAATTGAGCTGCCAGGTTGGGATCAATTACATTGCAGATTCTCCTTTGGATTTTGTCAAGAATCCTAACATGAATAGCAGTGTTCAAAGCAAGAGTAGATGGCTGATTTGTATATATTTAAGATAGATTCAGGCAAGAAAAACTTCCTTGCCTGACAGAGTGATTCAACCTTCCTAGCAGTGGATTTAGCTATTGATTTGATATAGCTGTTCCACTTGAGGTCAGTTGAGAGAGTGAGGCTGAGGAGGCGCAGAGTATTACTTTCCAGGAGACTAGCATGATCCATGCTGATGGGGGTGGGTGTAAAAGAGATTGTCTATGGTCATTAAAGGATATCAGTTTTACTTTGGAACCATTAAAATTTATGAGCCATTTCTTACCCCAGTTCATCTCACATAGGAAGTCCATTTCAAGATCAGCCTTGGCAGATTTCTTACTTAGTAAACGGTGGTGTCGTCAACATAAATGCCTATTTGTTATCTGATCACATCAAGGAGATCATTGATGAAGATCAGAAAAGTGTAGGACCTAGGAGAGAGCCCTGGGGAACACCTGTGTTCATATGATAGGATCTAGAGGCATACCTGTTCAATACAACCTTCATTACACCATTTGATGGGAACAACTGGATCAAATCAAACAAGTGTCCACTTATACCATAGCCTTGTAGCTTGCACAGAAGGCCAGTGTGCCAGACTCTGTCAAATGGTTTAGAGATATCCAGGGCAACAGCTCTAGCTTTTCCATTCTTATCAAGAGCCTGGTATATGTATCTCCATTGGAATACCTTGTTCCCTGTTAAGGGGTCTTGGGCATGACCCTAAACTGCATCCGGCAGCAAGGCCTCTGATTGGGAGGTTTTTAGGAGCATGGAACCACATCTTAATTGCTGTTGTTCCCAGGTTCACCCTGATACAGAGTGGTAGCACCTGTTAGGGTCCCAGCTATGGGCAAATAGTTAACCCCCAAACTGGTGTCAAAACACTATGAAAGTTTAAAACTAGACTTTTATAGAAATATATATATACATAAAAATAGACTTTATAGAAAAATATACATTTTTGAAAAAAAAAATTATTACCACATTTTTGAAGGAAAAAAATTCTCAGAAAAACATTTTTGGATACAAAACTAGAATACATTTTCAGTTTTCAAAAATAAAAAGAATAAAAACAAAATTTTCATTAAAATCTGACTAAATTAACCTACTCACTATAGTCAGTCAGTTAAGTGCTATATGTGATACACGCTTGGACGATCATATCTCAAAAGAAACATGACTGACTGGGCAGAAGATTATCCCGCAGTAGGTTGCCATTGCTTTCTGCCAACCAAGGCTATAGAACTCAATCTGTCCTGTTATGTAACCCATAACTGGAAGGAATAGACGGATTAATACCTTTCCCAAGGGTATTTGTGCGGAAGTGAATGCAATAAATTCGACTCCCTGATTTCTCGTTCCGAGCCAATATCCAATGCACTATAACTGAACATTAAAAAAATACCTTAAAACCCCACTTTTTGGCTTTAAATGACCCACAGAGGTTGATATGACGTTAAACAAAACTCACGCCCTCACCCTGTTAAGGTTTCTGTTTTTGGTTCTTTCTAAAATCTGTTCATTCATTTATGCTTTTACAATCACAAAAATTTTAACTTTTTTCAAGTTTAGAGTTAACTATTTTTCCTGCATAGCCACAAAAACTACACATCTTGCCCTTTCAAATGCTTAAACAAAACCATACAAATACTCTCTACCTTAAGTTGCCTTTAGGATTTGTAATGGATATATATTAGTATAAAAACAAAAGTTAATTCCAATTAAATTCCATTTCCATCAACACACTATATACGAAGGTAATTCAATAAATAAGGTGAATTTTTTGGTATAAGGACTTCTACGAGGGTCATTCAATAAATAAGGTGAATTTTTCAGTATAAGGACTTCTACGAGGGTCATTCAATAAATAAGGTGAATTTTTCAGTATAAGGACTTCTACGAGGGTCATTCAATAAATAAGGTGAATTTTTCAGTATAAGGACTTCTACGAGGGTCATTCAATAAATGAGGTGAATTTTTCGGTATAAGGTCTTCTACGAGGGTCATTCAATAAATAAGGTGAATTTTTTTGGTATAAGGACTTCTACGAGGGTCATTCAATAAATAAGGTGAATTTTTCGGTATAAGGACTTCTAATACAGCTAGAAGCTTACTTTTTTTATTTTATTTTTTTTTCCTTTACTTCTTTTTCAAAGGGATTTAATTCTTTTTGGCAGATTGAAAAAAACTTGGAGAGTTTTGGAGATTAACAAAGATGGCCAACCAAGAAGCATGCTCCAGGATTAAACAGAGGTCAGTTATCAAGTGTTTGGTTGCTCAAGGGTGCAAACCAGTTAAAATTCATAAGAGAATATCAACTGTGTATAGTGCCAAATGTTTCAGCCCAAAACATATCTCCAAGTGGGCTAAATTGTTTAAAGAAGCTTGAAAGTGACAATGAAGTCAAAAGTGCTGACTTTTGAGCATTTGGCTGAGACATCAGTTGAAAAATTTTTACACTGAGGGAATACGGAAGCTTGTGCACAGATGGGAAAAGTGTGTGACACTGCTGGCAGACTACAATGAAAAATAAAAATTAAAAAAAAAAATGTAAGCTTCTATCTGTATTAGAAAAATTCACCCTATTTATTGAAAGACCCTTGTACATATATACAGTACTGTATTAGAACAAGAATTATTTTATCTTTTATGAGGCATCAAAAGGTTTAAAATCACCCCTCTCCTAACACTTTTGCACATGTATTAGGACAGGGGTGATTTTCCTAAAACCTCACTGAAATTCAAATGCAGAGTGAAAAACCACGTAAATTGCTAATATTGATTATATAAAACTAGGTGTAAAAGAAATGTATTAAAAAGAAGTTATATTTCATTTTTCCTATTTTCTATTAAACAAGTTATTTTGAAACTACTCCTTATTCTATTATTCTTGGATATGACTGACTTTTTTCTTATTCCCCCTTCTCGAATTGCAATAAAGCCACTAAAATGCAAGAATTACTGAGTGTTAGAGAATATGAATATTTCTCGTAAATTCCAATCTCTACTCTGGAAGTGTATCATAACGTAAATTACAGAAATTTGTGTATATAAGGCTTGATTCGGATTTATTTTGACTGGAAAATCATTTGTAGTGAAGCAGTCAAAGACATATCAGATCAGTTGATTTTATTATAGGTCACAAATTCAAATTCTGCTGAATAACATATACATTCCTAACAAAATTAAAAAAAAAAATACTAAGTCCAGTAGAGTGACATATAAATATTGTTTAATTAAAAACAAGATATCTACTCAAATACAAGTATCTATTAAAAATAACGTTCAAAGAAATTTTATATATATATATATATATATATATATATATAAATATATAATACTGTTTCATTAAAAACAGAATATCTACTTAAATACGAGTATCGATAAAAAATAATGTTCAAACAATTCATTTCAAATTGTCAGTAGCTTATAACCACGTTTCATTAAAATTCATTGATTTCCATAATATATATATATAAATAAATATATATTAACGAAGATTAAAGAACCTTGGTTATAAACAACTGACAATTTGAAATGATTTGTTTGAACATGATTTTTTCTTTTTTTTTTCATCAATATTCATATTTAAGTAGATATTCTGTTTTTAATTAAACATTATTATATATTTATATCTACTGGCCTGATTATTTATGATAAATTTTTATTACGAAAATGTGTCATTCGGCAGGATTCGAACCTGCAACCCCTATCCACATAGGGGAAGCTATCATGTGATCTGCCACGTCTTAGACCTGTCAACCATGAATGACCATTAGTCTAGATGAGGTTTTATAACTGTGTTATATAGGCTTGATTAAAACTTCATCTCGACTAATGCTCATTCGTGGTCGAGAGGTCTCTGTGTCGCACTTTTTGTCTCCTGTTAGAACACTTCCCAGGTATTTAAATTTTTGTACCTGCTTGATTTTACTATCTCCCACCTGTATTTGTCATTTTGGGTTGCTCTTTTTGCTGATGACCATGCATTCGGTTTTGTTGCAGTGTATTTGTAGTCCTTTTTTGTCACTCTCTTCAGAAAAACAACTGACAAGAACAAGAAAGATTTTATTAATTTTTGATTTAATTTTTTCCAGTATTCTTACATGTTTCCTTTTTGATGGAAATAAGGAATGTAAAAATGTTCCATAATTTTTTACTTTCCAAACACTTTCAGCCACTTCACAGGCCATTTTCAAGGCTGTTATTTTTCTGAAGTTGTTACTTTGTCATTATGTTTTGACTGTAACATCGGAAAAATAACATCATTATTATGGAACATTTTCTTATTCCTTATTTCCAGCAAAAAGGAAACATGAAGAATACTGTAAAAATTAAATTAAAAATTAATAAAATCTTCCTTTTTGGTCGTTTTTAATGAAACATTCATAAAAAAATGATTGCTACAAAAAAAAAAAAAAACCAAATTGCAAAGAATTTGTCACATTAACTAAGTAGGTTCATACCAACTTCAAAGAACACTGATATGATGTCTTCACTCATCAGAGTTGGGTTTTTTTTGTTGTTTTTTTTTTACAAAAAAACCCAAAAAAGCCAGCTCTAAAATGATGGGTAAAGACCTCATAACGTTGTCCTCACAAAACTTCGAAGTTGGCATAAATCTGTTCAGTCAAAATGGCAAATGTTTTGCATTAAACCTATCAACACTATCTCTACCCCAACATTAAGCACTGTATGATAAAAAAAACTTTTCACCAAAATACCTTTTAACAGTAAACCTACTGAAAAAAAAACAAAGACAACAATCTTGGCACTAAACATTATCACAACCCAACACTATATATTTCTGGTGCTAATAAAACAGTACTCAATATAACAGAGAGCTCTGTTATTTTATAGTCCTATAAAATATATATTAATAAATATACATATTATCCTATGTCTACAGCACGACTCAGAGCTGAAAGCACTATACAATGATTCAGGTACATGTTATGAACTTATTGTTCTCCGATTTGAATTTCTGGTTCTTTCTATGCTAGGGTAGTTTATATATATATATATATATATATATATATATATATATATACACACACACACATTAATACACAGTTTTTTTCAAGCTATTGATAGAAACTTACAAGGAGCTCTATGAATTTGGCCTTATGCCCAAATTGGTTCTGTGCAACTCATATCTATATATTCATAATGTACATTGAGCTATGTATTATATATATATTTATATATATATATATATATATTTACTTGCTTACTGCCAAACATTTCTGCCAAAGCATCATAAGTATAGCAAGTTTTATTCTCATCCGACACACTTTTCTTATGGCCCTGTGCCAAACTAAGTCATGCTTCTTAACCACCACCTACATCCCAAAATCTATCTGCCAAATAACTAAATATCAGATTTTTCCTTAAACCTTCGTAGAGAAGCTGAATACTTTTCATCACTACCTCATATGCATGTGCACAGACATCTGTGTGTGTGTGTGTGTGTATATATATATATAATATGTATAAAAAATTGATACAAGTAAAAGATTTGTCATTTAGATAATTGAGGTTACTTTGAGTATCTTGGCAGAATTTCACAGACCCTCTGGGAATTATTCTATCCACTCGTCAGTGGGTATAAGCAATTGACTGCTTATACTTGTTGATTTTACTTTTGATATGCACTTTACATTGCTGCAATTTTTTTTTTTCATAGTTTATGTGTGTGTGTTTATCCATCCACCTGTCCCTCTTCAAACCAAGAAATGCAATAAAGCCATTATTGGAGAGAATATGAGAAAATTAAAACATTATTCAAGAGAAAGAGCAATAAAAGAACAGGAACTCTGAAGATCATATATATATATATATATATATATATATATATATGTATATTCGTCATCCACATACAAGCCTGTTTCACTGTACCACAGCTCATCAGTGTGGCTAGATACATCCACTTGCTTCTGGCCGGGATCGAAACTCGACCGATTTGGTGTCAGTCAGAGTTGCTACTCCCTAAACCATCAACGCATGGAATCAGAGAAGGGAAATTTAACATGTTGCATATAAGCAGTGTATACACACGCCAGTCACCGAAAGAACTCAATTCATTTCTAAAGAGTCACGCATATAGCAGAAGTGGAAACAGTTTTTAAAATTTTCTTCTCCAGAGAGCTCAATTGTAATGAGAGCATAATATATATTTATACACACAGTGGAACCTGGTGTATGCAACCCCTGTGGTCAACGACCACCTTCTATTAACGACTGTTTTTTTCTATACGGGGAGGGGACAGGACAGGACAGGACATTTGCTAATGTTAATTGACCCCCAATGAGCGACCTCTTCCAAAACCAGCATGAAAGAATAAAAATCACTGGTCAAAAGACCACTTTAACAAAAATTCATTTTGGAAGCCAGAAACACTTTCTTCTTGTTTTGTTATTGTAGTGAAGTGTCAAATTTTTATTATTTGCTGAAATGGCAGAGTTCAAACAGCAGTTGTCTTGTATTAACATGTACTTATTACATTTGACAAGTTTAGGAGATTTGTAAGTTTCTGTACCAACTTGGATAAATTCCAGCCTAGGAGAAAAAAATCACATCTATGTGAAATTTAAATTTTCAATGTTTATCTCTTTCATTATCTTTTTTTTTCTCAATGTTTTACACTCTCTCTCTCTCTCTCTCTCTACCCTGATTATTGTCATTTTTTTTCTTGTATGTTTGTTTATTTTCCCATGAAGATTCTCTTTTACTATCACTCACTTCAAAGAAAAAATTGAAAGCTTTGGTTAATGAAGACCAAGAAACATGGACCAAATAAATAAGTGCCAACTCTCAATTAGAATCGAAGTTGTCACATTACAAAAAAAAACACCACACAGACTGCAATAACTGATTTTTTTTTAGCCTGTGTGTGAATAGATAATTTTATTTCTTTTGTTAACTGTTGTAAAAACGTTTTTAATATTAAAAGAAATAATTATGCTGAATAATTTTTTTCAAAGTTAGACCATCTTATGTTTTCATTTATTTGTTACCAGATTACATGGTAAAATACTAAAATATGTACATTCTGGAGAGTAAAATATACCGATCCTCCCCACGATCGGTCAAGTCTTTAGTGAGCAACCACCTGCCATATGCGAGCAGTTTTTGATGGCAGTAGGGGTGGTCGCATACAACAGGTTCCACTGTGTATATATATATATATATATATATATATATATATATATATATATCACCTGACAATTGTGTTTAGCATGAAACAGATTGTTACCATTGGGTTTTGCTTCAATGTTCACTTTTATACTTACATACACTCTATCTCTGATATTGAGTCAGTCAGTCAGTTAAGTGCCATACGTGAAACACGCTTGGGCGATCATGTCTTGAAAGAGACATGACTGACTGGGCAGAAGATTATCCCGCAGTAGGTTGCCGTTGCTTTCTGCGGTAGACTGGTTGCCAGCCAAGGCTACAGAACCCAATCTGTCCTGTTATTTAACCCATAACTGGAAGGACGAGACGGATTAATACCTTTCCCAAGGGTATTTGCGCGTAAGTGAATGCAATGAATTCAACTGGAATTCGAACTCGGCTCTCGGATTTCTTGTTCCGAGCCGATATCCACTGGACCACCACACAGATATGGAGTACTTAACCCATTAATATAGCATATCTTAAAAGCATATATATATATATATATATATATATATATAATTTGATACCAATTGAAAATATTCAACTACCTCCTCTATAACAAGCAAATTTCTGTTCTGAATTAAAAGTCAAGATTTTCAAATGATGATTTTTAAAACCCTTCTCAATTTGGAAAATAAGTCTAATGCAATCTACTTATGCATATTTCCAAGCTAAAGAACCCCTAACACACTAGATATGTCATTCACTATGCTTAGCTTAATATTAGCAAAGACAGAGTAAATAGTTTGTGTTATGTCAATATTCCAACTCAGAGACAGCTTAATGGCTTTGAAAATCAGAACTGGCTTTTAAACTAGATTCAAATACCAACCATAACAGCTAATGGAAAAACACAACTACCTCAGACATCAAAGAATCCCATGTGTCTGTGTGGAAAAACAATACATAAATTTTTTATATATCAGAACAATTTTTGTTTTTGAATTTACATTTCAGCATCTCTTCTACTTCATGCACGTGAGTAATTATATCAATATTAACATCACTTTAGTCAGATGAAGTCCTTCTTCTATGTGCCGTGTCCCTTCAAAACGTAGGCGATCATGGCCCTCCACATCTACCTATCCATTGTAGCTCTTAACAACACTTCACCTGTTATCCTGCTCAACCATCCATCTGCTCAAGTCCATCACACATTGCTTTCCCGTGTCTCGTCTTCCCTCAATCCATCCCATGAGCATCAGATTCTCCATACCCACCTTCCTCACTACATGTTCCAAACATTTCAGCTGTCTTTTCCTGATGCTAAGAATCAGTTTTTTTTTTTGTGTTCATCCTCTCCAAAATCTTTTTGTTGCTTGCATATTTTGTTCATTGTATCTTAAGAAATGTGTCACACAAAATTTTTTTCCATTTGTTCATAGATTTTCCTAAAGTGTGTGTGTGTGTGTGTTATATATATATATATATATATATATATATATATATATATATATAGTTCATGGTAATGATATATATATATATATATACCATTACCATAAACATATTTTATGTATATGTGTGAGTAGAGATATTTTTTTAATTACCAATCTTAAAGTCCTAATAATTTTTGGTTGGTTGTTTTTGTTTTATGGCATATCAACCTCAGCGGGTCATTTATTGCCAACTAAATTTTTATTTATTTATTGCTGGTAATACCTTTTTCTTTTCAACAATTTATTGTTGTTTTTTTTATATAAGTTTTGTGTCTAGTAATATCTTTTTCTTTTCGAGTACCAAGATTCATTGGGATTTGTTTTTAAGAGCAGGGTCCCCGAGTCCTACCCTGTTATTTAACCCATAACTGGAGGGAAGGGACAGATTAATACCATTTCCAAGGGTACCAGTGCTTAAGTGAATGCAGGGTATTCAACTGGAATTTGAACTCGTCTCACCGATTTCTCTTTCCAAGCCGATATCCACTGCACTACAACGCACATCCATCACTAAACGCTTACAGCACCTGGTATTCCCAAGTGGTCACCCATCTAAGTACTGACCAGGCTTAATGTTGCTTAACTTCGGGGATTTATGCGAGAACCGGTGTATTCAACATGATATGGCTGTAAGCCAAGTCCTAATAAAGAAAATGTGCAATTCAACACGAATCAAATCTGTATTATTTTCATCTAGGAAACCACTTGCAAATAAGCATGCATTACTATTTAGCTACAAAAAGTTATTACAGCCAAGTGAAGCTCAATTACTTAAAAAAATGCAAATCTCTTGTTAGGACCTCTTGATTTTACTTGGTTTATGGATCATGCACAAAATTAAAATTAACAGATATGAATTTCAAAAGGTCTTAATCAGACGTGAACATTTCTTAAGTTGGGTAATTGAGCTTTGTTTTGCTGCAATGGTTTCTAATGCCTAAATGGTAAATCACATTTGGCTTGAAAGTAGTTTCTCAGATGAAAGGGAATATCAGGAGGTAGATTTTCTTTATTAAAAATCAGGTTATAGAAGGAGTGGTCCGATTTTAATCAAATTTTAATACACTCATAGACAAAGACATAAGAAACGATATTCAGAAGTTTCAAGGTTGCAGTTCTTACAATAGTGCACAAAATTGATTATATATATAAAAGGCAAGATGTTTGTGTGTGTGACTGTTTATCTGCCTGTAGGTCTGTATTTTTTTCAGCCCTTTTATTTTAGTTTTTGCTTCAGGTTTGGCTCTAAGTAGGTATAATTGTAGTTCTTAGTCTCAGCCATGATACCATTTACTCAGAGGACTTATTTAGCCTTCAAAATTCAGTTTACGAGGAAAAAAACCTATTTGATATCGATACCAGGAAATCAAAATTTGACTTACATCCATTCATTTTTCTTTCAGTCTACGGTTTTGCTTTAACTGGAAATAACTATTGCTTTTTAGTCTTTCGTGCCAACGTCCAAAGAGTCTGATCTCCAGGACCATGGATTAGTTTTAAAGCTTTCATTTCACCCAAGCAATGCCGGGCTATATGACTAGTTTTTAGATATAAAGAACAGTCTTGTGGAAATCATAAGACAAAAGGGAAAAACTTTTTGTGACACATTTCATCTGATTGGGTTTATGGACATTGTTATGCTTACATGTACGCATGAACAAGAGATGCTAGCAGTTTCAAAAATTTGTAATTTTTTGCAATCTAGCCAAAATCATCTGCAATCTTTTTCTTTCCATCACTTTTGTTATTAAATATCCCACATTGTGATAACAGAAAATCTGCCAAGAATAGTGGAATTTAAGAATGTGGACATAAATTTACTGTGGATGTGTAGTGGATAATAAATTAATTAAATCAACTCTCTTCACTTTTACAAAGTTCACAAGGACTTGTGAAATCCTTTTTTTCCCAAATAGAAAAAGGATTGACCATGTGCTTAAAGAAAAAGTTTCAAAACCAGATTTCACAAGTAGGTGTTAAAATGTTTTTGACCAATGTGGGTGACTTATAAGACTTGGAAGGACTTGGCAATCCAGTGTGAAATTCAAAAGGACAATATAAATGACCTGGTGTCAGTCAAAAGAGACAGAAGAAAGAACTAAAATGTAACCAACTTCAAATCCACAGACCTTCCTGTGGATTTGAAGTTGCACCTAGTTCTCTTTCTCCTTATCAATTTCAACAATTTCTACTAGAACATTTTGTATGAACTCTACCCTTAACTTCTTAATGTTTCTAATTGCACATTAACTTCTACAACTTATGTTAGTCTTTCCCTTAAATAAATTTCTATTTTAAAATGCAAAATGTATATTTTATTCTTCTTACACTATTCTACACAATTCCACATCCAACCTGCTGACAACCAACCTTCTGATGATTATAACTCAGCATAAAACCTGTAAACTGTAGTGAGTTTGGTTAAGTCTGACACAAGGCCAAATCAAGAAACATTAACCATCTCCCTATATGCTACAGATGAACTACAGATTTTCAGCTTAGTGAATTATTTTCTCTTTTAATTAGAGTAGCATTTTTTATGTAAAAATTGTGGTCAGTTTCATTACAATGAACAGCAAGTGCATTTTGTTTTTTTTTTTTTGTGTTCATATGAACTTTTATTTAAACTTCTTAAGGTTTCTCCAATATATCCTTTCTGGCAATCCTTGCAGGTGATAAAGTAAATTCCTCCTTCAAATTTTAGCTTCTTGTTTTTTTTTTCATCTTGTTTTGATAAATAAAAAAGTGTAAACCTAATGAATGAAAACAATATAATGCTTTATCCAGTCTATCACATCTACAACCAAAAAGAATTTATCTAAGATCAAAATAAAATGTGTCACAATTACATTTAAAACAATAAAAACTTAAGACAAAAAAAAACAACAAGCTAAAACTTGAAGGAGGAATTTACTTTATCACCTGCAAAGGATTGCCAGAAAGGATATATTGGAGAAACCTTAAGTTTAAATAAAAGTTTATATGAACACAAAAAAAAACAAAAAAACCCCAAAAAAACATGTAAAATGCATTGGCAGTTCATTGTAATGAAACTGACCACAATTTTCACATAAAAAATACTACTGTAATTTGTCAAGAGGGAACGCCTTTCTATTTATGAATATTTTATGAGCCTTTTGTTTTGCATTGAATATGAAATTGGGTATTGAAGGGTCTTGAAACTATTTAAATATATTTCTAATCTTCATCTAAATATTGAAAGCTAATCAAAGATTTACGCACATTATATGTGTTGATAAATTTACTGTGTTGGAAGATGAAAAAACAACATGAACTTTCCAGAAAATCCAAGTGGAAAGATTTCTGTCTGATAACAAATCAGTCAGATTTCGATCTCAGCTTGAAGCAAACAGTTAATCTATCGGTACTGAAGAGCTGTAATACAGCAAAATAGGCTTGTCTGCAGACAATTATATTATAAGGAAGTGAAAGAACAGGGAGATTAAAACCCACTTTTCATGCATTTACTTTTATAAAGAGTGCTCAGTACAAAGTAGAGCTTAATATTGTAATTTTATAATTACAATGGTTTATAAAAGCATTATATCACTACATAAAAATGTTCATGTTTCAGAACAGTGTTCTCCTTCAGGTGATATTTTAAAATAAATAAATGGTGAAAATGATTCATTTAGGAAGTACTAGCAGTATAGCCTGGCGTTGCTCGGGTGTAATGAAAGCTTTTAAATTAATCCATGGTCCTGGAGCTCAAACTCAGCCTAAAGAATATTTGTGTGAAGTTTGGTGAAAATTGGATAAAAATTGTGGATTTATATAAAGGACATACAGACAGATAAACAGACACAGACACAAACATCTTGCCTTTTATATATATATATATAATCGATTTTCTGCACTATTGTAAGAACTGCAACCTTGAAATTTCTGAATATCGTTTCTTATGTCTTTGTCTATGAGTGTATCAAATTTGATTAAAATCAGACCATTCCTTCTATAACCCGATTTTTTTCGATTATCGATTTTCAATATTTATTGGGGGTACCTCAACACAAAACCTAGCTAAGAACACTCGCAGATTCTTAAAACACACACACACGCACAAACATATATCTTCTTCTTCTATGTGCTTTGTCACTTCAGGACATAGGCAATCATGGCCTTCCACTTTTCCCTATCCCTGGCTTTGAGCACACCTTCTCCTGTTACACCATGCAATCCTTGTTCCGTCATCCACCTGATTAGGTCCTTCAAATATGTTATCTGTTGTTTTCCCCTGTCTCTTTTTCATTCTATCTGGCCTGTTAATTTATTTGTTTGAACATTATTTTTAGTAATTTATATATCTATTTCTACTGGCCTGATTATTTACAATAAATTTTGTTATGAAAATGTGTTATTTGACAGGATTTGACCCTGCAACTTCTAACAAACTAAGAGAAGCCCCCAATCTGGTGCATCTTAGATCACTCGACCACAAATGATTCCACAGTCTAATTGAAGTCAAAGTTGATATGTTGATAGGGGTCGTAGGTTAAAATCCTCCATGCATTTTTGTAACAAAATTTATCGTAAATAATCAGGCCGGTAGAAATAAATATATTATAACAATTCAACAAATGAAACTAGTTATACACAGAAATAAATTCAACCACAATTTTGATCTAAAAAAGGACACACTCATCAAAAGTGAAAGTAATTTACTCCTTGAGAGTGCCACCAGTAAATATTATCAAGAACTCAATTTTTGCCCAGGGTTTTTCCCCCAACTTTGCTTTTCTTGAAAGAATTACTGCTTTCCCAAGCCAACATACACAGCAACAAATATGTTGAAAAATCCAAAGAAAACGATTAAATCCATCACTTTAACATTTGAATATGTTCAGCACATCCCAACTCATACTATGACAGTCTAATCACAATCCAAACAATATTCATTAAAAAACAGTTATTGAATATGACTTGCTCATTTTACTTTTCCCCATACTTTGAACTTATGACACACTGTGTCCTCCTTATACTTTCCCTGACCTTTAAACCACTTGATGAACACTCATGAACATTCTCAAATTTACAAAGATTGATAAATTAATGACATCCTTGCCTGTGTATATAAACACATGCAGCATAATAAATCCCACATTGCCTTGATAAAGTCCCTCAGTGGATGAAACATGTTGGTTAAGTACAGCTTTTCTTTATTCATTCTGTCTCTTCTATGGATACACTTCATCTGAGTGTGTGTATATATGTCAATTCAGCCAGATTTCAATCCTAGCTAGAAGCAATCAGATGTCTAACCATACTGATGAGCTGTGATACAGCAAAACAGATCTGTCTGCGAATGACTATATATATATATATATATATATATATATATACACACACACACACACACACACACATTTCCAACAGAACATATGCATTTGTCTATACTTCTGAGATTAAGTCGTATTTACATTATTCGGACTATTGTACTAATCTTTATTGTCATGTTTACAATGTTTTGGCCATTATATACTCCAGCCTTCAAGTTCTAGGAACTTTATTTCAATCACTGAGATATATCATTCTCATTCTATGTGCAATGCCGCTTTCTGTCTATGTAGTTATCTCCCTTTACCTAACTATTTTAAATTAATTGTTCACCACTGCTGCTCACAACTATTTGAGTCAAGGCACTGGAACTAGTTGATGCCTATATCCATTGGGCCATGTGTCCTTGAGAATATAGACATTGGTTAGTTCCAGTCACTCGAAGAGTTGTCAGTTCAATACCAGGCTACAGAGAGTTAAGTTAAAGGGAGATAACTACATGGCTACCAAAAGTGGCATCACACATGAAATGAAAATGATATACCCAAGTGATTGAAATAAAGGGTTTGGTTCAAAATTCCTAGCCCTTGAAGAAAGCTGGAGCATACAACACCCAAAACATAAACATGGCAATAAATATGAGTACAATTGTCTGAACAATGTAAATAACGTAAATACTACCTCGTCTCAGAAGTACAGAAAAATAGTTTTGAATTGCCTGATTAAGGAAAGCACATTAAGACATCAGAAGAATAAAAACAATTAAACTGAAAAATTACTGTTGTTTACGTTCTGGGTACAAAACTAAAGCTAGAACAGTGGTGAACAAATAACTTAGAGAGTTGAGTTAAAGGGCGAGAACTAAATAGTATCTGGAAACAACATCGCGCATGGAATGAAAATGATATACTCAAGTGATTGAAATAAAGCGTTTGGTTCAAAATTCCTAGCCCCTGAAGAAAGCTGGAGCATACAATGACCAAAACGTCATAAACATGACAATAAAGACGAAGACAACAGTCCGAACCATGTAAATAATGTTAGAAAGGTGTGTTGAAAAGTTCTTGGTTTGACCAAGAAATTTTTTCTGCAAATGACTGAGGTCAATAGGTACTGAAAGTAAACTACAGGAATTCCTACAGAAGGTAGTAAAGAATTTAAAGAAAAATGATTTAAAAAATAATTGTAAGACGACCAAATGTATAATCATCAGCAAGAGGAAGAGTCTAAGACGGGAACTACAAAATGGAGAAACCAAAATCAAGGAAATACAAACAATTTAATATCTAGGAAGTCTTTTAGCAAATCATGGAAAATGTAAGCCAAAATCTAAAAGCATATTGGGATATCGAAAGGTTCTTTCCAAAAGCTAAGCAAAGTATTAAGAAACAGGAAAACCTTAAGAGAAACCAAGAAAAGATTACTGAACTGTTATGCAATATTAGTCCTCCTATATGACAATAAATACTGGACAATGTCATTACAGATGAACAAAATACTTGAAGCAACAGAAATGTGGTTCTACAGAAGCATGCTGAGAATACCATGAACTAAACATGTGAGCAATGACAAAGTTTTAGGGAAAATAGAAACTTATACTTAGAATCAAAAAGAGACAGTTGAAATTTCTAAGGCACATAATGAGGACAGAGAGCTTAGAAAATTTGAAACACACAAGACATATACCTTTACCTCAAGTAAGAGAGACAGAGGAAAGCAAAGAATGATGTATCTAAAAAAAACTTGTGTAATTGGTTGGCAGAACAGAAATTAGGAGCCATAGGAAAGGGTGAAGTTGCTAGAGCTGGAGCTAAGGTTGTCTAGGGTTAAAGTTATTGCTAGGGTTAAGTGGTTTGGGCTAGAGCTGAGGTTACATCTGGGGTTAGGACTAAGACTATGGTTAAGTGTCTATGGGTAAAGCTAAAGGCTAGAGTTTATTTCCTGACTAGGGTTAAAGCTAAGTCTAAGGTTAAGTGGATAGTGCTAGAGATACAGTTAAGGCTCGGTTTTAGGGCTAGGTTTAAGTGGCTAGGGCTAGAGCTAAGGTTCTAGCTAGGGCTAGCGTTAAAGGCTAGGTCTAAAGCTAAGATTAAGGCTAGGGTTAGGACTAGGGCTAGGGTTAAGTGTCTAGTGCTAGAGCTAAGTTTATGACTAATGTTAGGGCTAGGGCTAGGGTTAAGTGGCTTGGGTTAGATTTAAGGCTAGGGTTAGGGCTAGTACTACAGTTAAGGGGCTAGGGCTAGAGCTAAGGTTAAGTCTAGGGTTTAGTGGCTAATGCCAGAGCTAAAAAGGCTACTGTTAGGGCTAGAGCTAGGGTTAAGTGGCTAGGGCTAGAGCTAAGGTTGTCTAGGCTAGGGCTAAAGCTAAGGTTAAGGTCAAGGCTAGGCTATGGTTAAGGTGCTTTAAACTTTATTAAGAACTACAAGGGATAGGACATTGTGGAGAGCCATGCATGCCTATATCGGTTCTGGTTAAGAAATTTCAACCCTAACCCACCATATATAAAAAAAAATATTCCATTCCTAATGATCAAATCACACCAAAAACATCAGTTCCTGTCTATTCACCAAAAGTTAAGCAATGTCAAGTCAGAATAATATTTTAATGGGTAACTAGTTAGATGCATCAGGTAAGTGATTTGTGGCTATATTTCAGATAAAGCTTGCTGAACAAATATAAATACACATGCACGCACGAAGATGACACATCCTACACACAGAGAAAAGTGGAAATCACATTGGGACCTACTCATACATATATACATAACTGCATACACACACGTACACGCACACTCTCAAGCAAATCCACCCACACATGCAATAGTGGTGGCAAGAGAAGGGGCACACTAGAAATAAACTCCCACAATGAATCATGCCTACAGTTACTCAAACTACCCCCTCACTCTACAATCCTTTCGTGTTTATCTAGGTCAGCAACACCCCTCTCCACTCTTAACTCACTCCACACAAACCAGGTCTCTCTCCACAATTCCCCCTACCCCACATCGTAACTGCTGCTTTCTGCAGCTCAGCTGCAAAAGATGTGGTAAAGATGGTGGTTGTGATGATGGCCTGGAGCTTTCAGCAAGGTGGAAGCGAGAAGAGATGTCAGGGAAAAGAAAGAGAATGGGCGGAATTCTATGTTATTTCCTCTTCCTTGACACCCACCGACCTTACTCTTCACCTTCTTACCTGACATACTATACCCGATAACTTTGAGAAGGCTGACAATAATATTAGTGCCGTTATGTTAGTATTAAAATCAGTGACTGGTAGACGTCATTGTAAAGCTAGAAAGGCAAGGGTGGGCAAAACTCAGGATGTTCAGATGGGATGTTAAAACACTGTGAATGCTGCTTTCTCTCTTTCAATAGTACTGGGTGATGAGACAGTCTTCTTTTTGCCAATATTGGAATAGGATATTCTTCATTCTTGCCTGACAGGGAACCAATATCCTGTGAAACATAACAGAAAATACTGCAACAAGTGGCTCATTCATTCCTTACTCAAAAATGGAAAAATGATTTTGTAGAAATAAGTCTTTTATTATTCACTAATTTATATATATATTCTTTATGACATTATTTCTTCTTAAAATAAACATTATTTTTAGTGAGAACCTGTGTTTTGTGGTGCAGTGGATATCGTCTCGGAACGAGAAATCAGAGGGGTAATTTCAAATTCCATTTGAATTTGTTGCATTCACTTATGCACAAATATCCTTGAGAAAGGTATTAATCCTTCACTTCTCCCTCCAGCCGTGGGTTAAATAGCAGAACAGATTGGGATCTATAGCCTAGGTTGGCGACCAGTCTACCACAGAAACTAATGGCAACATACCATGGGAAAACCTTCTGCCCAGTCAGTCATGTTTCTTTCAAGACATGATCACCCAAGTGTGTATCACGTGTGACACTTAACTGACTGACCTGTTTTTAAAATTATATCCCTTTCTTTTTTTTTTTATAAATTATTTTCTTCATGAAATTATTAACAACTGGCCAAGATTGAGAAGTCCTATGGAAGACAAATGTGCCTTTAATTGGAATTGAACCAGTATCCCTTTTTTTTTATCAAGGAAACAAGTAGGGTAAATTTTTGTTTTGTTCCCTGAAGGCCTTTACCTCTTCAAAACATCTTTAATTCCGTGCAAATGTACATGCTGAACTCAAATTGATAATTGTTTATTGAAGAAACCTACCAATTTTTCATGATATTGGCCAGAAATTTATCGGACTATATCTCACCCCTTACCACTGTTCTCATATCTGATTCACCACTGAATGACATTATGCGTACGATACTTATTTTGGCCGATTTACTCCCATGATTTGTTTGGTTTCGGAACTCATTTTCTGCGTACTAACTGGAAAAAGGAAGTAAAAAGACCAAAAAATCATAAAACTACGCATGAATTCAGTCTGCAGTGAATAACATTTTTGAAACGTGGTTACAGGGTGAGATAAACAGCAGCAAGAAGTTCCATATTTTTCTGCTCGATTAAATGAAAAAAAGGTAGGTTTCTTTAATAAACAATTACCGATTTGAGTTCAGCATATACATTTGCATGAAATTAAGGATGTTTTGGAAAGATTTGAAGGGGTAAAGGCCTTCAGGGAACAAAACAAAAATTTACCACAACTACTATAGCCGAAATCTGCTGTTACCAATCTGGCCATTGGTTGTATTAACAAGATGTATTATGTTACCATTTGTGGGCATTCAATGTGAGTTTGGGTATCATTCATTGATAGTACCTTGTAAAACAGTACTGCCTATCACATGCTACACAGAGAAAGGATTGGTACCACCAAGTAACTTTCATTTACCAGAAAGAAACCATGAACCAGAATTATCTGTTCAGGACAGAGGATCATGGCCCTCCATAGATTCCTTTACTTTATTATCTGTAAATCGCTATGGCTTCTTGGGAAAGAAAGTGGACTAGTTTCTCATTGATTCTCTAAAGTTTTAAATTCAGAGTATTCCTTCTCCAAAACAGGTTGCCACTCAACACCAGTAAACACAATCAACCCTGCTATTTAACCCATAGCTGGATTCAAATGATGTTTTTATGCCCTCTTCAAAGAAAATTGTGATAATAAATGCAGCAGGCTAGACATGAATTTGAATTTGGCTCACTGATTTTAATTTCTGCACCTATAGCAGTTTCCCTACCCACATGACTCTCCTGCCTTTTCCAACAGAATTGTTCATCTAAGGAAGCCAGTCATGTGGCAATTATAAATCCTTAAGTTTGAGTTTTGTTTAACGGCATATCAACCTCTGTGGGTTATTTACTGCCGAAAAGATGGGGTTTAAGGTATTTTTGTTTTTTATACTTGGCTAAAGTGAGAAGGTTGATTTAGTCAGATTTTGATGAAAAATTTTATTTTAGAAAAACTGAAGATATCTTCTAGTTTTGTATTAAAAAATGTACTGCTGATAATATTTTTTTCAGAAATGTATTATGGACCCTTTTTTTTTCAAAAATGTATATTTTTCTATCAAAGTCTATTTTTATCTATTCAGTCAGTTAAGTGCCATATGTGAAACATGGCTGGACGATCATGTCTTGAAAAGGACATGACTGACTGAGCAGAAGATTATTCCGCAGTAGGTTGCTATTGCTTTCTGCGGTAGACTGGTTGCCAGCCAAGGCTATAGAACCCAATCTGTCCTGTTATTTAACCCATAACTGGGAGGAAGAGACGGATTAATACCTTTCCTAAGGGTATTTGCGTGTAAGTAAATGCAAGGAATTCAACTAGAATTCGAACTTGGCTCCTCACTTTCTCGTTCCGAGCCGATATCCACTGCTCCACAACGCACCTTTTTATCTATATATTTCTATAAAAGTCTATTTCATACTTCCATAGTGTTTTGATCCCAATTTGGGAGTAAACTATTTGCCCATAGCTGGGATCCTAACAGGTGCTACCACCCTCAGTCAGGGTGAACCTGGGAACAACAGCAATTAAGAGGTGGTTCCATGCTTCTCATAATCTCCCAATTAGAGACCTTGCTGCTGGATACAGTTTATCGTCATACCCAGAAACTATAATTCCTTGAAACAGAAAAACTTCATTAGGGGAGGGTGCTGAACTGCTATGTAATGTCAGTGCTTCTATATACCAGTGAATACAGGATAATTTCCTAGCAGATGAAGAAGAGACTAGAAGCAAAAGAGATGTGATTTTACAGAAAGATGCTGAGAATGTTATCAATGGAATATTTAAGCAACAAGGAAGTTTTAATGAAAATTGAAATGAAAAGGATAATTATATATAAAATCAGAAAGAGTTGAATTTTTGGGGACACATAATGAGAAAAGAAGGCTTGGAAAATTTAACACACATAAGACATGCTGAAGACAAGAGGGATAGAGAAGAGCAGTAAATAACCTAACTTGAACCATGAACCAGAATTGTCTGTTCAGGACAGAGGATCATGGCCCTCCATAGATTCCTTTACTTTATTATCTGTAAATCGCTATGGCTTCTTGGGAAAGAAAGTGGACTAGTTTCTCATTGATTCTCTAAAGTTTTAAATTCAGAGTATTACTTCTCCAAAACAGGTTGCCACTCAACACCAGTAAACACAATCAACCCTGCTATTTAACCCATAGCTGGATTCAAATGATGTTTTTATGCCCTCTCCAAAGAAAATTGTGATAATAAATGCAGCAGACTAAACGTGAATTTGAATTTGTCTCACTGATTTCAATTTCCACACCTATAGCAGTTTCCCTACCTACATGACTCTCCTGCCTTTTCCAACAGAATTGTTCATCTAAGGAAGCCAGTCATGTGGCAATTATAAATCCTTAAGTTTGAGTTTTGTTTAACGGCATATCAACCTCTGTGGGTTATTTACTGCCAAAAAGATAGGGTTTAAGGTATTTTTTTTTTATGTTTGGCTATAGTGAGAAGGTTGATTTAGTCAGATTTTGATGAAAAATTTTATTTTATTTTAGAAAAACTGAAGATATCTTCTAGTTTTGTATTAAAAAATGTACTGCTGATAATATTTTTTTTCAAAAATGTGTTATGATATCTAGTTTCTCATTGATTCTCTAAAGTTTTAAATTCAGAGTATTCCTTCTCCAAAACAGGTTGCCACTCAATGCTAGTAAACACAATCTACCCTGCTATTTAACTTATAGCTGGATTCAAATGATGATTTTATGCCCTTTCCAAAGAAAATTGCAAAAATAAATGCAGCAGACTAGATGTGAATTTGGCTCACTGATTTCAATTTCCACACCTATAGCAGTTTCCCTACCCACATGACTCTCCTGCAGAACAGTAGAGGGAGAGATAGTAAAACAGAAAAGGTCACTAAGAGCTATGAAGGGTAGGAAAAAAGGACATGATAGGTAGAAGAAGGAACAAAGGAAAATACACCATATCCAAATGAAGATCTGCAAAGTAATTGATTTCGTTTAGCTGTCATGAGGTGTCTTCCTTCTGTTTTCTCCACAAATATTTTCATTGCAATTGTCCTGATGAGCTTCTTTCGCTGGTGCTTCAACCCCATGAATTTACTCATACTACTAGATTGGCTTCTAGGTCCCACCCTTTTACAGTCAAAACAATGAAATGTAACCACTTTTACTCTAGCAGCTTCTTTCTTTGCACTTCCTGCCTATGGAACTCCCTTCTGTATACTTGCTTCTTTATTAACTCAGTCAGTCAAGTGCCATACGTGATACACACTTGGGTGATTATGTATTAAAAGAGACATGACTGACTGGGCAGATGATTATCCTGCAGTAGGTTGCCATTACTTTCTATGGTAGACTGGTTGCCAACCAAGGCTATAGAACACAATCTGTCCTGTTATTTGACTCATAGCTAGAGGGAAAAGAGATGTATTATGTTATTAAGTAGTAATTTGTGGGGGATCAGTTTATTACTTCATAACAATAGACAATTGATCCTCCACTCTATGCCCAGTAGAAGCTTTGTTTCCAACTATTATGTTCAGTCAGTCAGTTAAGTACCATACGTGATACATGCTTGGGCAAACAAGCCTCAAAAGAGACATGACTGACTGGGCAGAAGGTTATCCCGCAGTAGGTTGCCATTACTTTCTATGGTAGACTGGTAGCCAACCAAAGCTATAGAACCCAATCTGTCCTATTATTTAACCCATAACTGGAGGGAAGAGATGGATTAATACTTTTCCCAAGGGTATTTGTATGTCAGTGAATGCAAAGAATTTAACTGGAATTCCAGTTAATTCTTTAATAACTACAGTTTCTAAAAAGTTTAAATGCAACACCAATTGCCATCTTAAATCTCCTTGATTCCTAGCATTCTCTTATTCTTTCTTTGATATTCCCTGTACCTTTTCCTTTTTTCCCCCTTTTTTCTCACTGTAACCCTCCGCAAACCAGTGGTGGTCCTTCTTTGCTTGAGGTGAAACGATTATAAAAAAAAAAAAAAAAAGAAGTCAGAAAGCAATTATAAATTCTTTTAAGCCATGCAAAGGTAACATTGTTTAAATCAACAGGTGTATCCAGAAAGAAAGGTAACATTGTTTAAATCAACAGGTGTATCCAGAAAGGCCAACTCACATTGTGAAGTAGACACCACTGAGCATCTCAATCAAAAGGGATGAAGAGACAGGAATGCGTGTCTCTAAAGTCTGCACAGACCCATTCTTTATTTCTAATTTTTGGTACAGACCATGGAAAGTGGAGCTGGAACTGCTTATCATATTGCCATCAATCTCATCGGCATTGGGGAATTTAAGACTGCTGAAGCCAGTTGTAGCAATCCTGAAACAAATAACAGAAAAACAAAAATCACAGATTTAAATAGCATCCACTAGACACATGAGGATTTATCTTGATCATAATTTTATTGCTTAGATAATTCAGAAGGGTTTTGAAAGATTATCAAGCAAACAATAAATGAAATACGTTTTACATTTAATGTTTGATAATAAAGTAATCAAAAGAATTCAAACAACAATACAAAATAGACGTAATATTGTGTAATTTAATAACCAATTTTAATTCTGATGTGTAACAATTCACTCAATAATTAAAAAATATGCAATAGAAAATTATGCTGAGCTTGTTAGTTGAATTTGAGAAAGCCTGCTTAATTCCTAGTGTGTGTGTGTGTGTTTTTTTTTTAATAATATTACCCCGAGTAAGGCTGTAACACCACTGATGTGCAGAGGGCTACATAAGAGTAAAAAGATTAAGTAGGAGAGTGAAGAGAAAGACGAATCAGTTAGAAAGAAGCAAGAGAAGGATGGGAGTACAGGTGTGATGACAGTTGCAAAGGTGGAGAGAAAGGAAAGGATATACAGGGTGGTGAAGAAAGAACTAGAGTCAAGTGATTAAGAGATGAGTATTGACATTGCATTTAAAAAAAAATATATATATAGTCATTCACAGACAGATCTGTTTCACTGTATCACAGCTCATCAGTATGGTTAGACATCCGATTGCTTTTAACCCAGGATTGAAACTTGACCGAATTGGCATCAGTCAACGATTCTACCTCCGAGCTATAGGCGCTAGGTAGGAGGAGGCAGACTTTTAGTGTATGATGTATCATACGCCAGTAACCAGAGTGCTATAATTCATTACTGAATGAGCGATATATATATATATATATATATATATATATATACATACATACACTCTCACATCCTGATTGGGCACTCTGGAAGAATGGGAGACTTTGAAAACAGTAGCTACTCCGGAATATACGCATCGTTCATTCAATAATGAATTAGAGCACTATGGCTATTGGGCGCGTATAATGATATACATGCTAAAAAGTCTGCCTTCTTCTACCGAACGCTCGTAGACCAGAGGTAGAATTGCCGACTGATGCCAATTCAGTCGGGTTTCAATCCTGGGTTAAAAGGCACTCAGAGTCTAACCGTACTAATGAGCTGTGATAAGGCAAAACAGATCTGTCTGTGGATGACTATAGTGTATATATATATATATATATATATATACACACATGTATATAATTGTATATTTAGACAGTAGTTCCTCTTTTATACATATTTTATTAAAGACAACCAACAAGATCTTCTTCTTCTATGTGCCCTGTCCTTTCAGGATGTAGGCGATCATGGTTCTCCATGTCTCCCTATCCCTTGTGGCTCTTAGTATGTTTGCTCCCATTACTCCTGTCAACCCCCGTTCTGTCAACCACCTGATCAGGCCCTGCAAATATGTTATCCATTGCCTTCCTCTGTCTCTCTTTCCTTCTATCTGACTGAGATTAAAATTTTTACTCATTTTTTTGTATTCATATGAGTGTTTTCTTTCCTAAACATGAAGTGTGTAAAAATTGTCCAAATGTTTTGCATATCTGAGCAGTTTTGGTTATTCGCTACTTGTCTATTGAGATGACTCACATTACACCTCTGCGGCCATAGCTCTAGTAGGATCCATTTAAAAACACATGGAAATCAAACCTACCAAACCCTATCGGCAGCATACTTAGAGAAAATACAAAGCATTGTAGCACATATCAGTGTCAATCCTCATTGCCACTCTTATAACTCATTTTCTTGTAGTCTTTTTTTTTAATCATTTCACCCCAAGCAAGGCAGTTTTACTGCCACTGTTGTGTATGTTACATAGAAAAAAAGTGATGAGAAAGAGGGGTAGGTTATAGAGGGTGTCAGGAGGAGGGTAATAGAAGAATGAGAATACTGGTGCGATTGGGGTGGAGTGGATGGAGAAAAGAGCTTGAGAGAAAGGATGCGAGTTAGTGAGATAGGAATTGACTGTTGACTTTACATTTAAATTCTTGGAGATTGTTGCTGTTGTGAAAGCAAGTATACGGAAGGGAATTCCACAGGCAGAAAGTGCCAAAAAAGAAGCAGTTAGAGTAGAAATTACAGTTACATTTTATTGGTTTCACTGTAAAAGGGTAGGACCTTGTTGCTAGTCTAGAAGCTTGAGTAAATTTATACATAGGGGACACTAGTGAGCTAAGTTCCTTGGAGCAGAAGTTATTTGTATAAGAAGCACAGGGAAGCCATATCAAGCCAGTGAGAGAGTGACTGCAGCCAAACTGGGATCGATCACATTACAGATTCTCTGTTGGATTTTGTCAAGAACCTCCAGGTGAATAGCAGAGGCACTCGACCAGATGTGGTAGCAGTTTTCAATACACGGCAGATGGTAGATTTATATATGTGCAAGATTGATTCTGATGAGAAAAACTGCTTGACCCTGCACAGTGAACCGACCTTCTTAGCAGTGGATTTAGCTATGGATTCAATATAGTCATTCCACTTGAGGTCTGCTGGGAGTGTTAGGCCAAGGAGGTGCAGAAGTGATTGTCTATGATCATTAACAGATAGCAGCTTATGTCTTGCACTATGGTGTCTGAAAGAAATATGCTGATGACTGACTTCAATAGAATTGAACTACTTGGAGTTCTTTATTTAAGCATTTAGTTCATTTGTGTCACTGGAGATGTGTTAAAAAGAGTAAAAATAATGGAAGCAGTAATACTAATAAAAAAGAAGCCAACACTCAATAACATCTACTACGAACATGGCCAGAATGTGCTGGCCATATTTGGAAAAATAAAATTTCCTGTAAACTTTTAATACATAAATAAAAAACACTATACTTTCAGTTAAAAATAAATTAAAAAACATCCTCGATGATGGCTAATAAAATAGCATGGAAAAAGAGCTTAGATATGCAAAACATTTGGACAATTTTTACACACTTTATGTCCAGGAAAAAAAAACAGTTATATGAATGCAAGCAAAATTAAATAAAAAGCTTAATTGGACAACCTTGTCAGTCATCTATCATGAAACTTGAATGCATGCATGCATGTGTGTGTGTGTATATATATATATATATATATATATATATATACACACACACACACACATATATATATTTATATAAAAGGCAAGATGTTTGTGTGTGTGTCTGTTTATCTGCCTGTATGTCAGTATTTTTTTCAGCCATTTTATTTTAGTTTTTGCTTCGGGTTTGGCTCTAAGTAGGTATAATTATAGTTCTTAATCTCAGCCATGATACCATTTACTCAGAGGACTTATTTAGCCTTCAAAATTCAGTTTACGACGAAAAAAACATATTTGATATTGATACCAGGAAATCAAAATTTGACTTACATCCATTCATCTTTGTTTCAGTCTACGGTTTTGCTTTAACTGGAAACAACTATTGCTTTTTAGTCTTTCGTGCCAACATCCAAAGAGTCTGAGCTCCAGGACCATGGATTAGTTTTAAACCTTTCATTACACCTGAGCAATGCCGGGCTATACTGCTAGTAAAGCAATAGACATATATTTTAAATGTGTGTATATATATATATATATATATATAGGAATGCTTGTTTGTTTACATGTATGTGCGTGTCATAATACACATGCCAAGTGTACATAGACAAGGTCTGATGAAAAAGTATCAGGACTGTTGCTAAGGCAACAGAGCTAAAGTTTACAGAGTGAAGATGCTTGACACAGACTGACATTGCACAATTTAAATTTTCTGTGGAAACCAGAAGAATAATCTAAAATATAAAGAAAACAAAAAATGCCTTAACCAAGAATTTTGTTGGTCTTTAACCAGACTTGTACAACCCAAATTTATAGTATATATGTACACAGACAAGGTTATGTTGCAAAGTTTTCAAACTGACCAAGATAAAAAAAAAAAAAGTAATTGCTTTATCAAGTGGCTAGATTTTGGAAAGTCAGTCAAAGCAAGAGCTTTTCAGCACCACCTTATGATTGCGTATGTGTACACAATAGTCTCCTCTTATTTGTGGAAAATATGAATTGTGTGTTGTGGTGCAGTGGATATTGGCTCGGAATGACAAATTTGAGAGCCAAGTTCAAATTCTAGTTGAATTCCTTGCATTCACTTATGCGCAAATACCCTTGGGAAAGGTATTAATCCATCTCATCCTTCCAGTTATGGGTTAAATAATAGGACAGACTGGGTTCTATAGCCTTGCCTGGCAACCAGTCTACTGCAAAAAGCAATGGCAACCTACTGAGGGATAATCTTCTGCCCAGTCAGTCATGTCGCTTTTGAGACACGACCACCCAAAGTGTGTATCACATATGGCACTTAACTGACTGAATCTTCTAAAACCCCAAGTTGCCTGAACCAGCAGATTATACTAAATCCTAAATTTTTCCACCATTTATTTATTCACTCATAACAGATATTCTTTTCTCATAATTTTTCTCCCGTTTAAAGTTTTGAAGAGAGTGGATGAAACCAGTCAACTGGTGTTTTTTTATTGTAAAATTTGGCTTGGCCTATTATATTAAAACATTTTTTGTCTTTAATGACATAATTAAATCCTATATATACAGTTTTTACTGTTCTACATTTAGACAAAGCTCAATTTCTTGATGAGGTACAACAATATTGCGTAATGAAAGTTATATGACAGAAGATGTTTTCTTACTGCAGATTTTATTAGGTACAATAAGAGATTAACAACAACAACGACTAATTGTTACGTTGGGTAACAGAATTATGTGAAATAATACAAAACAACGTAATAGTATAAAAGTAGGTTTATTGACAGGAAAGAGAAGTATTTACAAGAGGTGAGGATTAGTAGAATACAGAACAAGGTAATTAGTATACAGTATCGTCGTAGAGACGTGATAGATTGACTAGTAGAACACTTCCGGTGCAATACCGGAAATAGCCAACTGACTCCCTTACTTGACTTCCGTCCTCGAGGTATAATCACAACTATTTTATATAGTGATTCGAATAGTCCATTTCCATGGAAAAGATGGAGAGCGCCCCAACACTAATATAACAGAATAATTCGAACAATAGACTGTAAGAAAAGTTGTGCGATGGATAGAAGACTCATTCTTACTCATAGCAACATCTGCATTTGATTATTTTTTCTTTATGAAGTTGAGAACTGATGTAATGAATAGGTAATGAATATGTATACACCTCGGTTCCCACTCACTGGAATGTGATTGGCTGGTGTCAGCCATAAATATAAACTAAGGCAAAAACGTCCATAGGTCTATTGGTCTACCGCTAGAGGTCTACAGCTGTTGACTATGCCTACGTCTCAGACTACTGCATATGACGAGTACCCTACATTACGTCTACGTACTAGAGTGTTCTACCCGGTTACATTTACCTTAGTCACTTAACTACCTTGAATGATATATATATATATATATATATATCCCTTTCCGGAACATGTCAAGAACTTTGATTTTTCAATTTAAGATGACCCTTTATGGATCCTCTTTCGCATATTTGATTGACAAGCATTAATATAATTTCAAACCATTATTAAAAAACACTTAAAATTTTTAATTTTTGATGAAAGCAGAGCCAAAGATTAGATGTTGGGGGTGAATGTGTATGCGTGTGTATATTCATGCAGGTTTGATTAAAAATGACAGCCAAGGTGTGAAGGTCAAGTTTTTTATGTAATTTTTCAGATGATCTTATGATTTTTTTCTTTTGAGGACATAAATTATATAAAAATTGTCCAAAAATTCATAACACGAAAAATTTAACCATCACCTTGGCTGTCATTTTTAACAAAACCTGCATAAAAGAGAGATTGCTGCCCAAATATAAAATGTGTACAGTCAGTTAAGTGCCATACGTGAAACACACTTGGGTGATCATGTCTTGAATAAGACATGACTGACAGATGTGGATGTGCATTGTGGTGCAGTGGATATCTGCTCAGAACGACAAATAGGTGAGTCGAGTTCAAATTCCTCTTGAAGCAATGGCAACCTACAGTGGGATAATCTTCTGATCAGTCAGTCATGTCTCCTTCCAGACATGATCACCCAAAGCATGCATCACGTATGGCACTTAACTGACTGATATTTGTACACTTACAGACACACACACACTCACACACACATATATATTTCTACCTTTGATTACCTCAAGACCACACGTGTTGGGCATTCAATATCAACTCAATTCTTTATAGTAATAATATCATGTAAGACTACAAAGTTCACCAGAAAAGTTCATAGACTAACCAAGATACTCTCATGGAATGTGACCAAATAAGGTTTATGTTTTAACACTATCTCTCTTCTTCCTTGTGGTTTACACATTTCTTCCATTACTGTTCCAGTGCTTGGATCCCGTTAGTTAAGAAGACTGTTCATCCTGTTGGTGAAAAAAGTCAGCAGATATGATGTCTTCATCATTGCAATACAGGATGCCAGCTAAGTGTTTTTTTTTTCATGTTGGGGAGCAGATGATAGTCAGATGGGCCAAATCTGTTCAAAGCCACAGTCATGCACAGAAGCCACTGAAATCAAAGACTTGTGTGCTAAAACATTTTCCTGTTAAAAAAAAAAAATCTCTTTCTTTAGTTTTCCTAGCAAGTTGGTCTTGATAACCTTTCATAACTGCCTCAGCAAATTGGCATAGTACTCTCCATTCGATATTCCATTTGAATCCATTGTATTCACTTACGCGCAAATACCCTTGGGAAAGGTATTAATCCATCTCTTCTTTCCAGTTATGGGTTAAATAGCAGGACAGATTGGGTTCTATAGCCTTGGTCGGCAACCAGTCTACCACAGAAAGCAATGGCAACCTACTACAGGATAATCTTCTGCCCAGTCAGTCATGTCTCTTTCGAGACATGATCGCCAAAGTGTGTATCACGTATGGCACTTAAACTGACTGACTCTCCATTGATGGTAAGGCTTTTTCAAAGATAGGCAATAAACTCAATGCTTTTTGTATAAAAAAAAAAAAAAACTGAGGTCATTATCTTCCCCACAGATGGTCAAGGAAACCAGATGATCCTGCTTCAAATGATGTCAGATGTTCCTGTAATGTGTTCAGACTGCTGCACTTTTGATCAGGTGTCAAAAGGCATGATGTCCACCAAACAGAACACCTTAGTCTTGTTAAATTCATTGCATACAATATTCTCAACTCTATCATAAGATATGCTTAATAACATAAGTTATTTGATTTATAGTCAATCACCTGTCGTCCATTACCATGGAATGAACATGATCAATATTTTCGTTGGTGGTAGTTGTTGCAGGACGTCTTTGGGTCATCTTCAAAAATCTACCTTCCCCCTCTAAATTCAGCTGCCTACTTTTGCACTGTTGACAACAGTGCAGCATCATCTCCTAATGTTTTTATATATTATAATTTTTTTCATAAACCAAGGATTTTGAAGGCCATCAAAAATATTTTTAAAAATCTCTGGCCTTTCCTCTTAATAACAATAAAGAATTTAATGAAAACTGTTTTATTAAGTTTCTGATATCTTTTTTTCGTGCCTGAAAAAAAGTTCCTAGGCTGACTAAATTATTCTCATGGAATTTGACCAAATAAGGTTTCTTTTTCAACATAGTTCCTCTTGCTGTCCACATACATTTTCAATTGTTGTTGCTGCTGCACTTGGATCCTATTGCTGAATAAGTTTTTGTCCTCTTGGTTAAAAAAAGTCATCAGCATCAGATATGACATAATCATCACTGCAATATTGGTTCCCAGCAAAGTGTTTTGTAATGTTGGAGAACAGATGATAGATGAGGATAAAACAAGTTAGTCTTGATAAATTCATTGCATACAATATTTCCAACTCTCTCATAGGATATGTGAATAGCATTGGTTATTTGATTTTTAGTCAATAACCTGTCATCTATTTCCATGCAATGAACATGGTCAATGTTTTTTGTTGGTGGTGGTTGTTGCAGGACATTCTTGAATCATCTTCAAGACTCTCTTATCCCCTCTTAAATTCAGCTGCCTACTTTTACACGGAAGATAAAGCATCATCCCCTAATGTCACAACCATGTCAACATGAATGTCCTTGGAAGGTAAACCCTTTTACTGCAGGTACAGGATAACACCATGATGTCAAATTTTGTCAGTTTTCAAGAGAAGTCACTTCTTTTTACATCTGAAGTCTTTTTTGAACAGTCAAATGTCAGTTTATCTGGAAATAAACAATGCAGTTATTAATAAGAAGAGTTAAAATTAATGCATGCAAGATTTTACAGTTTGAGCATCTTTCCTTAATAGTCTGTCTATAAACTTTTCAGTCCACACTTGTAATTAGCTAGCAACTACTTTAAAATTAGGTAATTTATCAAACAATAAATGCCTGCATACATGCACACATCCATATACATCTGTATACTCATTCACATATGCTCAAATGCATACATGCACACCATCATTAAAATACATATATATTTCAAGAGTTAAAAAAAAAAGTCTGTGTTTAAAGGCACTATTCCACTTTGATTGGTCATTGAGGCACTCTGTAGCCAAGAGGTCAAAGCATGTCAGATCTAATGATGGTTTGAACTAGGGAAACACAGCTTTGATTCCTACTGGAGAGTGCAACATTTTCTCTGAAAAGATCTCTCAATTATTTACATTGTTCAAACTGTTGTCCTCATCTTTATTGTCATATTCCCAATGTTTTTTAGCTGTTGTATGCTTCAGCCTTTTTCAGGTGACTGGAACTTGGACCCTGAAGAAGGTCGGAGTGTACAAAGGTCCGAAACATTGTGAATATGACAATAAAGATGAGAACAACAGTTTCATTAGTGTAAGTAATGTAAATACCTCTTCTCATAAATATAGACAAAGATTTCTCAAATATATTAGACAGGAAGAGGAAAATAAGTAAACGGAGCTTTTACTCTGTTGTGGATTTTAGTTGAGAAGCCACACAAAATAATAAATAACAAAAGCTGATGTGGAGATAAAAAATGTAAGTTATATTGAACAAAAATATACAAACTGGAACACGGATTAGTCAATTCAGGAATGCTAGGAATACTGTCAGTAGGAATCAATATATACAATTTTGTAGTGAAGAAGTAAGTCTGGTTAATGAGTCTATATCCTTACTGACCAACTAGCGGCGGTACAACAACTCAACTCCTGCTTTCTGTATAGGCAGGATTATACGTACACTTTAGATGAGTCCATCTTATATGCAAAAGGGGTGATCCCTAACATACTCAAACACATGTCTATACTTGTTAGTTAGCTAGCAACTATTTTACAGTGAGGTAATATATCAATAAATGCATGCGTGCATGCAGGCACACATCCATATGCATCTGTGTGCCCATTCACATATGCTCAAATGCACATTATCATTAAAATACATATGTATTTCAAAAGTCAGAGAAAAATTTGTGTTTAAAGGCACTATTTCACTTTGATTGGTCACTGAGGCACTCTGTAGCCAAGAGGTCAAAGCATGTCAGATCTAATGATCGTTTCACCTAGAGGAACATGGGTTCAAATCCTGTCAGACAGTACATATTTTTCTCTCATATGATCTTTCAATTATTTACATTGTTCAAACTGTTGTCTTCATCTTTATTATCATATTCACAACGTTTTAGCCATCATATGCTCTGACAGCTACAACCTCCAGGAATTTAAATGCAATATCAATTCCCATCTCTTATCCACTTGATTCCAGTTCTTTCTACATCACCCCGTATATCTTGTTCTTTTCCTTTCTCTCTACCTTCACAACTGTCTTCACACCTGTGTTCCAATCCTTCTCTTGCCCTTTCTCTGACACCCCCTGTAACTGGTTCATCTTTCTTTTCTTTTCTCCTCCTGCCTCATCTTTTACTCTTATGTAGCCCCCTGCACATCAGTGGTGGTACCACCTTGCTTGGGGTGAAACAATTGAAATAAAAATCTTAATAATGTGGCATATAGGGACATCACTAATTCCAGTTGTAGATGCAGCAATAAGATTGATTAGAAAAGGTTCTGATAAACTTGTTAGACAGATTCCTGGTAGCCTATGCCTTTAAGAAATACAAAAAAAAAACCTTTTTCACTAGCACAGATCACATCCTATGAAGAACTTTATCCATATGTGTGCACTCCTAGGCCTTTCTGTTCTATTTATTTTATATGCAGTGTTAAATGTCATGCTTCCATCTCTGACATTAGGTCACTGGTTAGGTCACTGGTTAGGATGTGAGAGGAAATGAATATGCATTAGGAATCAAAGAAAATAATAATAATAATAATAATAATAATAATAATAATATACAAGCAGAGTGAATAATAATAATAATAATAATAATAATATCTTCAAAAAATCCATCAAAATATATCTTGACATGTAAAAATCCCAAAACTGGCACATGAGAACATCAATAGTTCCAGTTGTAGTTGGAGCACTTGTACTGGCTGGAAAAGGTTCCAATAGAAGCATTGAAGGGATTCCTGGAAGCCCATGACTTAATAGAGTCTATTCACAAGTAGAGCTCACACATTAGAAAGTGCTTTATGTCTATACTACTACTACTACTAATAATAATAATAATAAATCCAAGGAATCCAACTACAAACAGAATTATTGGCCCATAAGGGCATCAATAATTCTAATTGTAGTTGAAGCCCTTTGGATTGATTGGAAAAAGTTCCAATAGACTCATTAAAGAGATTCCTGGTAGCCCATGACTTAAGAAATACAAAAGAGTTCACTCATAAGTACAGCTCACACATTAAGAGCCTCATATATATAAATTGTGTGTGATTTTATTTTATTTTATTTTATTTTACAAAAATGATCAGTGGAAAATTTCTGACCTTAAGTTTCTGCTTGGGGTCCAGAAGGAAATGTGTATACATATTTCCTTCTGGGCCCCACGAAATCAAAGGAAATAGTAATAATAATAATAATAATAATAACAACAACAACATTGACTGAATATAAAAGTTCAGCATGATAGAGTGAGACAATATTTGCACTGGAAAATATGAGCATTTACAGAAAAGAAACTGGTATAAACACCACTCAGACATAGAGAGGACCTGTAATAATTTTATGAAACTTTATAATACACATAGACAGAACAATTAAAGCTGATCGGTCAGACATTGTAATCAAATACTACCAAAATAGAATGCATTTCTTATTGACATCAGAGTTGCTGCAGATTGTTATGTATCTTTGAAGATCTTAAAAAAAAACATCAAAATATAATATATCTTAATGTGTAAAAATCCCAAAACTGTGGTACATGAGAACATCAATAGTTCCAGTTGTAGTTGAAGCCCTTGTATTGACTGGAAAAGGTTTCAATACACTCATTAAAAGGAATTCCTGGAAGCCCATGACTTAATAGAGTTTATTCACAAGTAGAGCTCACATATTACAAAGTGTCTATACTTTTGAGATGAGGTAGTATTTACACTATTTACATTATTCAGACTATTGAACTCATCTTTGTTGTCATTTTTACGATGCTTCAGCCATTGTATGATCTGGATTTCTTCAGGTGCTAGGAATTTCAAACCAAACCCTTTATTACAATCACTGGGGTATACCATTCTCAGTCCTTGTGCAAAGCCACTTCTGGTAGCCATGAGATATCTCCCTTTAACTTGACTAAGTTATTTGTTCACCACTGCTGTAGCCTGGTATCAAACTCACAACTCTTTGGGTCAAGTCACCAGAACTAACATCTGTATCCACTGAGCCATGACTTATGGCTCAGTGTATATAGGAACAAAGAATGATGTACTCCACTGATTGTAATAAAGGGTTTGGTTCAAAATTCCTAGCACTTGAAAAGGGCTGGAGCATACAATGACTGAAACATTGTAAAAATGACAACAAAGATGAGGACAGTAGTTCAAATAAGGTAAATAGTGGAAAAGAACTTTATCTATATAAAATGTGCACAATCTTAGTTTTAAGCCATTTCTCACCTAAGGTTTCTGGTTGGGACCCGGAAAGAAATGTTTATACAACAGAGGATGATGATGATAGCATATGCTGCTATCATCCTCATCATTTGTTTATCATTAGTAATGATAAAAATACAGTCAGTTAAGTGCCATACGTGATACACACTTTGGGCGATCATGTCTCGAAAGAGACATGATTGACTGGGCAGAAGATTATCCCACAGTAGGTTGCCATAGTTTTCTGCGGTAGACTGGTTGACTATACCCAATCTGTCCTATTATTTGATTCATAGCTAGAGAGGGAAGAGATGTATTATATTATTAAGTAGTAATTATTTGGGGATCAGTTTATTACTTTATAACAATAGAAAACCGATCCCCCACTTTATGACCAGTAATAGCTTTAATTGTTTTCAACTATCATGTTCAATCAGTCAGTTAAGTGTCATATGTGATACACACTTTGGGCAATCATGTCTCAAAAGAGACATGACTAACTAGGCAGAAGATTATTCTGCTGTAGGTTGCCATTACATTCTGTGGTAGAGTGGTTGCCAACTAAGGCTATAGAACCCAATCTATCAGATTATTTAACCCATAACTGGAGGGAAGAGACAGATTAATACCTTTCCCAAGACTATTTTTGTGCAAGTGAATGCAAGGAATTCAACTTGTATTTGAACTCAGCACCCTGATTTATCATTGTGAGTTGATATCCACTGCACCACAATGCACAACTGATAAAAATACAATCAACCTATTTGATTTAACTAAATTCACCAGAGGTATAAATAGGATGACCCCCGCATTAAAGAGTACTATATGCATCTTTATTTGAAGAAACATTCCTTTCCTCAATTTTCTCTCCTCACTCCAATCCGTTTCTCCTCTGTATTAATAATCTGCCAAAGTGCATACTCCAAATTCTTAGTCAATATGTATGCATATAATACAATAGTTTATAGGTGCACTTACTCTTGACTAGCAGTATAGCCCAACATTGCTCGGGTGTAATGAAAGCTTCAAAACTAATCCATGGTCCTGGATTACAGACTCAGCCTAAAGAATATTTGTGTGAAGTTTGGTAAGAATTGGATAAAAATTCTGGATTTATTATAAAGAACATACAGACAGATAAACAGACACACACAAATATCTTGCCTTTTATATATATATATATGTTATCGATTTTCTGCACTATTGTAAGAACTGCAACCTTGAAACTTCTGAATATCGTTTCTTATGTCTTTGTCTATGAGTGTATCAAATTTGATTCAAATCGGACCACTCCTTCTATAACCCGATTTTTTCAATTATCGATTTTTGATATTTATCAAGAGTACCTCGACACAAAACCTAGCTAAGAACACTCGCAGACGCTTATAGTACAACTGTGTAAATTTTCAAGAAAATTGGTTCAGCCATTCCAGAGTCTATATGTAATGGACACACACACACACGCACAGAGACAAAGTTGCATTTATGAATAAGTTTAGATTAGATTTAGATTTAGATAACCAGACCCTGGCAGCTGAAGTCTTCCCTCACCTAGCCCAGGTGTCTCAATTGAAGAAGGACTAGATGGTAAAATTCAATATGGTCCAAATCAAACCAGTAATTTCTGTCTTGCTTGAGGTAAAATGATTATAAAAAAATAAATAAATAAATAAAAGAACAATAGGCCAAGTTAAAATTCCAGCCTGTTTAGGAGAAAGGCAATTCTGAATTGAAATATTCTACCAAGATATGACAGTCCAGTCTTGTAGGCAAGGCCTATTAATTTCAAAAACCCATGAACTATTAAAGCAGGTCTGAGTTTGATCAGGTAAATGTTGATATAAAATAAAATTCAGTCAGTTAAGTGCCATACATACTTAGGCAATTATGTCTCTTCTGATCCATGACTGACTAGGTAGAAAATCTACCCGCAGTAGGTTGCCATTTCTTTCTGTGGTAGACTGGTTACCAACCAAGGCTATAGAACCCAATTTGTGCTGCTGTTCAAACTATAGCTAGAGGAAGAGATGGATTCATAACTTTTCCAAGGGTATAGAGTTTAAATGCAAGATCAATTGCCATCTGTTATCTGCTTGACTGCCATCCTTTCCCTGACACCAAGTGTATCTTGTTCTTCTCCCTTTCCACTCTACTTTCATGCTGCTCTCTACACACCATTGTTTCCATCCTTCTCTTTCTCTTCACTCTCCTCTTATGTAACCCCCTGAACACTAGTGGCAGTACTGGCTTGCTTGAGGGGAAACGATTATAAAAGAATTTTGTGCCTAAGTGAATGCAACAAATTCAACTGGAATTCGAACTCTACTCTCTGATTTGTCATTCCAAGCTGATATCCAATGCTCCACATCCATGGTGGAAGACCTCTCAGGAAGTCAATGGCCAACTGACAAGGTGGTAACTCAATAAACCACTGTGGAGAAAGCAATGGGAAAACACTCCACTATCAATCCCAGGAATCATCATGGCAATGAACAAACAAAAAAGTAGCATAAAATGCAGAAAAGTAAAAATGACCAATTAAATGCCACTGCTGTAGCCTGGTATCGAACTCACAACTCTTTGGGTCAAGTTACCAGAACTAACATCTGTATCCACTGAGCCATGACTTATGGCTCAGTGTATATAGGAACAAAGAATGATGTACTCCACTGATTGTAATAAAGGGTTTGGTTCAAAATTCCTAGCACTTGAAAAGGGCTGGAGCATACAATGACTGAAACATTGTAAAAATGACAACAAAGATGAGGACAGTAGTTCAAATAAGGTAAATAGTGGAAAAGAACTTTATCTATATAAAATGTGCACAATCTTAGTTTTAAGCCATTTCTCACCTAAGGTTTCTGGTTGGGACCCGGAAAGAAATGTTTATACAACAGAGGATGATGATGATAGCATATGCTGCTATCATCCTCATCATTTGTTTATCATTAGAAATTATAAAAATACAGTCAGTTAAGTGCCATCCTTTGGTACGGTGTAAAATGAAAAACTAAAAAGAAACTTACCGAGAGCATGTGTGACACAATGATTGGTGAGACTGGGGTGACATGGATGCAATGTCAGCGTTGTAGCACTGCATGACATAAGTAAGAATCTCTTGTCTGTAAGAACAAATGAAGAAGATGCAATGAATACACCTTGATTTGAAATTATTCCTGTCAAAAGAAAAAATATATATAAAACAGATTTGTATTTACACCAAAACAAATTAATTGCTGTAGAATTGTCTACTGAATGTTAAAGATTTCCTGCAAGATTCCATAACTTTTTCTAAAATAAAAACCTTGAATCTGTGCCCATAGAAAAAAAAAAAAAGAGTATTTTATTTCTATAACTTTGCATTATAAATATTCTAAAATAAACTTATTTATAAATAGAACTTTGTGTGTGTGTCTGTTACCTATAGACTCCGAAATGGCTCAACCGATTTTCTTAAAAATTTACACAGTTGTAAGCGTCTGTGAGTGTTCTTAGCTAGGTTTTGTGTCGAGGTATCCCTGATAAATATCGAAAATCAGGTTATAGAAGGAGTGATCTGATTTAATCAAATTTGATATACTCATAGACAAAGACATAAGAAACGATATTCAGAAGTTTCAAAGTTGCAGTTCTTACAATAGCGCAGAAAATCGATAATATATATATATATAAAAGGCTAGATGTTTGTGTGTGTGTCTGTTTATCTGCCTGTATGTCTGTATTTTTTTCAGACCTTTTATTTTAGTTTTTGCTTCGGGTTTGGCTCTAAGTAGGTATAATTGTAGTTCTTAGTCTCAGCCATGATACCATTTACTCAGAGGACTTATTTAGCCTTCAAAATTCAGTTTACGAGGAAAAAAACCTATTTGATATCGATACCAGGAAATCAAAATTTGATTTACATCCATTTTTCTTTCAGTTTCTTACGGTTTCGCTTTAACTGGAAACAACTATTGCTTTTTAGTCTTTCATGCCAACGTCCAAAGAGTCTGAGCTCCAGGACCATGGATTAGTTTTAAAGCTTTCATTACACCCGAGCAATGCCGGGCTATACTGCTAATTCTAAAATATTTTTAGGCAGTACAACTGACTTGTTTTTTGCATTCTTGATAATATCAGAACTATGTTTCAGTAAGCTAGTTCTTGAACCTTCATCAGGCATATAATTCCACCCTTCCATTTTAAAAATCAATAAAAAAAGCTTATTAATCAGGTAATGTATGTATATCTGCAAAAAGATTAAAATTTTATGATTTATTTCATCAAATAGAATAAAGATAATTAAAGTCTGGTTGTGGAAAAAAGTATGCATTTCATTAACAGAACCAAAATGTCTACACTTCTTAAAGAGAAGTTATACTTACTGATGTAAGGCCAATACAAAACAATATGTAAGGAATACACCTTCATTTTGAATTATTCTCATAAAAAAAAATCAAAACATCTACACTTCTTAACAAAAACAGTCATACTTACTAACCAGTTAGAAGGAAGTACTTCTCTGTTAAAGCCTATTATAAATATACAAATGCAAAGAAAAGAAAAAAAATCAACTTCTGCTACTATCTATATCTTCTACAGTCAATCATCTGTATCCCCTGTTGATATTGTGGCATAAACTTCCAATTCAAGATAAGTTTATTGAAAGATTCTATTTATAACATCCAGATCTGAAAAAGGATATCAGGGAAAAAGTAGCTGTTTTCTTAAAGTCAGACATAAAGAACATAAGAATGCCTTATTCAAAAGGTAAGTAAAACCATCTGGTCTTCAAAGCGTTTCTGTTTATCAAGATAGATTGATTGACTGATTGATATGGGATAATGATATATAATTTTTTATATATCAAAAACAGTTTTGAAATAAAAGATGTCTGACAAATTAGAAAAGGCTTTCTTTTGTTGTTTTATTTTGTTTCTATTAGGATCACCATAAAAAAGGGTCAAAAGTTACCTCCCCTGGACCATTCAAGGGAGTCCGTACCCCAGTTAGTAGGTGCATGCTTGGAGACAAGGAGAGGGGACTTCTGGGAGAGGTGAGCATTTGTGTTTATAGAGACCATAGCAAATCTCAGCCTGCCATGTTTGCTCACCTCTCCCGGAAGTCCCCTCTCCTTGTCTCCCAGCATGCACCTACTTTTAAGTAGAATCCAATAATCATTCTGTATTTTAGTTTGGTACTATGATGGGAACAGAAATTTATTAGGTTGTTTTTATTTGTTTTTTTGGTTAACACTAAGTTTTAAACTTAATCCATACAAAACAACAAGCCAAAATTAGGAGAAATTTACTCTATCAAATGCAAGGATTTCTAAAAAGAATATATTGGAGAAACTTCAAGAAGTTTAAACAAAAGTTTATATAAACACAAAAGAGACATTAAAAAAATAACACAAAATGCATTAGTTGTTAACCATAATGAAACTAACCACAACTTTTACATAAAAAATGCTCCTCTAATGAAACAAAATAATTTACTAAGACAGAAATGTCTTAAAAGTACTGTAGTACTTAAAACATATCAAAATATACCCTTTCCTTTCTATTAATAGAAGGAAAGAGAATGTCTCTCTTTTTTTCTAACCACGTACATCCTAGATATAACCTGGACATTGCATGACATCAGTTGACCACATAAGCTAAGTCAACCAATGACTAACACGCTCACCAAAATTCAATCAGAAATGTGTAGGTGTTAAGTAAATATAAAAAGAACAGTCAACACGTGCATAGCCCTTTTTGGTATAAAAGTTCGCACACTTTGCGTGTGGATTTTGAGTCAGCCGTTGAAGATTCAATCAACATACCAACCAGTTAAAAGAAGACTACCTCTATGCAAACCAGAGATGTGCTTAAATAATCTTCACAAAAAATATACAAGTAAACCAAGCAATGAAGTACAACTCACACACTCAAATACCCAGAACATTATATAACATAGCACAAACAGTGACCTGATACTACATTCCACCTGACTCACATATGGAGGAAAAAATATGCTATATTTATATGTATGTACATAGACAAAGAAAAAAAAAACTCTTTATCACCCAAACACAGTAATACATATATAATAATAATGAACATAAACTTATGGAGTCAAAAATAAAATGGTGGTATAGTTTATAAAATCTGGCCTTTACTCATTATCTCAACCTCGTCTATACCATAGTACTTTAACTGCTAGTTCAGCCATAGTAAATTAATGTCCAAGTTCTTATAATATTTTACCATTCTTGGCAGATTTTCTGTTATCAAAGTGTGGGATATTTGAAAACAAAGATGATGGACAGAAAAAGAATATAGATGAATTTGGCTCAATTGAATAAATAAATTTCTTGTAAAAAATTTGAAACTACTAGCATCTCACATTCATGCACATATGTAGTCATAACAACATTAACAAACACATACCGATGAAATCCTAACAGATGAAACCCATCACAAAACCTTTTTTTCAATTTATCATAGATAAATAAGGCTTGGAATATATTATCATCTCAGGGACGGGTTTGAGATATTACACAAAGAACAGCAGTCAAGAGTAATTAAGCTGAAATAACATCATTTATTAGTTTGTTCGCCCCATCCGTAAGTGAAACTAATAAAACACTAAGGTGGCCTGCAGGAATTTCAGATTCAAAAATAGTGATAGCACGAAACGAATTCTACATCTTGGGAAGTCCAAAGAATACATCATCAAAACATACTAATAAAAATCAAAAAGAATGAGGATATTAGTCTACATAATAATGCTAACCAAGCATTTATGACAATGTTAGAGGAACCCTTCTATTTTACTTAAAAAACCAAAACCTTAATATTTGCTACCTATACTGTGGCCATCAAGATATGCTCTGATACATCTTGTGATGTATTCTATTCTATTCTTATATACTTCACAACTGATGACATTAGGTGAGTCCAGATACCTCAGTAAGCTTGATTAATCATTTACAAGGAAAACGAAAATAGAAAGAATAAATGCTAGTTACTTATTTACAAGATATAAGTCTGCTACTTTTCAAAACACAATCACAACAACCCATGGGGAAGAGAATGACAACATCAGCCCAAAGATGAAAACATAGTGAACTTACCATTTTTTCTATTATAATATTTTACTATATATGTGCATTTTTTTTTTTTAATCATATCACCCCGAGCAAGGCGATAATGCCACTGATGCGCAGGGGGCTACGTAAGAGTAAAAAGATTGGAAAAGAGAAAGCCAGAAACCACATCCTAAACAGGGAACAAGGGATAAGCTTCTTCACCTGTTCAATAGATGTGGGTGGAGTGTGAACCGAGCGATAGTTTAGTCTATCTACTCCAATTGGAAATAAAAAAAAAAAAGAAAGAAAAGAGTGAAAAGATTGGAAAAGAGAAAACTGGAAACCACATCCTAAACAGGAAACAAGGGATGAGCCTAAGGTGTGTTTATGTCACACTGTTAGCTGGACTAAAAATACACAAACTGTATCTCATTCAGTGCAATAAGATGCCCTCTCCAATAGGAATCACCTTCAAGAAACATCTGAAAAATTCCTCAAAGTTTGTCCTTTTGAAAATGTCCCAGCATCTGAGACTCGGTCTAATACTTTTCCTTGAAGCTAAATGTGAGAGTTGATATCTGGAGATCACCTATTGATCTAATGAATATGCATACACCTTGGTTCCCCCTCACTGTAATTTGATTGGCTGGTGTCAGCCATAAATACAGACGAAGGAGTGGTCTACATCCATACATCTATATGACTAAAGGTCTACAAGTCTATGACTAGAGGTCTATGTCTATAGGTCTAACACTAAAGGTCTACATGTCTTCATCTAGAGGTCTACGACTATTGGTCTACGTCTATTGACTATGCCTACGTCTCAGGATACTGCATACAATGATTACTGTCCATTATTTCTACGTACTAGATAGATTGTCCTACCCGGTTATATTTGCCTAAACTGCTTAACTACCTCGAATGATATGTATATCCATTTCTGGGACATATCACTTGTGTGTGTGTGTGTGTGTGTGTGTGTGATATGGTTATATTTGCCTAAACTGCTTAACTACCTCTAATGATATATATCTCTCTTTCCGGGACATATCACACACACACACACACACACATATATATATATATATATATATATATATATATATATATAAAATCGCATTAAACATTATTTTTAGTGGATATCCATATTTGAAGATGCTCTATTGATTTATATAAACAGTATATTTATTTTCATCTACCAGCTTGAATATTTGAGAAATCTTATTAAAGAAAAAGATATACTGCCCTCCAGCAGGATTCAAACCTGCATCCCCCTTTTCAGGAGAAACCACACCCTATTAGCTTCTTACCTCTATTCACGGTTAGTATCAATGTTGAATAGGCATCTCACAACCTTCTCTCTGACAAATAATAGTCTTTTGCTTTGCCAGGTATTCTGCTGATGTGCTAATGACCATCACTGAATGTATATACAAGGCTCTTGATAAAAACTGCAAAGCTTGAGCTATTTCACTTGGTATCTCAAAAGCAGGGTTTGGCATGCTGGCCTTATGTGCAAGCACCAGAGCTACAGTATTTCTGTACAATTATTTTATCCAATCATTCCTATCTAATCATGAAATGAAGTTCATTTTGAATGGGCAAGCTTCAAGATACTTTGATACAAACATGGGTATCCTAGATAGTATGTTTTTTCTATCTTCATCAATGATCTTCCTCATGTCATCAGTTCACAAGTAGGCGTCTATGCAAATAACACTACCATTTACTCCCATCTGAATAGTAAATCTGCCAAGGCTAACAAAGTAAATCTGGTTGCTGTTTTCAAAAGAAACTCCAATCTGTGATAGAATTGTGTAGAAAATGGCTCATAAATTTTAATACCTCCAAAATGAAGCTGCTCTCTTTTAACCACCATAGAGAAACTTTCCTACCTACCATCAAAATGGATGGCGCTAGCCTCCTAGAGAGCAGCATACTGTGCCTCCTTAGTCGCACTCGCTCAACCAACCTCAAATGGAATGACTTTAACCGAGTCTATAGCTAAATCCACTGCTAGGAAGGTTGGGTCACTGTGTCAGGCCAGGAAATTTTTCCTCATCAGAATCCACCTTGCACATCTATAAATCTAACATTCATCTGTGCATTGAATACTGTTGCCATATCTGGTTGGGTGTTTCTGAAATTCATCTCAAGGTTCATAGCTGTATCTACTACAAAGAAGGTTGGGTCTCTGTGTCGAGCCAGGAAGTTTTTCTTGTCAGAATCCATCTTGCACATTTATAAATCTATCATTAGTCCATGCATTGAATACTGTTGCCATATCTGGTCAGGTGTTCCTGCAATTCATCTCGAACTTCATAGCTGCATCTACTGCTAAGAAGGCTGGATGTCTGTGTCAGATGAGAAAGTTTTTCTTGTCAGAATCCATCTTGTACATTTATAAATCTACTACTTGTCCTTGCATTGAATACTGTTGTCATATCTGGTCAGGTGCTCCTGCTATTTACCCCAAGGTTCTTGGCAAAATCCAAAGGAGGATCTGCAATATAAGTGGTCCTGACTTGGCAGCCTGCCTTCAGTCACTATCTCACCAATCTGATGTGGCTTCCCGCTGTCTTTTTTATAAGTATTTTCATGGTGACTGTTCTGACAAGCTTTTTTCCCTCATTCCCTGACATGTATTTACACGTACTACTAGATTGGCATCAAGGTCACACTCTTTTATCATCAATGTAACTGCCTCGTCTACTGTAACAGTTTCTTTTCTCACACTTCCCGTTTGTGGAACTCCCCTCCATTTGCTTACTTCCCTGATAGCTATAATTTCCAAAAGTGTAAATGCAATGTCAGTTGCCATCTTCTATCTACTTGATTCCCATCTATCTTTTATCTTTTCTTCGACATCCACTGTACCTTGTTTTTTGATATTTCTCTCACTGTAACACCTTGTGCACCAGTGGTGGTCCTGCCTTGCTTGAGGATGAAACGATTATTAAAAAAAAAGATTCAATATGTTTTAGACTGACTCAGTCACAAAGGGTCTCACTATTCAAGCAAAATCAAATAGTGTCTCATTAGTATAAATCCCTCCCGAATTCTCAAGAGTTTGTATCTACTCAGTTTTGCATCAGTAATTTCTAAAGTAGTAATTAATTTTTTTTATTTATTAATCCCACAGATTTCATCACATTAAACCCTATTTTGAATGAAAACCTATATTTGATCAGTAGAAAAAAAATACTATTTAATAAATTAACTTAGTGCTCAAAATATGGGTATCCACTAAAAATTTGATAAAATCTGTTAGATTTTGTTGTGCCGTGAAAATATGATACAAACAAATGAGTAGTTAGTCCGAGTGGTGAAGACTAAGGAACACACGATTAAATCAACAATAAGGTTTATTGTACTAAAGGTACAAATATTAAGAGTCCACACAATAGTCACTATGTACAAAAATGGAGCGTAGAGTACTTCCGTCCGTTCCTGATCATCTTCCGGTCATCAGTTCGCTCGTAATCTACTGTGTGGTGTATTTATAATGGGTGACAGTTCATTGCCAGGAGGAGACAGGTTCTTCCTTTACAACAGATTTATATATAAAAATTCATTATTTCTTTTTATATATATGATTTTCTTCAAGTATTTAATGCTTTGTTATGGGGGGGGGGATTTTGTGGTGCACTAGTACAGAGCATTTTACAAAGACTGTCTTTTATAAACATTAAAGGTTAGCTCCACCACCATTTTTTTCCAATCTTGGCCATCTAAGATAACCCTCACTCTGAGGGATTTCAGTTAGTGTGATCACCAACAGTTTTTACCATCTTGAACTTACCCAGGTGAGTAAATATCCTTATTACTTCTGTAAGAAATACAAAACTGCCTGAAAATTGTGCCTACATGCATGAAACTTGTAGTTATGATAGATCATGTTCTAGCAGGAATCAAATTATATATATATATATATATATATATATATATATATATATATATATATATATAGATATTTATTCTATTTTGGAATAACTTTATATTAAACGTCTGAAAATAGCAAAAGGTTGAAACCAAAGTAGTATAATTGACTGCCCAAATTAGAATATTTAAAAGTTCTACATAAAATATGTATTGAGCACTTTTTGATACAACTACTTACTGGTCTAATCTGACTAACCAATAACTGGTCTAATAATTATATATATATATATATATATATATATATATATATATATATATATTTAGCCAGTTATATATATATATATATATATATATATATATATATACCAGCAGTATAGCTCGGTGTGGCTTGGGTGTAATGAAAGCTTTAAAACTAATCCATAGTCCTAGAGCTCAGACTCTTTGGATGTTGGCATGAAAGACTAAAAGCAATAGTTATTTCCAGTTAAAGCAAAACTGTAGACAGAAAGAAAAATGAATGGATGTAAGTCAAATTTTGATTTCCTGGTATCGATATCAAATAAGATTTTTTGTCGTAAACTGAATTTTGAAGGCTAAATACATCCTCTGAGTAAATGGTATCATGGCTGAGACTAAGAACTACAATTGTACCTACTTAGAGCAAAACCTGAAACAAAAACTAAAATAAAAGGGCTGAAAAAAATACAGACCTACAGGCAGATAAACAGACACACACACAAACATCTTGCCTTTTATATATATATATTATTGATTTTCTGCAATATTGTAAGAACTGCAACCTTGAAACTTCTGAATATCATTTCTTATGTCTTTGTCTATAAGTGTATCAAATGTGATTAAAATCGGACCACTCCTTCTATAACCCGATTTTTAATATTTATTGGGGGTACCTCAACACAAAACCTAGCTAAGATCACTCACAGATGCTTATAGTACAACTGTGTAAATTTTCAAGAAAATCTGTTCAGCCATTTCAGAGTCTATAGGTAACAGACACACACACACACACATATATATATACACACACAGTTCCATTTATAAATTAGTTTAGCTATAAGTTGCATTCTAATTAATTTGAATTTATCATAAGGCTAAGAAGAAAGCAAAATGACCCACATTATACAATAAAACAGTAAAATTTTGTAGGTAAAAGTCTGATGCTTTAGGGTTGCATAAAAAAGGATGAATCGAGAAAACTGATTAAAGCTTGAATAGCCCCAGATACATCCTGTTGCAGAAGAAAAATTTGATACGAGACCTTGATGAATATAAGATCTTTTTAGTATTATGGAGCTCCCTATCACAAATTGCATGCAAGACAACAGACTGGTTAATGAATGTGTTGCTGTATGGAAAGATTAGAGCTATAACTTAAATCATGCATCAAATTTTGACAGAACTAATGAGTAAAATTCATCAGAAGAATCCACATGATCATGAGTTGTTGAAGGCCAACCTCAGGGAATGGTATCTCGCGACTGTGAGGGATTTGTAAGCATGCCATCCCAACCACATTGAAGCAATTATTCAAGCTGCAGTAAACTACAAAAATATTAACAAAGTGCATTCACACTATTTACATTGTCTCATCTTTGCTGCCATGTTTATGATGTTTTGGCCATTGTACACTTCGATTTTCTTCCGGTGGTAGGAATTTAGAACCAAACCTTTTAATACAATCACTAGGGTATATCATTCTCATTCCATGTGCAATGCCACTTTTGGTAACTGTGTAGTTATCTCCCTTTTACTTAACTTGCTAAGTTACTTGTTTACTACTGCTGTAGTCTGGCATTGAACTCACAACTCTTCGGAGCAGGTCACTGGAACTAACCAATGTCTATATCCACATGGCATCCCACATGGAATGAAAATGATATACCACAGTGGTTGTAATAAAGGGTTTGGTTAAAAATTCCTAGCACCTGAAGAAGGCCGGAGCATACAATAGCTGAAACTTCATAAACATGGCAGTAAAGATGAGGACAATAGTCCAAACAATGTAAATAGTGTAAATACTGCCTCATTTCAGAAGTATAGATAAATAATGGATATTAATGTCTTGAAATCAACCTTACATAATAAATTTTCATTACAGATATTTTTCTGTTTTAAAACACTGTATCTGACTTTGTTTATATGAGATGGCTGAAATCTTTTTCATGGCCATTTTTAGGGTTGCCTTGTGTCTTTCACATTCTTTCAGAACACTTGATAAGAAAACCTTCCTATATGATATCAATTAGAAAAAAACTAGCAGTATAGCCCAGCGTTGCTTGGGTTTAATGAAAGTTTTAAAACTAATCCATGGTCCTGGAGCTCAGACTCTTTGAGCGTTGGTACGAAAGACTAAAAAGCAATAGTTGTTTCCAGTTAAAGCGAAACCGTAGACTGAAAGAAAAATGAATGGATGTAAGTCAAGTTTTGATTTCCTGGTATTGATATCAAATTTTCTGCACTATTGTAAGAACTGCAACCTTGAAACTTCTGAATATTGTTTCTTATGTCTTTGTCTATGAATGTATCAAATTTGATTAAAATCAGATCACTTCTTCTATAACCCGATTTTTTCGATTATCGATTATCATTAGGGATACCTCGACACAAAACCTAGCTAAGAACACTCGCAGATGCTTATAGTACAACTGTGTAAATTGTCAAGAAAATCAGTTCAGCTGTTTTGGAGTCTATAGGTAACGGACGGACACACACACAGAGTTCCATTTATAAATGCGTTTAGATTTAGATTTAGATGTTCAATAGTTTAAAATGGCCGCAAACTTTTGAATGATACTGGACTCTCCCATCATGCATGATAAATGAGAGTTCAGTAAAACAATGAATTGTTCAACTTTTATAGACACATGTAGCTCCCATGGACTGCAGATATCTTGCAGACTTTTAGACAGATGGAACATGCACTTCCTCTCAGGTGGTTGAGAATCAATTGCCACATGTTTTTCAAGTGAATAGATGAACCTGCTTTACTGCATGTGATAAAGGCTGCTACTCAGAGGAGTAACAGGCTGCAAACTTGCTTTAATATTTGCGTGCAGGTAATTATGATGTTCAAGTCTGCTTTGCTCAAACTTTTGTGTTGATGAGAAGCAGGACAGGTGCCAGCCCTCGGGCTCAGACACTTTATTATCCCAAGAAGGTAAGGTGATACTGTATCACTTCAGATTGTCTTTGAAGTGCAAGAGTGGCCTTCTAATTAACCTGCTCAATAGAAACTGACCAAAGTAGTTTTGTTTTGGAAGTTTTCTATTGCTAATACGAGAAAGATGTCCTTCCCACCTGAGTCGGATTTTAATGAAAATAGTTTCGAAACAAAAATATATATGTGTATAAAATTTTGTTACATCCTCAAGTATATCAAAGTCATGTATACTACATCTACTCACAATCTTTTTTAGATGCATGAATGCATTACATCATATAAAATATTTTTTAGCAAAATTTTCATGGCCTTCTCTTTAAACAATCCAACATTAATGTACCACATTGACCCCACATGATACCAATATGATTGTAGCAAATAACCAGGAACAGAAGCTGGCTTCATCATTTAGTTTATCTTTCATTCACTTTTTTTATTTTGTTATCCATCTGATGCAATGAATAGGTAATGAATATGTATACACCTTGGTTTCCCCTCATTGGAATGTGATTGGCTGGCGTCAGCCATAAATACAGATAAAGATAAGGATGTCCAGAGAGAGTGAGTAACAGAGATCAAGAGATCTTCCACTAGAAATCTACATCTACTATTGACTACGCGTATGTCTCAGGATACTGCATACGATGATTAGGTCTATGTACTAGATTGACCTACCCAGTTACATTTGCCTTAACCACTTAACAACCTCGTGTTGATATATATATATATATATATATATATATATATATCTTTCTGGGACATATCACCATCAATGAAAGACAAGGTAACTTAGATCTGTTTGCTTAATCATTAATGTCAGATTCATTTCGTTAATCCTAACCAAATAAGATGTTGAAAAATCTCTGAATTTAAATAATCAGGTTGAGAGTTTTTAATAAAATTTTACCCTTGGGGGATTTTATTATCTAATAATTTTATAATCCATAATTGTGGCTTTTAAAACTATTCAACTATTTAATCACTTTCTGATAATCCAACTGGTAGTTTTGTGCAAAAGTTGTCAGTGTTTTTTATTAAAAAATGTTTACTTTTATCTGTATTAAGTCTTTATTATAAAAGTGGGTAATAGTAACTTTTGCACACATCTACTAAAATAATTATAAACATTACCACAATAAGTGTATGCATGCAAAAGAGTGGGGAAGTGAGTGTAATGGCCATGGACATCCATATTGGGAGGGCATCCAGTCAAAGAGTGAAATAAAAGTTTAGTTTGTATTTAATTTAAATAAAGTATTTAATTTAAATAAAGTATTTAATTTAAATAAAGTGTTTATTTCATGTTTCATCTGTTTCTCCAGATTTAGAATATCTTTCTTTCTCACGTTTCCCAGTACTGGGCCCTATCGGCCCACCCACTTGATTATACAATCAGAGTTGGCCCTGGGTATCACAAAACTTCTGCATGTTCCTGTGTGTGTTAAAATTAAACAAAAGAAAAGAAAACAAAAAAAATAAATTAAAGCAGATAGCTAAAACACCAAGTCATAAAACGAAGTCCACTACCGCTTAGGCAAAGGTCATACTATCGGACAGGTCAACATATACTTAGATAAACCATAAACTAAAGCAGACTGATATCATCAGACCATAAAACAGCACCAACTATCAATCACACATATATATATATACACTACCGACCATAATTTTAGGACCACTTAGATTTATTCTCTGAGAGAAAGAAATAACAAATTTTATATCTTAAAAGAATAAATATAGATATATTACATTGTTGATCACAATTGTACAATAATTAAAAGCAAAATTAACATAGAGTAATTTCAAATTTAATTAAAGTTAATTCATATTTTCTTTTCATCAAAGAAACCACCACGAGGCTTTATTACTGCAAAGCAAATCCTTGGCATCTTTCTAATAACTTATAAACATAAGTTGGTGAAAGTGATTTCCAAGCATCCTGCAAGCACTCAAACAACATTTATTCATTTTTAGGAAGTTCATTTTGGACTATACGATCAATTTCATTCCTTATTCTCCTTCTTTAATAGTGGTTTCTTAACTGCTGCACTACCTTTAATCCCAGCATAATGAAGTCGTCTCTTAACAGTAGTAACAGATACTGAATGTTGCTGAGTAGAATTAATTTCAATTGTTAATTCTGGAGCGGTTTTTCTTCTATTCCTCTTGCTAGATATGATCAAGTTCCTATCCTCTACAATAGATGTTACTCTGGGCCTACCAGATCTTTTTCGGTCAATATTTAACTCAGTTTCACGAAGTTGTTGAAGGTAATAATGCACGCCATTTTTTGATAGGCTTAATTTTTTAGCAATAACACGTTCAGAATATCCTTCTTTCGAAAGAATTTCAACCTGAGCTCTTTTTTTTAATGCTAATCTGTTTCTTCCTTGCCATTTATACCGTAGTAATATGGTTTACAAAAATAAATAATACCATAATTATAAAACATGAATAAATCTGAATTTTCGGCAAAAACTTCATCATAATAAAAGGAGTCAAGTAGCAAACTGAGTAAATGTTTACTTTAAAGTTGAAAAGAATACTTTTTTTACTTGACATCTGCATAAGAATAACAAAAAATACAAACTCGGTGAATTTGATTCTGCTAAAAATGAAATTTTATAAACTTTGATAAAAAAATTTGGGTGGTCCCAAACTTATGGTTGGTAATGTGTATATATATATATATATATAAAAAGATTATAAAAACACACACACATACATGCTCTAACACACTTACACACACATACACTACAACTAATGACAGCAGTAGCAACAAAGGATGACCATTCGTTCAAAGGCACAGTTCATGAGGAACTCGGAAACAAGCTCTCCTACCATTCTGAAGATGAGATTTTGATCTCGAAATATTAATGTATAATAAATAGGTAATACCCAACAACTTCTTTACTTTCCTTTATTTTACTAAACGCATTGTGATAGCCTTCAAGACTTAACCATACACCTAATATACATATTGCTTCAAGCAAATTACAAAACTTTCTTAAAAAAGATAAATATAGTAACCATGAAGGGGTAAATGAAAACCTAAAAAAAGATAAAAAGCACTTTCATCCGTTTCTCATCAAAGCTCTACCAAAGACTGGAATCAGATTGAGAAATTTTAATAAAATTTGACCCTTGGGGTATTTTATTATCTAATAATTTTATCTTCCCTGTGTCTCTTCTATAAATACTTTCACGGCTTCTGCTCCAATGAACTTAGATCACTGGTGCCCCCTAGTTTCGAATTTGCATGAGATACTAGATTAGCAACTAGATCCCACCCTTTTACAGTAAAACCGATAAAATGCAACTGCAACTTCTACTCCAATAGTTTCTTTTCTCGCACTTCTTGACTGTGGAATTCTCTTCCACATGACTGCTTCCCCGATGGCTACAATCTCCAGGAGTTTAAATGCAAGGTCAATAGACACCTCCTAACAAACTAACTTCCATTCTTTCAAATACTCTTCCCATCCTCCCAACTACCTATCACCCCACTTCTGACATTTCCTATATCTAACCACTCTTTCTATTTATCTCCCCCTATGTAGCCCCAAGCGCAATAGTGGCAGTGGAATGCCTTGCTTGGGGTGAAATGATTAAAAAAAAAAATCCATAATTATGGCTTTTAAAACTATACAACTATTTAATCATTTTCTGATCATCCAACTGGTAGTTTTGCACAAAAGTTATCAAAATTTTTCATTAAAAAATATATTCTTTTATCTGTATTCAGTGTCTAATTATTATAAAAGTGGTTAATAGTAACTTTTGCACACATCTACTAAAATACTTATAGTGTAAACATTACCACAACAAGTGTATGCATGCAAAAGAGTGGGAAAGAGGGTGCAATGGCCATGGACATCCATTTTGGGAGGGCATCCAGTCAAAGAGTGAAATAAAAGTTTAGTTTGTATTTAATTTGAATAACGTGTTTATTTTACTAAACACATTGTGATAGCCTTCAAGACCTAACCATACACAATGCTTCAAGCAAATGACAAAACTTTCCTAAAACGATAAATATAGTAATCATCAAGGGGTAGAACAAAAAACTTAAAAAAAGAGAAAAAATAGTTTCATCTCTTTCTCATCAAAGCTCTACCAAAGACTGGAAAAATATCCGCAATAAATATAATAGAAAACCCCCAAAGAGAGGTTGTTCCCAATGCCACCACTTAGCTTTTCTGTACCTTTCCTAGAAATATTTTCATGGCAATTATTCTAATGAGCTTTCTTCTTTGGTGTCTTGACCTCATGAATTTAAGAGTAGTACTAGATTGACAGATGTGCATTGTGATGCAGCGGATATCAGTTCGGAACGAAAAATCTGGGAGCTGAGTTCGAATTCCAGTTGAATTCCTTGCATTCACTTGCGCGCAAATATTCTTGGGAAAGGTATTAATTGGTCTCTTCCCTCCAGTTATGGATTACATAACAGGACAGATTGGGTTCTATAGCCTTGGTTGGCAACCAGTCTACTGCAGAAAGTAATGGCAACCTACTGTGGAATAATCTTCTGCCCAATTAGTCATGTCTCGAAAGAGACATGACTGCTTAAGCATGTATCACATATGGCACTTAACTTACTTACTAGATTGGCAAATAGGTTTGATCTTTTTAGTGTTGAAATAGCCAGATGGAACCATAAACTATATTCTCATAGTTTCGTACCTCACACTTCTCACCTGCAGAACACTCTTCCAGTTTCTTGCTTACCTATCAACTACAATATTTTAAAATTTCAATAAATGCAACATCAATCCCCATCTTCTGTTTTACCAAACCCTGTTCTCTTGTCCTTTCTCCTCGCTATGTGCATTGTGGTGCAATGGATATTGGTTTGGAATGAGAAATCAGAGAGCCAAATTCATATTACAGTTGCATTCATTGCATTCACTTATGCGCAAATACCCTTGGAAAAGTATTAATCCATCTCTTCTCCATCCAGCTATGGGCTAAACAGCAGGACAGATTGGGTTCTATAGCCTTGGTTGCCAACCAGTCTATTGCAGAAAGTAATGGTAACTTACTGTGGAAAAATCTTTTGCCCAGTTGGTCATGTCTCTTTTGAGACATGATTGCCCAGGTGTGTATTACGTATAGCACTTAACTGATTGAGTTCTCCTCACTAATGTTTTTACATTTACTTTCATTCTCTGTAACCCCTTGCAAAGGCTGATGAAATTAAAGCCCGAAAGCCACATCTCGTGTTTAATGGCTGACTGCTTGTTTCTGGGTATACCTGTCTGCAAGAGTGGCTAACCAATCTCTGTTGCAGATGTCTAATCAGGTACAGTTGTATTTGTTTAACACCAACAGAGCCTACCTGCATATTATACTTCAACTTAGCTCGCTTAAAATATTCATGTATATGCTGGTAAGTGAATGACAAAGTGAAAATAAAAAACTTCTTAATGACGTTTTGTTCTGAGAAGGAACGTCTTCAGGCTAATAACAGTTTTATTGATGAAATCAGTCTTGTATATAAAATGGGAGAGGAAGGAGAAAGTAGATATATTTCTCAGAACAAAATACATAATTAAATTTTTTTTTTATTGTGCCATTCACTATTGTATACATAGGTAAGATTATATATATAAAAAGTATTCAGCCTTGAAATTACTTTCTTTATTTTGTTCATGGTTAATCAGATAGAATTTGATTTAATGATACATTAAACTGTTTCATTAGCACTAATTGAGTAGATAATTGTAAGGATTGATGGGAAAAAATAAGGAAAATTGTGAAGTTGAATACTTTTGAATACGGCTGTATGCAAACACACACATTATATATTATATACCTGTTCAAGACATAACTGAGACATACAAGAATGTCATACTATAATCATACTGAACATTGAGGTGGTCGCTATCATATCTCTCTCTCTTATATATATATATATAAGTATGAATCTAATCTAGGTAGGTCTGTTGGGTCTAGGTTAAATTCATACTTATTTGTTTGCTCTGTTATTGTACTGAACACTTTACGTGTTAGGGTTCTCGTCTCGGATTTTTTTCTTTCGACGAGTCAGTCAGTCAGTTAAGTGCCATAGGTGATACACGCTTGGGCGATCATGTCTCGAAAGAGACATGACTGACTGGGCAGAAGATTATCCCGCAGTAGGTTGCCATTGCTTTCTGCGGTAGACTGGTTGCCGATCAAGGCTATAGAACCCAATCTGTCCTGCTATTTAACCCATAACTGGAATGAAGAGACGGATTAATATTTTTCCCAAGGGTATTTGCGCGTAAGTGAATACAATGGATTCAACTGGAATTCGAACTCGGCTCCCCGGTTTCTTGTTCTGAGCCAATATCCACTGTACCACAACACACATTTCGACGAGTACTTTGGCTTAATTTCAAGTACTTAGTTCGTTTCTTTTTTTGTTTCATTTTTTTCCCCAGCTGCATTTATACTCAGTGGGTTTTACGAGACAGGTTTAAAAATAAATTTATTGTTTTATATATATATATGAAATGATTTGTTTAAGCAATATTTTTGATCAATACTCGTATTTAAGTTTTATAATCAAACAGAACTATATATTTATTTCTACCGGCCTGATTATTAATGATTAATTTTTTTTTAGGAAAATGTGTGTCATTTGGCAGGATTTGAACCTGAGACCCTATCCACATAGAGGAAGCCACCAAGTGATCTGAGCGACTTAGACCTCTCAACCACGAATGACAATCAGTCTAAACGAAATCAAATTAAGCCTATAACACAATTTTTGAATGTGTTATTTGACTGGCTTCCCCTATGTGGATAGGAGTTGCAGGTTCAAATCCTGCCAAATGACACACATTTTCACAACAAAAATTTATTGTAAATAATCAGGCCAATAGAAATAAATATATAATACTGTTTGATTATGAATAGAATATCTACTTAAATACGAGTATCAATCAAAAATAATATTTAAACAAATCATTTCAAATTGTCAGTTGCTTATAGCTAGTTTCATTAATCTTCATTAATTTCCATAACATATATATATATATATATATATATATATAATTTATCAGTCCAACAGATTTTTAGCAATTTAAACATTATTTCTAGCAGATACTTATATTTGAGTAGATGCTCTGTTTATTTGTTAAACAATATATTTATTTACTGTCGTCTTCAAGCCTGAATATTTGAGAAATCTTATTAAATTTTCAGATTACTAGAGGAAAATAAATATACTGTTGAATAAATAAATGGAGTCTGCTCAAATATAAGTATCCATTAAAATACACACACACACAAACACATATATATATATATATATATATATATATATATATTATATATATATATATTTTAAATCCAAAATGAGGAACAGATAGGTAAATCCCAAAAACCCGATCCTATTAATAATAATGAAATTAATAATAAAATTCATCGAGGTGGAGGGCTCGATGCAAATATTGCATTCTATTTACAGAGCCAATATAAAAAATAAAACAAAAAATTCTTTTTGATTTTTTTTTACTTCTACTGATAAAGAAATCTTGTAGCACATTTGAATTTGAGTAAAAAAATTTTGGTTTTGCCGTTGCTGAAGAAGCAAGGATTTCCTCAAAGAAATGGCTATCCAACGGACTTAACTAGGATTGAGATCAGGACTTTGTAGGGGCCAATTCAAATTAAGAAGCCTTCCTTCCTCTTTAGTTAAATAATTCTTACAAAGGTTTCACTTTTCACTCTGTATTTGAATTTCAGTGAGGTTTTTAGGAAAATCCCCCCTGTCCTAATTTTTTGCACACAACCGCTAGTGTACAAAAGTGTTAGGACAGGGGTGATTTTAAACTTTATTTTGATGCCCCATAAAATATAAAATAGTTTTTGTCCTAATACACACACACACACACTCATAAGAGACATTCTGAAAGTAATACCTTTTAATGTCTACTCAAATATGACTATCAACTAAAATACACACACACATATATACCTTCTTCTTTATGTACCATGTCCCTTCTGTCTCTTGTCACTCTCAATATTTTTCCTCTCGTTATCTCTCCCAAACCCCACTGCACTATCCATTTGCTCAAGCCTATCAAATATGTTTCACATTGCTTTCCCCTACCTCTCTTTCCTTCTATTTGTCCTTTGAGTATTAATTTCTCTAGGCCCTCCTTTTTCATTACATGTCCCAGGAACCTTGTCTGTCTCTTCCAGATGTTAAGTAGGAGTTTTCTTTTGGTTTGCATCCTCTCCAACACCTCATCATTGCTCTCATGTTCGGTCAATGGTATCCTCAGCATCCTTTTGTAAAAATCACATTTCTGCTGACTCAAGCCTCTTTTTCATCCTTGAGGAGATCATCCAACATTGACTGCCATACAGATATCACATAGCAATCCAGCACTGTTTCTTTGGTTTTCAATGAGATTTTTCTGTCTCTCAGTACTCTGGTTAGCTTTTGAAATGCATTCTTGGCTATGTCAATGCATCTTCAGATCTCAATGATGCACTTTCCATCCTCTGTTAGAACACTTCCCAGGTATTTAATTTTCTTTACTGGTTTCAGTTTAGTTTCTCAAACCTGTAGTTGATGTGTGTGTGTGTGTGTGTGTATGTGTTTTTTTTAATAATATAGACATATTATGTCTACTTATTTTTTTATTGGTCTTTTTCACTTGTCTAATAAGTTTCTTGATGTTAAGATAGAATTCATCAAGGAAGGTGACATAGCTTTTTAAATCCAAGTACATTCGATCTTTTCTAAGATTGTCTTCATAAAAATGTTGCTATAACAGTGTTTTGACCCCAATTTGGAGTTAACTATTTGCCCATAGCTGGGACCCTAACAGGTGCTACCACTCCGGGTCAGCGTGGACCTGGGAATAACAGCAATAAAAAGTTGGTTCCATGCTCATCAGAACTTCTCAATCAGAGGCCTTGCTGCCAAATGTAGTTTGTCATCCCCAGAATGGGATAACAAATGACTCTAGACTTTAAGAAGCTAACATTGTAGCATACATGTGAGAATCAGTTCCACAAATTAGCAGTGCTTGCACAAACCTTTACATTCACTGCCACTGTTGCACATGGGGTTACATAGGGGAAAGTGATGAGAAAGAGTGGTTGGGGGGTTACATAGGGGAAAGTGATGAGAAAGAGTGGTTAGGGAGTTACATAGGGGGAAAGTGATGTGAAAGAGTGGTTAGGGGGTTACATAGGGGAAAGTGATGTGAAAGAGTGGTTAGGGGGCTACATAGGGGAAAGTGATGAGAAAGAGTGGTTGGGGGGTGACATATGGGAAAGTGATGAGAAAGAGTGGTTGGGGGGGTGACATAGGGGGAAAGTGATGAGAAAGAGTGGTTAGGGGGTTACATAGGGGAAAGTGATGAGAAAGAGTGGTTGGGGGGTTACATAGGGGAAAGTGATGAGAAAGAGTGGTTGGGGGGTGACATAGGGGAAAGTGATTCTTTATTCTAAGAATGTAGATAAATTTCAGATTTAAATTTCACCAATATCATCCAAAGTTTATTTACAATATAAATTGTAATGATAAGTAATTATCAATATCAATTAAGAGGTCGTTTCAGATTCTGCAAAACCTTGTATGACAGGCCTTATACAACAACAAAAAAAATGAAATTCTACGAAAGTAAGAATTAACTTGGGTTAAAAAAATGTAACAATGATTTTGTTTATATATTCTTTGTTGTATACAGCTATTTTAACTCTTCCCACTTAAAATCAAATGACACTGAGACCACCTTTGAGGTCTGCAGCTTGTGTTGGTAGTGACTTAAGTTTCTAAGTTCTGGTCTTCAGTGATCTTTCAATCTATCCTAAGTTTTTTCTATCTTCTGGGCTGGCACAAGGTTTTGAATGATGTGGACTCTGGTAGCAGTAGTGTGGTAACTCTTCATGCGTGTCCCAGTGGTCATGGTTTTGTCTAGTTAATTCTAAGCACAATGGAATTATTTTAAAACATGATTTTTTTCAATGCATTTCACTTGTAATTTTTTTTCAACTTCTCAATCTATCTTCCTGTTATTTCAACAATAATCATCCAGTTAGTGGATGCCTTCCTCTTTCTTCTTTCCCCCTCCCCTCTTTTTTATTTTGATCAATCTCCAGTGATCCTATGTTGCCACATCTTTAATGAATCAAATGCTTGCTTTTTTTTTTGCTTTTTTTCCCTGGGATTGATAGTTAAATTCCCAAAGATTCAAGAACCATTTCAGTGTTTCAGATGCAAAGACAAACATCAAAGAATAAACCAATTTGAAGCCAAATTTGTCCAGATTCAGTGTGGAAAGTTGGTCACAGCATGAGAGTCTCCATGAAGAAACAACAACAGCAAGTCCATCTTGTCCGAAGCCAAGAAGACAACTTGAGTTACAAACAACAATCAGAAAATGAAGGATCAAACAATCAGCTGTCACAGATTGTACATTCCATCTCCAGATGCTCAGACAAAATATTCACTGAAATCACACTAAATGATTATTAAATAGACAAATGATTGTTTAATTAAAATAGACAAAGAGGCAAAAAAACTTCTTCTTCGTCTACCGTGTCCCTTCAGGATGAAGGCGATCATGGACTTCCACTTGACCATATCATTTGTCACTCTTAACATTACTCCTCTTGGTATCTCTCCCAAACCTCGTTTCAAATTCCACTTGCTCAAGCCTATCAAAAATGTCTCATGCTGCTTTCTCCTGTCTCTCTTTCCCTCTATCTGTCCTGTAAGTATTAAATTTTCCAAGCCCTCCTTCCTCATTATATGTCCCAGAAACCTCAGCTGTTTCTTTCTGATGTCAAGTGCAAGTCTCCTTTTCATTTGCATCCTCTCTAAAACCTTGTCGTTGCTCGGCCAAGAGAAGAGAATTATACAAGTGTTTTTTTTTGTTTTGTTTTATACTGTTGTAACACCTGCACATTTCTGCTTTGACTTTGGTGGGAGCATTAGTGATTGGTTGGTTTTCACATGATGTCAGCTGACCAAGTACTCTATCTCTGGGTTATAGAAAAAGAAGGAAAGGATATTGTATAGAGAGAAAAAGAGAGAAATAGTTTCTCTGTCCTTGTGTTAGTGAAGAGTATATTTCAGTATGTTTTATTAATATTGCCACAAACTCATTAAGCACTCAGTCAGTTAAGTGCCATACGTGATACACGCTTGGGTGATCATGTCTCAAAAGAGACATGATTGACTGGGCAGAAGATTATCCCGCAGTAGGTTGCCATTGCTTTCTACAGTAGACTGGTTGCCAGCCAAGGCTATAGAACCCAATCTGTCCTATTATTTGATTCATAGCTAGAGAGGGAAGAGATGTGTTATATTATTAAGTAGTAATGAGTGGGGGATTAGTTTATTACTTTATAACAATAGAAAACCGATCCCCCACTTTATGACCAGTAGAAGCTTTAATTGTTTTCAACTATTATGTTCAATCAGTCAGTTAAGTGCCATACGTGATAAACGCTTGGGCGATCATGTCTCTAAAGAAACATGACTGACTGGGCAGAAGATTATCCCACAGTAGGTTGCCATTGATTTCCGCGGTAGACTGATTGCCAGCCAAGGCTATAGAACCCAATCTGTCCTGCTATTTAACCCATAACTGGAAGGAAGAGATGGATTAATACCTTTCTCAAGGGTATTTGCGCGTAAGTGAATATAATGGATTCAACTGGAATTCGAACTCGGCTCCCCGGTTTCTCGTTCCGAGCCAATATCCACTGCACCACAACGCACATTTTGTAAATGCTCCCATCTCTCAGGTAATGCTCATGAAATCTCAAATTTATTGTGTCCTTTTCTGCTTCATGACTCCCACTAATTATTGATGTCTATGTTTGGCCTGCTGAACAAGTTATCTGAGCATGGTCAATGATCCAGAACATAACGAACATTATAGTGAAGAAACCTGAATGTACATAGTTGAAACATACAAAAACAAAACAATATTTACTTTTTTAAGACTATTGTTCTCATCTTTGTTGCCATTTGTACAATGTTTTGGTTGTTAGTATTTTTGATGTTAATGGTAAACCAATTAACATCAAAAAATTGCAATATGAACTCTGGTAAAAAAAAAAGTTTACTGAAAAGTTTATATGTCCCAAAAATTTAGTTGTTCTTGTTCTTAAGAACACAGTGGATATAGATGTTGGTTAGTTCCTGTAACTTCACCCAAAGAGTTGTGAGTTCAATACCAGGCAGTGGTTAACAAGTAACTTACAAAGAGTTAACTCGTGACTACCAGAAGAGGCACTACTACCCAAAGAATGAAGTTCATATACCTCAGTGATTGTAATAAAGTGGTTCGAAATTCCTAGCATCTGAAGTAGGCCAGAGTGTACATCAGCCAAAACATCGTACAAAAGGCAACGAAGACGAGGACAATTGTCCAAACAATGTAAATACTGTAAATACTACTTCATCTCAGAAATATAGACAAAAACAAAACAAGATGAAGAAATTCATCCAAACCAGTTATGTAGAATAATTAAAACAAAAAACAATATTCAGAAAAGACTGAACTCAAACTATTTACTGGCATTCAGGATGTTTTTAAAAAATGACAAATGTATTTTGTAAATGAACCGGTGTTTAAAAACAGAACTCCTTGGAGATATATACATAATGGGTTCTTTGTTTCTGAAATTCCAAGATAATTACAAAGAGACAATTGCAGATAATCAGAGTTTGCGTGATTAAAAATATTAACTATCAAACGGATTTCATCTTTTTTAAGAAAAAAAATGCATATCATCCTATACACAGGTAATCAGAACAAATTCTAAATATGTTTCACATATTTATAATTGTCACTCGTTTATTTGTTTACCAGGAAATATCTGCAGCTCACTCAAAAATGTATGAATCTCATTAAACATTTATCCTTTCTTCAATACTCTTGTACCCAATTTTTCTGTCACTGTAACCTTCTGTGAACTAGTGACAGATCTGCCTTGCTTGGGGTGAAATGATTAAATAGATAAATAAATAAATAAATAAAAAATAAACAAATACATAAGTTAAAGAACAAATGTGAAGCATTTATCAATCTAACATGTTTCATTTTTGTTAAAGCTTCATCGGTGAATGAGATATGGAAAAGAAGAAGAAAGAAATTCTGGTATTTTTACTTTTTGTGTTGTTTGGTTTTCATTGGTCAACCATTATTCAAGTACATTCAACTCTTTTAAATAAATATATGAACAGATTGAGATAGAAAGATATGAACAAAATTAGATATGAATGGACATATAGAAGTAGATAGAGAAGAACCAAGGCAGATAAACTTAGAAAAAATGTTTTTTTTAATCATTTCACCCCAAGCAAGGCATTTCACTGCCACTGTTGCACATGGGGTTACATAGGGGAAAGTGATGAGAAAGAGTGGTTAGGGGCTTACATAGGGGAAAGTGATGAGAAAGAGTGGTTAGGGGCTTACATAGGGGAAAGTGATGAGAAAGAGTGGTTAGGGGGTTACATAGGGGAAAGTGATGAGAAAGAGTGGTTAGATATAGGAAATGTCAGAAGGAGGGTGATAGACGGGTAAGGATACCGAGGATGAAGGTTGGGTAGATGGGAAGAGTGTTTGAGAGAATGGGTGCGAGTTAGTGTGTTAGGAGGTGTCTGTTGACCTAAGAACTTTTTTAAAGGAAACACAAAATATTCACGTTTTCTCTATAAATTTGTTCTTGTCTCATTTTCAAATGATGGTTTGTACAAAAATACAATTTTCCAAATGCAGCAGATATATTTTGTCAGAAACCAAAGTCATTTTAAATAAGAACATTTGAGCCATAATATTATTCTAAGAAACCCTTTTCTATGAAAATTACTAAAAACCAGTTCACCATTTATAATTTTTAAAAATTATATATGTTGATTTTTTTTTAATAATTTAAAATAAGTTACATTATAATATTGGGTTATCTCAAAAATTCATAAACACTTGTGAAATGGGTCTATCTGGTCCAGCACAATCGAGACAAGTGATAGGTTCAGAAAGGGCAAAAGACACCGTTGGTTCCAAAACAAGATCAATTCAACAAGAAAGTCATGTTGTGCGTTTGGTGAAACGTTGAAAGAATCATGCATTTTGAGTTGGTTCTGAATGGCTGTGCCATCAATGCCGAACTTTACCGTCAGCAACTTGAGTGGGTCTACGAAAAGTTGAAGCAAAAGTACCCGGCTCTGATTAACTGAAAGCATGCTTTGATGCAGCAGGACAATGCCAAGCCACACCACCAGGAAGACCAAAGACAATTTTGAAGAGCTGGCCAGCGTTGAGGTTCTGCCACATCCAGCCTACAGTCCTGACTGTGCCCCAGCAGATTACATACTTTTCCGCTCAATGCAACACTTTCTGAAGGGCCGCCGATCCGACTCGTTTGATGAAGTCGAGAAGCTTGTCAAGAATTCTTTGATTCAAAGCTGGCTGAATGGTACTTTGACCAGATCTGAAAACTTGCAGATCGATGACAGAAAGTCTTGGAAAATGATGGTCTTTATTTTGAGCAATAATTTTTTGTTGTTTTTGTGAGTAAAATTTCAATTTTTTGCAAGTGTTTTCTGGTAACCTTAGATTACTTGGCAAGTAAAATTTCAATTTTTTGCAAGTGTTTACAAACATTTGGGACAACCTAATATTTAAAAACAATTTAAAATGTATATCCAGAAACAATTTGGCTCTATTACAATATAATAATTCATTCTAGTGCAGTTGAAAGTATTCTTAAATAAAGAATTCTGGCAAATGTGTTGCTTTTTCAACAGCAGTAACCATTCATTAATCAGATACATGCTAAAATAAAATTTTCTATTCATTAACATATCTGACTAACTCAAAATATGCCTGTTGTATTCATTTTGCTGCTATATGAGCTAAACATACTCACACATAAATATATGGTTCTCGCTCGATCATCGAAGTTAGGCAACGTTGAGCCTGGTCAGTACTTAGATGGGTGACCACTTGGGAATACCAGGTGCTGTAAGCGTTTAGTGACAGATGTGCATTGTGGTGCAGTGGATATCGACTCGGAAAGAGAAATCAGTGAGCCGAGTTGGAATTCCAGTTGAATACCCTGCATTCACTTAAGCACTGGTACCCTTGGGAAATGTATTAATCCATCCCTTCCCTCCAGTTATGGGTTAAATAACAGGGTAGGACTTGGGGACCCTGCCCTTAAAAACAAATCCCAGTGAATCTTGATACTCAAAAAGAAAAAGTATTACTAGACACAAAACTTATATAGAAACAACAATAAATTGTTGAAAGAAAAAAGCTATTACCAGCAATAAATAAATAAAATTTAGTTAGCAATAAAGGACCTGCTGAGGTTGATATGCCATAAAAACAAAACCAACCAACCAACATAAATATATATACATGGTAATGAGTAAGGTTTCCAAACCCCATCAAATATATTTCAGACCCCACAAAATAATAAAACTGGTGTCAAAATGAAGCAAATTTACTTCCCTTCAAAATTACAAGGGTTGATTGATAAGAAAGGTTTTTATTTCAATAAAATGAGTTTTAGAACAGCTAGAATAATGAAACTGGTAGCAAAATAAAGCAATTTTATTTCTCTTCAAAATTGCAAGGGTTGATTGATAGGTAAGATCTTCAATCCTATAAAACAAATTTTAGATCAGATAAAACTGATATCAAAATTATTATTTACAATTAGAAGTTTTATTTTCCAAACATTTTTTCCAGACATTATTAATCAACTCTTGTACACATCTATTTAAGAAAACAAAAATTAGACCTGTACCTATGAAAAGTGTATATATAAAAGAAAAATGAGAAAATAAACAGTTAATTGCTGATATCCTCTGACAAATAGATAGAGTGATTGCTAGATAGACTGCCTACAAACTCAAGATGATGAAGGTAACACCAATCAGTTAAGTGACAAATTTGATATTTCTGTCATCTTTAATGTATGAGGGTTCAATAATTTAGTTCCTAGAACTGAACAGCCAGACTAACCACACATTGAAGGTTTATGCAGAAGAATCCACACTTTTCAGAAAAAGTGAATACAGATAATTGGTATGCATAGTGTGCCACAAGGTCTCCAAACAGCCTTCATTGCACTTGGAATTCAGAGTTGTTCTTCTCTTTGACTGGTAGCCAACCAAGGCTAAAAAACCCGATCTGTCCTGTAATTTAATCATAGCTAGAAACAGAGATAGATAGATTTATACTTTTCCCAAGACTATTTGCACACAAGTGAATTCAGAGTTGTCCTTCTATTATACCAGAAGCCAACCAAGGCTAAAAACTGACAGTGTCCTACAATTTAATCATAGCTGGAGGTGAGGAGAGAGATTTATACTTTTGCCAAGAGTATTTGCATATAAGTAAATATAAAAAAACTCAACAGGAATTGAACTCAGCTCTCCTATTTCTCATTCTATGCTACTACTGATTGAACCATCCACATATCCATACACACACACACAGATTATATATATATATATATATATATATATCACACACACACATACAGTACTGTGCAAAAGTATTAGGACAAGAACTATTTTATCTTTTATGAGGCATCAAAATAAAGTTTAAAATCACTCCTGTCCTAACACTTTTGCAAACTACCAGTAGTGTGCAAAAGTATTAGGACAGGGGTGATTTTCCTAAAAACCTCGCTGAAGTTTAAATACAGGGTGAAAAGCAAAGTAAATTACTAATAAATATTGATTATTTAAAACTTGTTGGAAAAGAAATGTATTAAAAAGAAGTTATATTTAATTTTTTCCATTTTCTATTAAACAAGTTATTTGAACATCTATGGGATATTTTGGATAAAAAAAAATTGATAAATCTAATGTTACTTTGCAAGACACACTTTTAAAATAAATACAAGCTGCTTGGCAGGAAATACCATTAGATACATTAAAGAAGCTTGTGATGTCAATGCCTGACAGAATGAAGGCTGTGATCAAAGCAAAAGGCTATTATACTAAATATTAAATTTATTTCATAACAAGTATTTTTTTTTTGTTAAAGCGTTTGTTGAATAAATCAAAGAAAATTACTTTAATTAAATTGTTTATTTTCTCTCAATATGCCTCATAAAAGATAAAATAGTTCTTGTCCTAATACTTTTGAAGAGCATTGTGTGTGTGTGTGTGTGTATATATATATATATATTTGAAAATGTTTTTATAGGTACAAAATTTAATTAAAGAGATAAAAGTGTGTAGCTTAATGTTACACATTATAAAATAGTAAAAAAAAAAAGCGAAGCAACCGGTTTCACTCCAACTCGTCAGGCCTCTATGGGAGATTTAAATTAGAATTAAAATAAAGTGTGTCATGAAAAATGAGGAGGAAAAAAATATTATGAATACAAAGAGCTAGAGGCTATTAATATTGAGCCTCAACAATTCATGCTGTTTGCATATATGAGTTGAATATATGGTTTGGAATTAAACAAGTTGATAAAACAAATAAAGAACAAGATAGGAAATATGTCTAAATCTAACATGTTTCACTTTTATTAAAGCTTCTTCAGAGAGTAGATTAAAGATGAGAAATGAAAATTTTTACAAAGCGGCAGTATACTGGAATGTTGTTTGGGGTTAATTCTTACTGGTCAGATATGTGTCACATGTATTAAAACAATAGATAATTATTTTTAAATATATGTATGTGTATGTATATATAGAAATGCTTGTGTTTTTTTTGTGGGGGGGGTTTAATCGTTTCACCCCAAGCAAGGCATTCCACTGCCACTATTGCGCAGGGGTTACATAGGGGAAGGTGGTTAGAAAGATTGGTTAGATATAGGAAATGTCAGAAGGAGGGTGATAGACGGGTAAGGATGTAGATGGGAAGAGTGTTTGAGAGAATGGATGCGAGTTAGTGTGTTAGGAGGTGTCTATTGACCTTACATTTAAACTCCTGGAGATTGTAGCTGTCAGGGAAGCTAGTATGTGGAAGGGAATTCCACGGACGGGAAGTGCGAGAAAAGAAACTATTGGAGTAGAAATTGTGGTTACATTTTATCGGTTTCACTGTAAAAGATTGGGACCTAGTTGCTAATCTAGTATCGTGTGCAAATTCATACCTAGGAGGCACCAGTGATCTAAGTTCATTGGAGCAGAAGCCGTGAAAGTATTTATAGAAGAGGCACAGGGAAGCCACGTCACGCTGGTGAGAGAGTGACTGCAGCCGGTCTGCCAAGTCGGTATCAATCACATTACAGATTCTCCGTTGTATTTTGTCAAGAACCCCAAGGAGAATAGCAGGGGCATCCGACCAGATGTGGCAGCAATATTCAATACACGAGTGGATGGTAGATTTATATATGTGCAGGATAGATTCAGACGGGAAAACTTCCGGGCCCTGCACAGAGAACAGACTTTCATAGCAGCGAATTTAGCAATAGATTCGATATAGTCTTTCCACTTGAGGTCCACTGAGAGTGTGAGGCCAAGGAGGCATAGTGTTTTACTCTCTGGGAGGCAAGCCTTTTCCATGCTAATGGGAGGTATGTGCGATTGTTTAATTGATAGCAGCTTCGTTTTGGAAGCATTAAAATTTACGAGCCATTTCTTACCCCAGTCCACTTTGGATTGGAGATCCTTTTCAAGCTTGGCAGTGAGGTTCGCTTTGCTGCCCACACCAGATTTTTGATTGAGGCAAGAATAAACTGTGGTGTCATCGGCCTACATGCCTACTTGGGATCTTAGGGCATCGGGGAGATCATTAATGTTGAACAGAAAGAGCGTAGGACCTAGGATAGAGCCTTGAGGGACACCTCCATTTATATGGTAGTTCTGGGAGGCGTGTCCGTTTAATACCACTTTCAATGTACGGTTAGAGAAGAAAGACTGGATTAGGTCAAACAAGTGACCAGTTATACTATAGCTTCGCAATTTGCGTAGAAGGCCAGCACGCCAAACTCTGTGAAACGCTTTAGAGATATCCAAGGCAAACAGTTCAGGCTTCGCCATTCTTGGCGAGAGCCTGGTATATATAATTGGTGATGGTGGTTAGCATATCAGCAGTAGACCTAGTGAAGCAGAAACCATACTGTTTGTATAATAATACATGTATCAAGTGTATTCAATCATATAATCATTTCCCATATACATTTAAAAATAAAGTTTATTGCTTTATTATACATGACACATATCTGGACAATAAGAATCAAACTCCAAACAACATTCCTGCTCCAATCACTGAAAAATTTTCAACTTTAACTCAGTCTCTGAAAAAGCTGTAATAAAAGTGAAACACATAGGATTGAAACACATTCCCTACCTTGTTCTTCATTTATTTTATCATTTATCATATATATATATATATATATATTTTTTTTTTTTTCTAAACATATACATGAATGTCTATTATGTTTAATCTTGAGCCATTCTAAACATCACACAATACAATGTCTTAGAACCGCATTACAAATTTGAAGATGGCTCATGTGAGCCAAAAGCTTAGATCCAACTTAATAAAAAATTATCCAAATGTTGGAGAATTTTTGTCTTTATTTTCATCTGAAATTAAAGCCAAAATACGATGTTTAGAACGGCTCATGATTAAACATAATAGACATTAATTGTCTCTTATATTTAACAGTATATGTTTAGAAAATTATCTGCTGCCTCGATATACACACATACATGCAGATCTATGTAGAGGTGTGTATGATAAGATAAAGAACAATAGGAAACATTTATCAGTCTAATGTTTCACATTTATTCGATATGTTTGTGTTAAGAGTGAGTAACCTTTAGATTTCAAAGAATATCATGATCTGTTCCGTCAGACAAATGGCAGAAGTATCTCTGTTTTTGGAAGGTTGTTCAACTCTAGAAAACCTAGAAAAATTTTATTTCACTATAAATTTAATTCCAAGATTTTTGTGTCTAATTTGGCACAACCCAATAACTTTAGAACCCCAAACAAAGACTTGTGAAAATGTACCAAATCCTTTTTAGGTTCCTGAAATCAATATTGATAATTTATATGTCCAAATTAACTACTACTTTTTTTTTTTGAAGTTAAAAGAGAGAGTGACAGAATACAGGGGGTATCAGGAAGCGGGTCGGAGAGGGATGAGAATACTGCAGAAATGAGATGAGAGCATGAGAGAGAGGATGCAAGTTAGTGAGATAGGAGAGGACTATTGACTTTACATTTAAATTCTTATAATCGTATTGCCCTATATGAGGTATTTTACTGACACTGTTGTGCAGGGGGTTACATAGGAGGAAAGAGTGACAGGTTATAGGGGGTGTCAGGAATACTGATGAGAGTGGAGTGGACAGAGAAAGGATTATGAGAGAGAGGATGCAGTTTAGTGAGATAGGAGATGACTATTGACTTTACATTGAAATTCTTGGAGATTGTAGCTGTCAGGGAAGCAAGTAAATGGAAGGGAATTCCACAGGTGGGAAGTGCAAGAAAAGAAGCTGCTGGAGTAGAATTTGCATTTACATTTTCTTGGTTTCACAGTAAAAGGGGTGGGACCTAGTTGCTAATCTTGTGGCTCGAGGAAATTTATATATAAGGGGCACCAGTGAGCTAAGTTCATCAGAGCAGAAGCCATGAAAGTATTTGTAGAAGAGACACAGGGAAGTCACATTGCGCCAGTGAGAAAGTGACTGTATCAGAGCTGCCAAGTTGGGATCTATTATATAACATATTCTCCATTGGATTTTGTCAAGGACACCTAGGTGGATAGCAGAAGCACCCAACCAGATATGGCAGCAGGGCGAATAATGCATGGGTGAATGGTAGATTTATATATGTGCAGGATTGTTTCAGGCAGAAAAAACTTCCTGGCCCTACACAAAGAACCGACTTTTTTTAGCAGCGGATTTAGCTATGGATTCTATATAGTCATTCCACTTGAAATCTGTTGTGAGAGTTAAGCCGAGGAGGCACAGTGTTTTGCTTTCAGGGAGTTTAGCCTGATCCATGAGTACAGAAAATTTACAGCACAGCCTTGCACTTTTGAAAGCAACAATTCATAAGGATATAGATATCTACCTTAATCTGCATATATGTATTTTCTGAAGAATTAATGGATTTTATTTATAATCTCACATTACATTGTTATCATGATAAACATTATATTTAGTGGATACCCTGAGTAGATATCCCTGTTTTTAAACAGTGAAATGTCAGGGAAGTAGATATCAATTGCACTGCTTAAAAACAGGGGAAACAAACTAAATATATCATTTATAGTAATAAAAATAATTTGCATTTTTATCATTTCTGGTTAGCCCCCTTACATCGGGATGCTTGTTCTGAAAAAACAACACTATAGCTACATGTGATAAATTCAAAATAATGACAAAATTGTGTGTTCACGCGTGTTTTCAGAAATCATCATCACAACAGTCACAGTTATAAGTTTGTCTCCACAATACTTCCCTGAAGAAGGATCTTGGCAGAAATCAAAAGTACTTGTGTAAGAAAAAATTATGGTGTCTTCTTTGATAAATTTTAACTTAGCATCAAGTTAGGGAGCTAGGTGGCCAGATGTAAGGGATGATGTGGATGCAAAAACTGTCTGACAGCCATGACTGGGTTATCCTGCTTGTGTGGCATGGTGCAGAGTCCTGTTGCCAGACATAGGGTTTCCAGCAGCCATCCTCTTGACCCAGGGCAGCACTAAACCCTCAAGGCACACGATGCAGAACTCAGTGTTGAGTCTGAGAATCTGTAGGAAGATGAATGGAAGTATAACATCACTATCACTAGGGATCACTCTAAACACCATCGCTATCACCATTAGACTCATCCAACCCTATCCAAATCCTCTGCATTGCCTTGAAATTTACACCTAGACACACCTAGACCTTTGGATTGGAAGATTCTGGTTTGAATGCTAAACGGTATAACATGCCAGTTCCAAATTTCCAGATAAGATCATGGTCCTCTTTTTCACACAGATAATGCCTAATTCATCCTACTATACTGGGTAGTTGACAAAATTAAAAAGAACACTATGCATGCACAAAATTAAAAATAATAATGTGGTGATAATTTAACTATCACACCCTGAATATATTTTTGTATATACAGGGTGTGATGGGTAAATGGTATATATTTTTGTATATAAAAATTGTTTAGCATGATACAGTAAACTAAATTTCATAGCAATATATATATATATATATATATATATATATTGATTGTTTAATACTTAGTTTTTTGTCATATATCCTGAAGGCACTACTCATGGTAGAAACCTGGGTAGTGAAATAACTCATTTAAAAAAAGAAAATATATATATATATATATATATATATATATATATATATATATAAAAATGTAAATTTATCACTATACTCATTTTGAAAAACCCTCCAAGTACATACACAGAAGGAAAAAATGGTAATAAAAAAAGAACGAGCTAAGCACTTGAACATCAGTCAAAGTAAAGTACATAGCCAAAAGAAAAAAATCCTGAGATGAGTAACCTAAAACAAAAAGCACTCAATACGCAAGTAGAGCAAACAAAGTAAATAACTAATCTAGAGAGTCAACGAACCTACCAAGGTTTCACCAAATTGGATCTTCAGGGAAGGTTGGCTCTAAAAATCTAAATCTAAATAATTAAACAATATATATATATATATATATATATATATATATATTGTTTAATTATTTAGATTTTGGTCATAATAAAATTAGACCTATTATTTATTGAAAATGTTCTTGAAAATGGCCTGAAAATATCACTCATTTTATTAGAATGGAGACCTTACTTATCAACCAACCTTCGTAATTTTGAAGAGAAACCTAGATTGCATAATAACTTGCTTACAAATGGAAAATATGTATCTATATATAAATATATATATAGATAGATAGATAGATAGATAGATAGATAGATAGATAGATAGATAAGTTTTGTGTATTTTCTGAACATATATTGTTAAATATAATAGACAATGAATGTCTATTATGTTTAATCTTGAGCTGTTCTCAACTATGTATTTTGGCTTTAATTTCAGGTGAAAATAAAGACAAAAACTGTCCAACATTTGGACATTTTTTATTACGCTGGTTCTAAGCTTTCAGCTCACATGAGCCATCTTCAGAGTTGTGAGTTCAATAAAAAAAATTGAACAAAAAAACTTGGAAAGTTGAATTACTAAAGAAAATTTTTAAATGAGAAAATCATTTTAAGCCCTAAATAAAAAAATGACTTGGCTCATTGTTAATAGGTATCCCTTGATATTAATGATTATTACACAAAATTATTTTCTGTAATTGTCTGTTTTTCTTGAAGTTGGTTAATTTTACAACATATCAATTCTTGTTTATTTTCTTTATAACAAAGTGAGCAAGAAAATAATCCCTAGAAAGAAGTGACGTATTTTGGCTTTTAGACCTTGTCATAAAATGGATTACATTTATAATTTTGGATAAACAACAAAGACAAGTTCAGTACTTCATTTATTTACCTCTTTCTTGCTTATTATATCAGCAAAAATAATTGTGAACTCATAATGTACATTATTTTGAAATAATGCTTTCATTTGATTTATATCAGCCACAACTCATCTGTCCGATCATAGAGCAGAGTTCAGCAAGAAATTTCCGGTACAAAACTTTACACAATACTTTTTGACACGTTCAATCAGTCACATTATTTTCTCGTTAATCTGCAAAAATGGTTTTGCATGTTTACCTTTCCTAAAAGCACAATTAGCTGAAATCTTTTTCTTCTATTACCAATGCTAAAATGAATAAATAAAATCATGACCATTTTAACAATTTCTTTTTAAATGACTACTTATATGACACTAGCAGTATAGCCCGGCGTTGCTCAGGTGTAATGAAAGCTTTAAAACTAATCCATGGTCCTGGAGCTCAGACTCAGCCTAAAGAATATTTGTGTGAAGTTTGGTGAGAATCGGATAAAAATTGTGGATTTGTATAAAGGACATACAGACAGATAAAAAGACACACACACAAACATCTTGCCTTATATATATATATATATATATATATATATATATATTATTGATTTTCTGCAGTATTGTGAGAACTGTGACCTTGAAACTTCTGAATATCATTTCTTATGTCTTTGTCTATGAGTGCATCAAATTTGATTAAAATCGAACCACTCCTTCTATAACCCAATTTTTTTGATTATCAATTTTCGATATTTATCGGGGGTACCTTGACACAAAACCTAGCTAAGAACACTCGCAGACGCTTATAGTACAACTGTGTAAATTTTCAAGAAAATCAGTTCAGCTGTTTTGGATTCTATAGGTAATGGACACACAGACACACACAAAGTTCTATTTATAAATAAGTTTAGATTTGCCAAATGCAATCTTTTTGAATGGTATTTGTCTATACTTCTGAGCTGAGGTAGTATATACACTATTTACATTGTTTGAACTATTGTCCTTAACTTTACTGCTATGTTTACGATGTTTCGGCCATTGTATGCTTTGGCCTTCTTCAGTTGATGGGAATTTTGAACTGAACCTTTTATTATGATCACTGAGGTATATCATTCTCATTTCATTTTTTTTTTTACTATTTTATGTTATACACTTTAAGGATCAGAAAGTATTTTACTTCAAAATTAGTGATGAAAAGGAAAAATAAAAATCATACTTAATCTCAGAATAGATATCATTACGAGTGAAATTACAAGTTCGAGATACCAAAAACAAACAATTACAAGTTGAATATCTAGAAAGTGTTTTAACAGAGGACGAAAAGTGCGACACTGAAATCCAAAGACGCATTGGGATAGCAAAAGAGGCTAAAAGGATATATCATAATTTTCCTTAGTGAAGGAATATATCTTATTTCTATTCTCATGTGTGTTAGTAAATAATCTTATTAACCCATTTTAACCCAGTGTCCTCATTTGAGGACAGCATAAAAAACTGTAAAAAATAATGAGTATAAATCATTATATAAAACCATTATTATATATAGATAGTGAGGACATATTGATTCATCAATAAAATTACCTTCCAAATATTGCCCAGTTGGAAGAATAATTCTTGTGATTTGTAAATGAATTTAATGTTCTAAAACCTGAGGACACTGGTTAAAATAGGTTAAGACTGGTCACCATGTAACAATAAGGTGGAATGAAGAAATAAAATGAATGAATAAATGCTTGTTCTCAAAGAGACTTTTATATTATAACACACACAATAATACATATATACACACAGGTATCTGCATGTGAAAAATTTCACAACATTATGTCCAATGCAAAGCAAAGTATCAGAAGGAACAAAAAGGAAAAGTCTTACATTTAAATTGAAGATATCTCTGTTCGGCCATTGTCATGATTCCCGATTTGGAGAGACCAAATTCCTTTGTGTCCCAAAGGGATATGGCAGGCTTCATGTCCTCATGGGACAGCAGTAGTTTTATGCTTTAGCAGAACATGGCAGTAGACAGATTCTGCGTAGGCCCAAAGGCCTGGGCAGAAGAGAACAACCTTCTTCCTCAGTTGCTGTTAGCTGAAAAGTGTGACTAGCACTTGGGTTACTATCAAAAGTGAAGTCACAAGTGATTGTCAAGTGACCACATGACTTTATCTTGACCAAAAGGAGATAAGCACCTTTTGTATGCCTTCTAAAGGCTAAGTAAAATATTAAAAAAACAAAGAACATTACATTAGAAGCAAAGAAAAGTGTACTGAAAATAATATCAATCTTCAAATATAGTAGTGAATGCTAGACAATCTCCTCACTTGAGGCAACAGAAATGTGGTACTACAGAAGGATACTGAGAATAATAGGCACCAAACATATTAGCAATGATGAAGTTCCAGAGAAAATAGAAACAAAAAAAAAATACTTTTACTTAATATAAGGAAGAGACAGTTTAAGATTCTACAAAATGAGAAAAGTGGGATTGGAAAATTTGATACTCACATGACAGATTGAAGGCAAGAGGGAGAGTAGAAAGCAACATATAACCTACCTGAGTGAATGACTGGTAGAACAGTGTTTGGGAGAAATTGCAAAAAGATAAAATTTATTAAAAACTACAATGGAGAAATATTGTAAAGAATAGTGATCATGAAGGTTTTATCAACATGCTTGATGGCTTATCAACCCTTTACAGGTTATTTAAACCCAAAAAATGTTTCTAGATTGTAAGAATGTTTTGGAGAAAATAATTGTTTAGTGATAAAAGTTTTACTAATTATCCCATAGCTTGGGGAGAAGATGTGGATTCATGCCTTTCCCAAGGGTATTTGCACATAAGTGAATATAATGAACCCAACTGAAATTAGAACTTGGCACTATAATTAACAATTCTGGGCCATTATCCATTAACCACCTGCAAATCAAAGCTTGCAGCGTCTGGGATTTCCAAGCAGGCACCCATCAAGGTACTAATCAGACTCAACATTGCTTAACTTTATTGATCATATGGGAACCAGTGTTTCGATGTGATTTGGCCATAAACTCATCCTGAAAAGACAAGGCATGTAGAAGAAGAAGGATGGCAAACAAGATGGCCTGAAATTTTAGAGCAGGCCAGTGGCAACAAGCCTGTAGATTTATGCCATCTGATGTCATTGGCTTCTCTATCCAAATTGGTTAAACAGTCATCTAATACAATGAAAGCCAATTTTGCAAAACTGTATTTGATGTCATATAAGATCCTATCATTTGAATAAGGAACAATAGCCACAAAGTATTTAGAAAAATTGGTCGATAAAACCCAAAGAAGTATTTGCAATGTACCTGGCATCTCATTTTCACTTTCCTCACTGCCATAATGTAACTTTCTTGTGTTTTTTTCTAGAAACACCTTTGAATTTTTCTTTATGGTACTTAGATGCTATGAATGTAAGCCCAATACTAGACTGGCAGCTAGGTCTCATTATTTTATAGTTAAAATAGCTACATGTAACCTTAAGCTCAATGCTAACAGTTTCTTCTCTCACACTACTTGATTTTAGATCTGTCTTCTGGCTTTTTGCTTTCCAGTCAAAAATGCGCAATATCAATTGTTATTTTCTGTCTTCTTAATTCTTGTTCTTTTATTTTTCTTTCTCCTTAATAAGGTTTTTCTTTTTCTTATAAGTCCAATGCTAACAGGTTCTTCTCTTGCTTGTGGGACATTTTTTTGGTTTCTTCCAACCCAGTCAACTTTAATCTTCAAAAATTTAAATGCAATATGAATCGTTACTTTTTGCCTTCTTAATTCTTATTATTTTATTGTTCTTTCTCCTGAATAATGGTTCCTTTCTTATATAATACTATAAGTCCTATTCTAACAGTTTCTTCTCTCACTTGTGGGACTCTTTTTTTTGGTTTCTTCTGACCCAGTCAACTTTGTTCTTCAAAAATTTAAATGCAACATCAATCATTATCTTTTTAATTCTATTTCTCATTTCTTAATAATGTTTTTTTTTTCCCTCATATTCACTGAAACACAATAACTCCTGGCATCTTACAGTTTTTAATATCCTGCTTGGAGTGAAATAATTTTATAATAAAAAAAACAAATGCTGCTACATCAAATTTCATTGCAGCTTCATTCATGTTTGGCTCTGTTCAAAATAAGTTTCATTTCAAGCCTTAATTAAAAATTTATGCAGTTCAAATATTTGATAGTAAAAGCATATATGCCATCAAAGATGGAACCGGCCAGTGAGTATTTTAACTTAAAAGGTTACGATAAAAGTAATTACAATAAGAAAAGAAAAACAATAGTTACAAGTCAATACCAATTTACTAACTGAAAAAATCTAAATCTAAATCAGATCTTATTTATAAATGGAACTTTGTGTGTGTGTGTGTGTGTGTGTGTCCATTACCTATAGACTCTGAAATGTCTGAACTGATTTTCTTGAAAATTTACAGTTGTACTATAAGCATCTGCGAGTATTCTTAGCTAAGTTTTGTGTCGAGGTACCCTCAATAAATATCGAAAATCGAAAAAATCGGGTTATAGAAGGAGTGGTCCGATTTTAATCAAATTTGATACATTCATAGACAAAGACATAAGAAATGATATTCAGAAGTTTCAAGGTTGCAGTTCTTACAATAGTGCAGAAAATCGATAATATATATATAAAAGGCAAGATGTTTGTGTGTATGTGTCTGTTTATCTGCCTGTATTTTTTCAGCCCTTTCAATTTAGTTTTTGCTTCGGGTTTGGCTCTAAATAGGTATAATTGTAGTTCTTAGTCTCAGCCATGATACCATTTACTCAGAGAACTTATTTAGCCTTCAAAATTCAGTTTATGACAAAAAAAAACTTATTTGATATCGATACCAGGAAATCAAAATTTGACTTACATCCATTCATTTTTCTTTCAGTCTACAATTTCACTTTAACTGGAAATAACTATTGCTTTTTAGTCTTTCATGCCAATGTCCAAAGAGTCTGAGCTCCAGGACCCTGGATTAGTTTTAAAGCTTTCATTACACCCAAGCAACACCGGGCTATACTGCTTATATATATATATATATATATATATATATATATATATATTTTAGGTGCGATTAGTAAATTGTCGCAGTTATTTTATTATTTCAAATATTCTTCAGGCTGAGTCTGATCTCCAGGACCCTGGATTAGTTTTAAAGCTTTCATTACACCCGAGCAATGCCGAGCTATACTGCTATATATATATATATATATATATATATTTTAGGTGCGATTAGTAAATTGTCGCAGTTATTTTATTATTTCAAATATTCTTTAGGCTGAGTCTGATCTCCAGGACCCTGGATTAGTTTTAAAGCTTTCATTACACCCGAGCAATGCCAGGCTATACTTTTTCTGTATATATATATATATATATATATATATATATATATATTTTAGGTACGTGTAAATTGTCATGATTATTTTATTATTTCAAATGATGTCTTCCAAGGCTGAGTCTACAGTCTCAGGACCCTGGATTAAGGTTTAAAGCTTTCATTACACCCCGGAGGCAATGCAGGCTATACTGCTTATATATATATATATATATATATATATATATATTTTTTAGGTGCGATTAGTAAATTGTCCCATAAATTTTATTATTTCAAATATTCTTCAGGCTGGAGTCTGATCCTCAGGACCCTGGATTAGTTTAAGCTTTCATTACACCCGAGCAATGCCGAGCTATATATATATATATATATATATATATATATATATATATTTTAGGTGCGATTATTAAGTTGTCATGATTATTTTATTATTTCAAATATGCTTCAGGCTGAGTCTGGTCTCAGGACCCTGGATTAAGGTTTTAAAGCTTTCATTACACCCGAGCAATGAGAGCTATACATATATATATATATATATATATATATATATTTTAGGTGCGATTAGTAAATTGTCATGATTATTTTATTATTTCAAATATTCTTCAGGCTGAGTCACAGTCTCAGGACCCTGGATTAATAGTTTAAAGCTTTCATTACACCAGCAATGCTTGTTATACTGTTAGTATATATATATATATATATATATATATATATTTGTGTTGATTATAGTACTGTCTTCAAAGCATTTTATTATTTCAAATATTCTTCAGGCTGAGTCTGATTCAGGACCCTGGATTAGCTCAGAAGCTTACTACACCCAGCATGCTGAAATATATCATATATATATATATATATATATATATTTACATTAGTAAATGTTCGTGTTATTTTATTATTTAAATATCTTTGTATTGAATGGATTCAGGACCCTGGATTAGGTTTTAAAGTTTCTATTACACCTATGTATGTTTGTTATAATATATATATATATGTATATATATATATATACTAGGTACATTATAAATATTCTGCATATTTTATTATTTCAAATATTCTTCATTGAGTCTGATCTAGACCTGGATTATTTAAAGTTTCTATTACACCTAAAAGCAATGTTTGTTATACTGTTTTATATATATATATATATATATATATATATTTGTGTGTTAGATTAGTAAATTTGTCGTTATTTTATTATTTTTAACATTCTAGGTTGAGTCTGATCCAGGACCTAGATTTAGTTTTAAAGTTTCATTATAATCTTGGCAAATGCTTGTTTTATACTAGTTAGTATATATATATATATATATATATATTTTAAAGTATTGTATAAATTGCCTATGCTATTTTATTATTTTAAATATCTTCAGTTGAGTCTGATCTCCTGTATCCTGGATAGTTTTAGGGCTTTCATTACACTATATACAGTTTAGCCAGCTATACTGCTTATATATATATATATATATATATATTTTAGGTGTGATTAGTAAATTGTCGTGCTATTTTATTATTTCAAATATTCTTCAGGCTGAGTCTGATCTCCAGGACCGATTATTTTAAAGCTATTGCACCAGTAATGTCGAGCTATACTATATATATATATATATATATATATATATATATATTTAGAAAGGATTAAAATTATTCGCAGTTATTTTATTATTTCAAATATTCTTCAGGGTTGAGTTCCAGACTCTCAGGACCTGGATTAGTTTTGTGTTTTCTGACATACCCGAGTAATGTCAGAGTATATTTTATTATATATATATATATATATATATATATATTTTAGGTGCGATTAGTAAATTATTTTGAAGTTATTTTATTATTTCAAATATTCTTCATTATCTGATCTCCTCAGGACCCTGGATTAGTTTGAAGCTATTACACTGAAAGAATGCCTATTATATTTCATATATATATATATATATATATATATATATTTTAGGTGATTAGTAATTGTCAAAGTTATTTTATTATTTAAACATTCTTTAGGGTTGAGTCTGATCTCCAGGACCTCTGGATTAGTTTTAAAGCTTATTACACCTAGCAGCGTTGTTATATTGCTAGGTATATATATATATATATATATATATTTAGGTGATTAGTAAATTAATGTACATTTTATTATTTAAACATTTTTCAGGTTGACTGATCTCCTAGACCTGATTAGTTTTAAAGTTTAGACACACTGAAAGCAATGCCGAGTTATAATTTATATATATATATATATATATATATATATATATTTTAGGTGCGATTAGTAAATTAATGTAGTTATTTTAATATTTCAAATATTCTTCATATTGTCTTGATCCTCTGAGATCCCTGATTAGTTTTAAGTTTTCATTTACACCAGTGAAGCATTGTTATACTGCTAGTATATATATATATATATATATATATTTTAGGTATGATTAGTAAATTGTCGCAGTTATTTTATTTCAAATATTCTTTAGGGCTGAGTCTAATTTCCGAATCCTGGATTGTAGGCTTTAAAGTTTTCATTGTTACACCTTATAAATGTTTTAGCTATGTCATAGTATATATATATATATATATATATATTTTAGGTGTGATTAGTAAATTTGTCGCAGTTATTTTATATCTTCAAATGATTTTTCAGTTTATTCGATCTCTCTAGGACCCGGATTAGTTTTAAAGTTTTCATTACACCGAAAGAAGGCTTTAGCTATAATTGGTTTATATATATATATATATATATATATATATATATATTTTAGGTGCGATTAGTAATTAATGTGCAGTTGGTTTTTTTATTATTTCAAATATTCTTCAGTTTTGAGTCTGATCTCCAGGACCCTGGATTAGTTTTAAAGTTTATTGGTATCCTATAATGTTTGTTATATATATATATATATATATATATATATATATATATATATATATTTGTGTGATTATAAATTGTCGCAGTTATTTTATTATTTCAAATATTCTTCAGGGGTTTGTCTGATCTCCAGGGACCCCGGATTAGTTTTGTGTTTTCATTACACTCGGAGTGAAGTGTTTGTTATATTTATATATATATATATATATATATATATATATATATTTTGTATATCAGTAAATTGTCGCGTTATTTTATTATTTCTACTATTCTCAGGTTTATCGAGGGACCCCGGATTGTTTAGGCCGGATTACACCGAAAATGCCGGTTCATACCGTTTATATATATATATATATATATATATATATATTTTAGGTGTGATTAGTAAATTATCATCGCAGTTATTTTATTATTTAAATATTCGGGGTTGAGCCTGATTCAGACCGATTAGTTTTAGGCTTACGGTACCCCGAAAGAAATAAATATTATACTGCTTATATATATATATATATATATATATTTGTGCATATAAATTATTTAAGTTATTTTATTATTTCTTTTAAATATTCTTCAGGTTGAGTCTGATCTCAGGACCCTGATTAGTTTTAAAGCTTTCTATTACACCGAGTAGTCATTGTTATATTTACGTTTATATATATATATATATATATATATATATATATATTTTGTGGGTGCGATTAGTAAATTGTCAAAGCATTTTTATTATTTCAAATATTCTTCAGGTTGAGTCTAATTTGTGACCTTGGATTAGTTTTAAAGTTTTCATTACACCCTAGCACAAACAGCTATACTGTTATATATATATATATATATATATATATATATTTTAGTGATTAGCACTGCTCTGTGCTATTTTATTATTTCAAATATTCTTTAGGTTGAGTCTGACTCAGGACCCGGATTAGTTTTAAAGCCATTGTGACTCCGAGCATGTTTGTTATACTGCTTATATATATATATATATATATATATATATATTTTAGGTGTGATTAGTACTGTCGTGTGCTATTTATTATTTCCAAATATTCTTCAGGCTGAGTCTGATCTCCCCAGGACCCTGGATTAGTTTTAAAGTTTATTTATTAACTTTGAAAATGCTTTGTTATACGTTTATATATATATATATATATATATATATATATATATTTATAAAAGACAGTAAATGTTCAAAGTATTTTATTATTTCAAATATTCTTCAGGGTTGAGTCTGATTCTAGGACCCTGATTAGTTTTAAAGCTTTCATTACATCCTGTTATCAGCTTGTTATATCAGTTTATATATATATATATATATATATATATATATATTTTAGGTGTGATTAGTAAATTGTCGTGCTATTTTATTATTTCAAATATTCTTTAGGTTGAGTCTGATTCTCCAGACCCTGATTAGTTTTAAAGCCATTTACACCCAGGCAATGTCATATATATTTGTTATATATATATATATATATATATATATATTTTAGGTAAGTATTTAGGTGTAATTGTCGTAGTTATTTTATTATTTGGAAATACTCTTAGGCTGAGTCTAGATCTCCAGGACCCCGGATTAGTTTTAAAGCTTTCATTACACCCGAGCAATGCCTAGCTATACTGTTTATATATATATATATATATATATATATATATATATTTTAGGTATGATTAGTAAATTACTGCAGTTACTATTATTTCAAGATTTTTTTAGCTGAGTCTGGATCTCCAGGACCCTGGATTAGTTTTAAAGTTTTCATTACACCCAGTAATGTCAAGCTTGCATCGTTTATATATATATATATATATATATATATATATATATTTTAGGTGTGATTAAATTGTCGCAAGCATTGATATTTCAAATGGATTTTAGGCTGAGTCTGATCTTCCAGGACCTGGATTAAGCCACACACACCTGAAAGCAATGCCGAGCTATACTGCTTATATATATATATATATATATATATATATATTTTAGTGATTAGTAAATACAGTTATTTTATTATTTTAAATATTCTTAGGTTGAGTCTGATCTCCAGGACCTGGATTAGTTTGTAAGTTTTCATTACACTCCTGAGTAAATGCCTAGCTATACTAAGTTTATATATATATATATATATGTATATATATATATATATTTAGGTGATTAGTAATTGCTCTGTGTTATTTTATTATTTTCAAATATTCTTTTAGGTTGAGTCTGATCTCCAGGACCCTGATTAGTTTTAGCTTTCTATTACAACTAAGTAAATGTCATTTTATACTGTTTATATATATATATATATATATATATATATATATTTAGGTGCGATTATAAATGTTCTGTTATTTTATTATTTAAATATTCTTTAGGTTGAGTCTGATCTCCAGACCCCTGGATTAGTTTTGTGAAAGCTGATACACCTAAGTGTCAGTTTATTTCTCCTATACTGTTTATATATATATATATATATATATATATATTTTAGGTGCGATTAGTAAATTGTCACAGTTATTTTATTATTTCAAATATTCTTTAGGCTGAGTCTGATCTCCTAGAACTGGGATTAATGCAGGTGTTTTCATTACACCTAGCAATGTCAGAAATACATCAAGTTATATATATATATATATATATATATATATATATATTTTAGGGTACACGGTAAATTGTCGTGAGTTATTTTTATTATTTTCAAATATTCTTTGGGGTTGAGTCTGACTCAGGACCCTCAATATTTTAAAGTTTATTACACCCAGCAATGTCGAGGCTATAGCCGTTTATATATATATATATATATATATATATATATTTTAGGTGCGATTAGTAAATTGTCAAAGTTGTTATTTTATTATTTCAAATATTCCTTTAGGCTGAGTCTGATCTCCAGGACCTTGGATTGTTTTAAAGTCATTACACCCCAGCAATGCCGAGCTATACTGTTTATATATATATATATATATATATATATATATATATTTTAGGTGTGATAGGTGTAAATATGTATATTTTATTATTTCAAATATTCTTAGGCTAGAGTCTGGATTCCAGGACCCTGGATTAGTTTTTAAAGTCATTTACACCCGGAAAGAAGGTTTGTTATGATGTTTATATATATATATATATATATATATATATATTTATAAAAGGATTATAAATTGTCGCAGTTATTTTATTATTTCAAATATTCTTTAGGTTGAGTCGATCTCCCAGACCCCTGGATTAGTTTAAAGCTTTCATTACACCTTTGAAAGAAATGCCTTGTTACATTTGGTTAGTATATATATATATATATATATATTTTAGGTGCGATTAGTAAATTGTCGTTGTTATTTTATTATTTCAAATATTCTTTAGGCTGAGTCTACATCCTGCACCTGATTGGTTTTAAAGCTTTCATTACACCCAGCAATGCCGAGCTATACTGCTTATATATATATATATATATATATATATATATATATATATTTTAGGTACGATTAGTAAATTGTCGCAGTTATTTTATTATTTCAAATATTCTTTAGGCTGAGTCTGATCTCCAGGACCCTGGATTAGTTTTAAAGCTTTCATTACACCCGAGCAATGCCAAGGCTTCATACTGCTTATATATATATATATATATATATATATATATATATTTTTAGGTGCAGTGTGGGGTATCGCAGTTATTTTATTATTTCAAATATTCTTTAGGCTGAGTCTGATCTCCAGGACCCTGGATTAGTTTTAAAGCTTTCATTACACCCGAGCAATGCCGAGAACCCTATACTGCTAGTATATATATATATATATATATATATATTTTAGGTGCGATTAGTAAATTGTCATGATTATTTTATTATTTCAAATATTCTTTAGGCTGAGTCTGATCTCAGGACCTGGATTAAGTTTTAAAGCTTTCACACACCGAGCAATGCCGAGCTATACCTTAGTATATATATATATATATATATATTTTAGGTGCGATTATTAAATTGTCGCAGTTATTTTATTATTTCAAATATTCTTTAGGCTGAGTCTGATCTCCAGGACCCTGGATTAGTTTTAAAGCTTTCATTACACCGAGCAATGCCGAGCTATACTGCTAGTATATATATATATATATATATATTTAGGTGCGATTAGTAAATTGTCATAGTTATTTTATTATTTCAAATATTCTTTAGGCTGAGTCTGATCTCCAGGACCCTGGATTAGTTTTCGCTTTCATTACCCGAGCAATGCCGAGCTATACTGCTAATGCATATATATATATATATATATATATTTTCGATTAATTAGTAAAATCATCATGATTATTTTCGCCTTCAATATTCTTTGGTATAGTCTGATCTCAGGACCCTGGATTAGTTTTAAAGCTTTCATTACACCCGAGCAATGCCGAGAGCTATACTGCTAGTATATATATATATATATATATATTTTAGGTACGATTAGTAAATTATTAGTTATTTTTATTATTTCAAATATTCTTTAGGCTGGTCTGATCTCAGGACCTGGATTAGTTTTAAAGCTTTCATTACACCCGAGCAATGCCGAGCTATACTGCTAGTATATATATATATATATATATATTTTAGGTGCGATTAATAAATTATCGCAGTTATTTTATTATTTCAAATATTCTTTAGGCTGAGTCTGATCTCCAGGACCCTGGATTAGTTTTAAAGCTTTCATTACACCCGAGCAATGCCGAGCTATACTGCTTATATATATATATATATATATATATATATATATTTTAGGTGCGATTAGTTAAATTGTCACCCAGTTATTTATTATTTCAAATATTCTTTAGGCTGAGTCTGATCTCCAGGACCCTGGATTAGTTTTAAAGCTTTCATTACACCGAGCAATGCCGAGCTATACTGCTTATATATATATATATATATATATATATATATATTTTAGGTGCCGATTAGTAAATTGTCATAAATTATTTTATTATTTCAAATATTCTTTGGGCTGAGTCTGATCTCCAGGACCTGGATTAGTTTTAAAAGCTTTCATTACACCCGAGCAATGCAAGGCTATACTGTAAAGTATATATATATATATATATATATTTTAGGTGTAGTTAGTAAATTGTCATGATTATTTTATTATTTCAGCTATTCTTTAGGCTGAGTCTGATCTCAGGACCTGGATTAGTTTTAGAAACTTCATTACACCCGAGCAATGCGAAACTATACTGCTAGTATATATATATATATATATATATTTTAGGTGCGATTAGTAAATTATTATGATTATTTTATTATTTCAAATATTCTTTAGGCTGAGTCTGATCTCCAGGACCTAGTTCGTTTTAAAGCTTTCATTACACCCGAGCAATGCGGAGCTATACCATATATATATATATATATATATATATATATATATATTTTAGGTGCGTTAGTAAATTGTCGCAGTTATTTTATTATTTTCAAATATTCTTTAGGCTGAGTCTGATCTCGGGACCTGGATTAGTTTCGCTTTCATTACACTGGAAGTATTACCCCGAACTATACTTATATATATATATATATATATATATATTTTGATGCGATTAGTAAATTGTCGCAGTTATTTATTATTTCAAATATTCTTTTAGCTGGTCCCAGTCTCCAGGACCCTGGATTAGTTTTAAAGCTTTCATTACACCGAGCAATGCGAGGAGCTATACTGTATATATATATATATATATATATATATATATATATTTTAGGTGCGATTAGTAAATTGTCGCAGTTATTTTATTATTTCAAATATTCTTTAGGCTGAGTCGATCTCAGGACCCTGGATTAGTTTTAAAGCTTTCATTACACCCGAGCAATGCGAGCTATACTGCTTATATATATATATATATATATATATATATATATATATATATTTTAGGTGCGATTAGTAAATTGTCGCAGTTATTTTATTATTTCAAATATTCTTTAGGCTGAGTCTGATCTCCAGGACCCTGGATTAGTTTTAAAGCTTTCATTACACCCGAGCAATGCCAGGCTATACTGCTTATATATATATATATATATATATATATATATATATATATTTTAGGTACGTTATTAAATTGTCGCAGTTATTTTATTATTTCAAATATTCTTTAGGCTGAGTCTGATCTCCAGGACCCTGGATTAGTTTTAAAGCTTTCATTACACCCGAGCAATGCCGAGCTATACCTTATATATATATATATATATATATATATATATATATATTTTAGGTGCGATTAGTAAATTGTCGCAGTTATTTTATTATTTCAAATATTCTTTAGGCTGAGTCTGATCTCCAGGACCTGGATTAGTTTTAAAGCTTTCATTACACCCGAGCAATGCCGAGCTATACTGTATATATATATATATATATATATATATATATATATTTTTAGGTGCGATTAGTAAATTGTCATGATTATTTTATTATTTCAAATATTCTTTAGGCTGAGTCTGATCTCCAGGACCCTGGATTAGTTTTAAAGCTTTCATTACACCCGAGCAATGCCGAGCTATACTGCTTATATATATATATATATATATATATATATATATATATTTTAGGTGCGATTAGTAATCGCAGTTATTTTATTATTTCAAATATTCTTTAGGCTGAGTCTGATCTCAGGACCCTGGATTAGTTTTAAAGCTTTCATTACACCCGAGAGCAATGCCGACTATACTGCTTATATATATATATATATATATATATATATATATTTTAGGTGCGATTAGTAAATTGTCGCAGTTATTTTATTATTTCAAATATTCTTTAGGCTGAGTCTGATCTCCAGGACCCTGGATTAGTTTTAAAGCTTTCATTACACCCGAGCAATGCCGAGCTATATATATATATATATATATATATATATATATATATATATTTTAGGTGCAATTAAAGTAAATTGTCACCAGTTATTTATTATTTCAAATATTCTTTAGGCTAGTCTGATCTCCAGGACCCTGGATTAGTTTTAAAGCTTTCATTACACCCGAGCAATGCCGAGCTATACCTTTATATATATATATATATATATATATATATATATTTTAGGTGCGATTAGTAAATTGTCGCAGTTATTTTATTATTTCAAATATTCTTTAGGCTGAGTCTGATCTCCAGGACCCTGGATTAGTTTTAAAGCTTTCATTACACCCGAGAGCAATGCCAGGCTATACTGCTTATATATATATATATATATATATATATATTTTAGGTGGAATTAGTAAATTGTCGCAGTTATTTTATTATTTCAAATATTCTTTAGGCTGAGTCTGATCTCCAGGACCCTGGATTAGTTTTTAAAGCTTTCATTACACGAGCAAATACGACTATACTGCTTATATATATATATATATATATATATATATATATATATTTTAGGTGCGATTAGTAAATTGTCGCAGTTATTTTATTATTTCAAATATTCTTTAGGCTGAGTCTGATCTCCAGGACCCTGGATTAGTTTTAAAGCTTTCATTACACCCGAGCAATGCGAGCTATACTGCTTATATATATATATATATATATATATATATATTTTAAGGTGCGATTAGTAAATTGTCGCAGTTATTTTATTATTTCAAATATTCTTTAGGCTGAGTCCTGATCTCAGGACCCTGGATTAGTTTTAAAAGCTTTCATTACACCCGAGCAATGCGAGCCTACTGCTTATATATATATATATATATATATATATATATATATTTTAGGTGCGATTAGTAAATTGTCGCAGTTATTTTATTATTTCAAATATTCTTTAGGCTAAGTCTGATCTCCAGGACCCTGGATTAGTTTTTAAAGCTTTCATTACACCCGAGCAATGCGAGCTATACTGCTTATATATATATATATATATATATATATATATATATTTTAAGAGTGCGATTAGTAAATTGTCGCAGTTATTTTATTATTTCAAATATTCTTTAGGCTGAGTCTGATCTCCAGGACCCTGGATTAGTTTTAAAGCTTTCAGAACACCCGAGCAATGCGAGGCTATACTGCTAGTATATATATATATATATATATATTTTAGGTGCGATTAGTAAATTATCCAGTTATTTTTATTATTTCAAATATTCTTTAGGCTGAGTCTGATCTCAGGACCCTGGATTAGTTTTAAAGGCTTTTGCCATTACACCCGAACAATGCCGAGCTATACTGCTAGTATATATATATATATATATATATATTTTAGGTGCGATTAGTAAATTGTCGCAGTTATTTTATTATTTCAAATATTTCTTTTAGGCTGAGTCTGATCTCTGGACCCTGGATTGGTTTTAAAGCTTTCGTACACCGAACGTACTGAAGACTATACATAGTATATATATATATATATATATATTTTAGGTACGATTAGTAGAATTGTCGCAGTTATTTTATTATTTCAAATATTCTTTAGGCTGAGTCTGATCTCCAGGACCCTGGATTAGTTTTTAAAGCTTTCATTACACCCGAGCAATGCCAGAACTATACTGCTAGTATATATATATATATATATATATATTTTAGGTGCGATTAGTAAATTGTCGCAGTTATTTTTATTATTTCAAATATTCTTTAGGCTGAGTCTGATCTCAGGACCCTGGATTAGTTTTAGCTTTCATTACACCGAGCAATGCCAGACATACTGCTAGTATATATATATATATATATATATTTTAGGTGCGATTAGTAAATTGTCGCAGTTATTTTATTATTTTAAATATTCTTTTGGGCTGAGTCTGATCTCCAGGACCCTGGATTAGTTTTTAAAGCTTTCATTACACCGAGCAATGCCAGGCTATACTGCTGGTATATATATATATATATATTTCAGGTGCGATTAGTAAATTGTCGCAGTTATTTTATTCTTCAAATATTGCTTTTGACTGGGTCAGTCTTGAGGACCCTGGATTAGTTTTAAAACTTTCATTACACCCGAGCAATGCCGAGCTATACTGCTTATATATATATATATATATATATATATATATATTTTAGGTGCGATTAGTAAATTGTCGCAGTTAACATTATTTCAAATATTCTTTAGGCTGAGTCTGATCTCCAGGACCCTGGATTAGTTTTAAACTTTCATTACACTTACGAGCAATGCCGAGCTATGCACTGTATATATATATATATATATATATATATATATTTTAAGGTGCGATTAAAGTAAGTATAGCAGTTATTTTATTATTTCAAATATTCTTTAGGCTGAGTCTGATCTCGGGACCCTGGATTAGTTTTAAAGCTTTCATTACACCCGAGCAATGCCGGAGCTATACTGCTAGTATATATATATATATATATATATATTTTAGGTGCGATTAGTAAATTGTCGCAGTTATTTTATTATTTCAAATATTCTTTAGGCTGAGTCTGATCTCAGGACCCTGGATTAGTTTTAAAGCTTTCATTACACCCGAGCAATGCCGAGGCTATACTGCTAGTATATATATATATATATATATATTTTAGGTGCGATTAGTAAATTGTCGCAGTTATTTTATTATTTCAAATATTCTTTAGGCTGAGTCTGATCTCCAGGACCCTGGATTAGTTTTAAAGCTTTCATTACACCGAGCAATGCCGAGCTATACTGCTTATATATATATATATATATATATATATATATATTTTAGAAAGGTGATTAGTAAATTGTCGCAGTTATTTTATTATTTCAAATATTCTTTAGGCTGAGTCTGATCTCCAGGACCCTCTGGATTAGCTTTTCTTTTAAAGCTTTCATTACACCCGAGCAATGCCGAGCCTATAACTTGCTTATATATATATATATATATATATATATATATATATATTTTATATTTTAGGTGCGATTAGTAAATTGTCGCAAAGTTATTTTATTATTTCAAATATTTTTCTTTAGGCTGGAGTCTTGATCTCCAGGACCCCTGGATTAGTTTTAAAGCTTTCATTACACCCGAGCAATGCCTTTAGCTATACTGCTTATATATATATATATATATATATATATATATATATTAAAATATTCTTTAGGCTGAGTCTGATCTCCAGGACCCTGGATTAGTTTTAAAGCTTTCATTACACCCGAGCAATGCCGAGCTATACTGCTTATATATATATATATATATATATATATATATATATATTTTAGGTGCGATTAGTAAATTGTCGCAGTTATTTTTATTATTTCAAATATTCTTTAGGCTGAGTCTGATCTCCAGGACCCTGGATTAGTTTTAAAGCTTTCATTACACCCGAGCAATGCCGAGCTATACTGCTTATATATATATATATATATATATATATATATATATATATATTTTAGGTGCGATTAGTAAATTGTCGCAGTTATTTTATTATTTCAAATATTCTTTAGGCTGAGTCTGATCTCAGGACCCTGGATTAGTTTTAAAGCTTTCATACACCCGAGCAATGCCGAGCTATACTGCTTATATATATATATATATATATATATATATATATATTTTAGGTGCGATTAGTAAATTGTCGCAGTTATTTTATTATTTCAAATATTCTTTAGGCTGAGTCTGATCTCCAGGACCCTGGATTAGTTTTAAAGCTTTCATTACACCCGAGCAATGCCGAGCTATACTGCTTATATATATATATATATATATATATATATATATTTTAGGTGCGATTAGTAAATTGTCGCAGTTATTTTATTATTTCAAATATTCTTTAGGCTGAGTCTGATCTCCAGGACCCTGGATTAAGTTTTAAAGCTTTCATTACACCCGAGCAATGCCGAGCTATACTGCTAGTATATATATATATATATATATATTTTTTAGGTGCGATTAGTAAATTGTCGCAGTTATTTTATTATTTCAAATATTCTTTAGGCTGAGTCTGATCTCAGGACCCTGGATTAGTTTTAAAGCTTTCATTACACCCGATGCCGGAGACTATACTGCTAGTATATATATATATATATATATATATTTTAGGTGCGATTAGTAAATTGTCGCAGTTATTTTATTATTTCAAATATTCTTTAGGCTGAGTCTGATCTCCAGGACCCTGGATTAGTTTTAAAGCTTTCATTACACCCGAGCAATGCCGAGCTATACTGCTAGTATATATATATATATATATATATTTTAGGTGCGATTAGTAAATTGTCGCAGTTATTTTATTATTTCAAATATTCTTTAGGCTGAGTCTGATCTCCAGGACCCTGGATTAGTTTTAAAGCTTTCATTACACCCGAGCAATGCCGAGCTATACTGCTAGTATATATATATATATATATATATTTTAGGTGCGATTAGTAAATTGTCGCAGTTATTTTATTATTTCAAATATTCTTTAGGCTGAGTCTGATCTCAGGACCCTGGATTAGTTTTAAAAGCTTTCATTACACCGAGCGATACTGACTATACTGCTAGTATATATATATATATATATATATATTTTAGGTGCGATTAGTAAATTGTCGCAGTTATTTTATTATTTCAAATATTCTTTAGGCTGAGTCTGATCTCCAGGACCCTGGATTAGTTTTAAAGCTTTCATTACACCGAGCAATGCCGAGCTATACTGCTAGTATATATATATATATATATATATTTTAGGTGCGATTAGTAAATTGTCGCAGTTATTTTATTATTTCAAATATTCTTTAGGCTGAGTCTGATCTCCAGGACCCTGGATTAGTTTTAAAGCTTTCATTACACCCGAGCAATGCCGAGCTATACTGCTAGTATATATATATATATATATATATTTTAGGTGCAGTCTAGTAAGTGTCACAGTTATTTTATTATTTCAAATATTCTTTAGGCTGAGTCTGATCTCCAGGACCCTGGATTAGTTTTAAAGCTTTCATTACCCGAGCAATGCCGAGCTATACTGCTAGTATATATATATATATATATATATTTTAGGTGCGATTAGTAAATTGTCGCAGTTATTTTATTATTTCAAATATTCTTTAGAGCTGAGTCTGATCTCAGGACCCTGGATTAGTTTTAAAGCTTTCATTACACCCGAGCAATGCCGAGCTATATACTGCTAGTATATATATATATATATATATATTTTAGGTGCGATTAGTAAATTGTCGCAGTTATTTTATTATTTCAAATATTCTTTAGGCTGAGTCTGATCTCCAGGACCCTGGATTAGTTTAAAGCTTTCATTACACCCGAGCAATGCCGAGCTATACTGCTAGTATATATATATATATATATATATATTTTAGGTGCGATTAGTAAATTGTCGCAGTTATTTTATTATTTCAAATATTCTTTAGGCTGAGTCTGATCCAGGACCCTGGATTAGTTTTAAAGCTTTCATTACACCCGAGCAATGCCGAGCTATACCAACATATATATATATATATATATATATATATATATATATTTTTGATGCGATTAGTAAATTGTCGCAGTTATTTTATTATTTCAAATATTCTTCAGGCTGAGTCTGATCTCCAGGACCCTGGATTAGTTTTAAAGCTTTCATTACACCCAGGCAATGCCGAGCTATACTGCTTATATATATATATATATATATATATATATATTTTAGGTGCGATTAGTAAATTGTCGCAGTTATTTTATTATTTCAAATATTCTTTAGGCTGAGTCTGATCTCCAGGACCCTGGATTAGTTTTAAACTTCATTACACCCGAGCAATGCGAGCTATACTGCTTATATATATATATATATATATATATATATATTTTAGGTGCGATTAGTAAATTGTCGCAGTTATTTTATTATTTCAAATATTCTTTAGGCTGAGTCTGATCTCAGGACCCTGCTGGATTAGTTTTAAAGCTTTCATTACACCCGAGCAATGCCGAGCTATACTGCTTATATATATATATATATATATATATATATATATTTTAGGTGCGATTAGTAAATTGTCGCAGTTATTTTATTATTTCAAATATTCTTTAGGCTGAGTCTGATCTCAGGACCCTGGATTAGTTTTAAAGCTTTCATTACACCCGAGCAATGCCGAGCTATACTGCTTATATATATATATATATATATATATATATATATTTAGGTGATTAGTAAATTGTCGCAGTTATTTTATTATTTCAAATATTCTTTAGGCTGAGATAAAGTCTCCAGGACCCTGGATTAGTTTTTTAAAGCTTTCATTACACCGAGCAATGCCGAGCTATACTGCTAGTATATATATATATATATATATATATTTTAGGTGCGATTAGTAAATTGTCGCAGTTATTTTATTATTTCAAATATTCTTTAGGCTGAGTCTGATCTCCAGGACCCTGGATTAGTTTTAAAGCTTTCATTACACCAGGCAATGCCGAGCTATACTGCTTATATATATATATATATATATATATTTTAGGTGCGATTAGTAAATTGTCGCAGTTATTTTATTATTTCAAATATTCTTTAGGCTGAGTCTGATCTCCAGGACCCTGGATTAGTTTTAAAGCTTTCATTACACCCGAGCAATGCCAGGCTATACTGCTAGTATATATATATATATATATATATTTTAGGTGCGATTAGTAAATTGTCGCAGTTATTTTGTGGCTTCAAATATTCTTTAGGCTGAGTCTGATCTCGGGACCCTGGATTAGTTTTAAAGCTTTCATTACACCCGAGCAATGCCAGGCTATACTGCTGAGTATATATATATATATATATATATATTTTAGGTGCGATTAGTAAATTGTCGCAGTTATTTTATTATTTCAAATATTCTTCAGGCTGAGTCTGATCTCAGGACCCTGGATTAGTTTTAAAGCTTTCTATTCTGCCAGGTAATGCCAGGCTATACTGCTAGTATATATATATATATATATATATATTTTAGGTGCGATTAGTAAATTGTCGCAGTTATTTTATTATTTCAAATATTCTTTAGGCTGAGTCTGATCTCCAGGACCCTGGATTAGTTTTAAAGCTTTCATTACACCGAGCAATGCGAGGCTATACTGCTTATATATATATATATATATATATATATATATTTTAGGTGCGATTAGTAAATTGTCGCAGTTATTTTATTATTTCAAATATTCTTTAGGCTGAGTCTGATCTCCAGGACCCTGGATTAGTTTTAAAGCTTTTTCATTACACCCGAGCAATGCCAGGGCTATACTGCTAGTATATATATATATATATATATATATTTTAGGTGCGATTAGTAAATTGTCGCAGTTATTTTATTATTTCAAATATTCTTTAGGCTGAGTCTGATCTCCAGGACCCTGGATTAGTTTTAAAGCTTTCATTACACCCGAGCAATGCGAGCTATATATGGTATATATATATATATATATATATTTTAGGTGCGTTAGTAAATTGTCGCAGTTATTTTATTATTTCAATATTCTTCAGGCTGAGTCTGATCTCAGGACCCTGGATTAGTTTTAAAGCTTTCATTACACCCGAGCAATGCCAAATTATACTGCTTATATATATATATATATATATATATATATATATATTTTAGGTGCGATTAGTAAATTGTCGCAGTTATTTTATTATTTCAAATATTCTTCAGGCTGAGTCTGATCTCCAGGACCCTGGATTAGTTTTAAAGCTTTCATTACACCCGAGCAATGCGAGGCTATACTGCTAGTATATATATATATATATATATTTTAGGTGCGATTAGTAAATTGTCGCAGTTATTTTATTATTTCAAATATTCTTTAGGCTGAGTCTGATCTCCAGGACCCTGGATTAGTTTTAAAGCTTTCATTACACCCGAGCAATGCCGAGCTATACTGCTAGTATATATATATATATATATATATATTTTAGGTGCGATTAGTAAATTGTCGCAGTTATTTTATTATTTCAAATATTCTTCAGGCTGAGTCTGATCTCCAGGACCCTGGATTAGTTTTAAAGCTTTTCATTACACCCGAGCAATGCGAGCTATACTGCTTATATATATATATATATATATATATATATATATTTTAGGTGCGATTAGTAAATTGTCGCAGTTATTTTATTATTTCAAATATTCTTCAGGCTGAGTCTGATCTCCAGGACCCTGGATTGGTTTTAAAGCTTTCATTACACCGAGCAATGCCCGAGCTATGCACTTATATATATATATATATATATATATATATTTTGATTGCGATTAGTAAATTGTCATGATTATTTTATTATTTTAAAATATTCTTTAGGCTGAGTCTGATCTCCAGGACCCTGGATTAGTTTAAACTTTCATTACACCCGAGCAATGCCGAGCTATACTGCTTATATATATATATATATATATATATATATTTTAGGTGCGATTAGTAAATTGTCGCAGTTATTTTATTATTTCAAATATTCTTCAGGCTGAGTCTGATCTCCAGGACCCTGGATTAGTTTTAAAGCTTTCATTACACCCGAGCAATGCGAGCTATACTGCTTATATATATATATATATATATATATATTTTAGGTGCGATTAGTAAATTGTCGCAGTTATTTTATTATTTCAAATATTCTTTAGGCTGAGTCTGATCTCCAGGACCCTGGATTAGTTTTTAAAGCTTTCATTACACCCGAGCAATGCCGGGCTATACTGCTGGTATATATATATATATATATATATATTTTAGGTGCGATTAGTAAATTGTCGCAGTTATTTTATTATTTCAAATATTCTTTAGGCTGAGTCTGATCTCCAGGACCCTGGATTAGTTTTAAAGCTTTCATTACACCCGAGCAATGTGACTATACTGCTTATATATATATATATATATATATATATATATTTAGGTGCGATTAGTAAATTGTCGCAGTTATTTTATTATTTCAAATATTCTTCAGGCTGAGTCTGATCTCCAGGACCCTGGATTAGTTTTAAAACTTTTCATTACACCCGAGCAATGCGAGCTATACTGCTTATATATATATATATATATATATATTTTAGGTGCGATTAGTAAATTGTCGCAGTTATTTTATTATTTCAAATATTCTTCAGGCTGAGTCTGATCTCGGGACCCTGGATTAGTTTTAAAGCTTTCATTACACCCGAGCAATGCGAGCTATACTGCTTATATATATATATATATATATATATATATATTTTAGGTGCGATTATTAAATTGTCGCAGTTATTTTATTATTTCAAATATTCTTTAGGCTGAGTCTGATCTCCAGGACCCTGGATTAGTTTTAAAGCTTTCATTACACCCGAGCAATGCGAGCTATACTGCTTATATATATATATATATATATATATATATATTTTAGGTGCGATTAGTAAATTGTCGCAGTTATTTTATTATTTCAAATATTCTTTAGGCTGAGTCTGATCTCCAGGACCCTGGATTAGTTTTAAAGCTTTCATTACACGAGCAATGCCGAACTATACTGCTTATATATATATATATATATATATATATATATATTTTAGGTGCGATTAGTAAATTATGCCAGTTATTTTATTATTTCAAATATTCTTTAGGCTGAGTCTGATCTCCAGGACCCTGGATTAGTTTTTAAAGCTTTCATTACACCCGAGCAATGCCAGGCTATACTGCTTATATATATATATATATATATATATATATATATTTTAGGTGCGATTAGTAAATTGTCGCAGTTATTTTATTATTTCAAATATTCTTTAGGCTGAGTCTGATCTCCAGGACCCTGGATTAGTTTTAAAGCTTTCATTACACCCGAGCAATGCCAGGCTATGCTGCTAGTATATATATATATATATATATATATTTTAGGTGCGATTAGTAAATTGTCGCAGTTATTTTATTATTTCAAATATTCTTTAGGCTGAGTCTGATCTCCAGGACCCTGGATTAGTTTTAAAGCTTTCATTACACCCGAGCAATGCGAGCTATACTGCTTATATATATATATATATATATATATATATATTTTAGGTGCGATTAGTAAATTGTCGCAGTTATTTTATTATTTCAAATATTCTTTAGGCTGAGTCTGATCTCCAGGACCCTGGATTAGTTTTAAAGCTTTCATTACACCCGAGCAATGCCCGAGCTATACTGCTAGTATATATATATATATATATATATTTTAGGTGCGATTAGTAAATTGTCGCAGTTATTTATTATTTCAAATATTCTTTAGGCTGAGTCTGATCTCCAGGACCCTGGATTAGTTTTAAAGCTTTCATTACACCCGAGCAATGCCGAGCTATACTGCTAGTATATATATATATATATATATATATTTTAGGTGCGATTAGTAAATTGTCGCAGTTATTTTATTATTTCAAATATTCTTCAGGCTGAGTCTGATCTCCAGGACCCTGGATTAGTTTTAAAGCTTTCATTACACCCGAGCAATGCGAGCTATACTGCTAGTATATATATATATATATATATATATTTTAGGTGCGATTAGTAAATTGTCGCAGTTATTTTATTATTTCAAATATTCTTTAGGCTGAGTCTGATCTCCAGGACCCTGGATTAGTTTTAAAGCTTTCATTACACCCGAGCAATGCGAGCTATACTGCTTATATATATATATATATATATATATATATATATATTTTAGGTGCGATTATTAAATTGTCGCAGTTATTTTATTATTTCAAATATTCTTTAGGCTGAGTCTGATCTCCAGGACCCTGGATTAGTTTTAAAGCTTTCATTACACCCGAGCAATGCGAGCTATACTGCTAGTATATATATATATATATATATATTTTAGGTGCGATTAGTAAATTGTCGCAGTTATTTTATTATTTCAAATATTCTTTAGGCTGAGTCTGATCTCCAGGACCCTGGATTAGTTTTAAAGCTTTCGTACACCCGAGCAATGCCGAGCTATACTGCTAGTATATATATATATATATATATATATATTTTAGGTGCGATTAGTAAATTGTCGCAGTTATTTTATTATTTCAAATATTCTTCAGGCTGAGTCTGATCTCCAGGGCCTAGTTAGTTTTAAAGCTTTCATTACACCCGAGCAATGCCGAGCTATACTATATATATATATATATATATATATATATATATATATTTTAGGTGCGATTAGTAAATTGTCGCAGTTATTTTTATTATTTCAAATATTCTTCAGGCTGAGTCTGATCTCCAGGACCCTGGATTGGTTTAAAAACTTTCATTACACCCGGGCAATGCCGAGCTATACTGCTAGTATATATATATATATATATATTTTAGGTGCGATTAGTAAATTGTCGCAGTTATTTTATTATTTCAAATATTCTTTAGGCTGAGTCTGAGTCTCCAGGACCCTGAATTAGTTTTAAAGCTTTCATTACACCCGAGCAATGCGAGCTATACTGCTAGTATATATATATATATATATATATATTTTAGGTGCGATTAGTAAATTGTCGCAGTTATTTTATTATTTCAAATATTCTTCAGGCTGAGTCTGATCTCCAGGACCCTGGATTAGTTTTAAAGCTTTCGTTACACCCGAGGCAATGCAGAGCTATACCTTATATATATATATATATATATATATATATATATTTTAGGTGCGATTAGTAAATTGTCGCAGTTATTTTATTATTTCAAATATTCTTCAGGCTGAGTCTGATCTCCAGGACCCTGGATTAGTTTTAAAGCTTTCATTACACCCGAGCAATGCGAGCTATATATATATATATATATATATATATATATATATTTTAGGTGCGATTAGTAAATTGTCGCAGTTATTTTATTATTTCAAATATTCTTTAGGCTGAGTCTGATCTCCAGGACCCTGGATTAGTTTTAAAGCTTTCATTACACCCGAGCAATGCCGAGCTATACTGCTTATATATATATATATATATATATATATATTTTAGGTGCGATTAGTAAATTGTCGCAGTTATTTTATTCTCTAAAATATTCTTCAGGCTGAGTCTGATCTCAAGGACCCTGGATTAGTTTTAAAGCTTTCATTACCCGAGCAATGCCGAGCTATACTGCTTATATATATATATATATATATATTTTAGGTGCGATTAGTAAATTGTCGCAGTTATTTTATTATTTCAAATATTCTTCAGGCTGAGTCTGATCTCCAGGACCCCTGGATTAGTTTTAAAGCTTTCATTACACCTGAGCAATGCCGAGCTATATGCTTATATATATATATATATATATATATATATATATATATATTAGGTGCGATTAGTAGAGTGTCGCAGTTATTTTATTATTTCAAATATTCTTTAGGCTGAGTCTGATCTCAGGACCCTGGATTAGTTTTAAAGCTTTCATTACACCCGAACAATACGAGCTATATAACTTATATATATATATATATATATATATTTTAGGTGCGATTAGTAAATTGTCGCAGTTATTTTATTATTTCAAATATTCTTCAGGCTGAGTCTGATCTCCAGGACCCTGGATTAGTTTTAAAGCTTTCATTACACCTGAGCAATGCCAGGCTATACTGCTTATATATATATATATATATATATATATATATATATATATATATATTAGGTGCGATTAGTAAATTGTCGCAGTTATTTTATTATTTCAAATATTCTTTAGGCTGAGTCTGATCTCCAGGACCTGGATTAGTTTTAAAGCTTTCATTACACCCGAGCAATGCCGAGCTATACTGCTTATATATATATATATATATATATATATATTTTAGGTGCGATTAGTAAATTGTCGCAGTTATTTTATTATTTCAAATATTCTTCAGGCTGAGTCTGATCTCCAGGACCCTGGATTAGTTTAAAGCTTTCATTACACCCGAGCAATGCGAGCTATACTGCTTATATATATATATATATATATATATTTTTTTTAGGTGCGATTAGTAGAATTGTCGCAGTTATTTTATTATTTCAAATATTCTTCAGGCTGAGTCACAGTCTCAGGACCCTGGATTAGTTTTAAAAGCTTTCGTACACCTGAGCAATGCCAGGCTATACCCTTTATATATATATATATATATATATATATATATATATATATATTAGATTGCGATTAGTAAATTGTCGCAGTTATTTTATTATTTCAAATATTCTTTAGGCTGAGTCTGATCTCCAGGACCCTGGATTAGTTTTAAAGCTTTCATTACACCCGAGCAATGCGAGCTATACTGCTTATATATATATATATATATATATATATATTTTAGGTGAATTAGTAAATTATGCCAGTTATTTTATTATTTCAAATATTCTTCAGGCTGAGTCTGATCTCCAGGACCCTGGATTAGTTTTAAAGCTTTTCATTACACCCGAGGAGCAATGCCGAGCTATACTGCTTATATATATATATATATATATATATATTTTAGGTGCGATTGGTAAATTGTCGCAGTTATTTTATTATTTCAAATATTCTTCGGGCTGAGTCTGATCTTAAGGACCCTGGATTAGTTTTAAAGCTTTCATTACACCTGAGCAATGCCGAGCTATACTGCTTATATATATATATATATATATATATATATATATATATATATTAATTTTTTTTGATCTAGTAAATTGTCGCAGTTATTTTATTATTTCAAATATTCTTTAGGCTGAGTCTGATCTCCAGGACCTACGGATTAGTTTTAAAGCTTTCATTACACCTGAGCAATGCCTACTGCTTATATATATATATATATATATATATATATATATATATATATTAGTTGCGATTAGTAAATTGTCGCAGTTATTTTATTATTTCAAATATTCTTTAGGCTGAGTCTGATCTCCAGGACCCTGGATTAGTTTTAAAGCTTTCATTACACCCGAGCAATGCCGAGCTATACTGCTTATATATATATATATATATATATATTTTAGGTGCGATTAGTAAATTGTCGCAGTTATTTTATTATTTCAAATATTCTTCAGGCTGAGTCTGATCTCCAGGACCCTGGATTAGTTTTAAAGCTTTCATTACACCTGAGCAATGCCGAGCTATACTGCTTATATATATATATATATATATATATATATATATATATATATATTAGGTGCGATTAGTAAATTGTCGCAGTTATTTTATTATTTCAAATATTCTTTAGGCTGAGTCTGATCTCAGGACCTGGATTAGTTTTAAAGCTTTCATTACACCCGAGCAATGCCGAGCTATACCTTTATATATATATATATATATATATATATTTTAGGTGCGATTAGTAAATTGTCATGATTATTTTATTATTTCAAATATTCTTCAGGCTGAGTCTGATCTCCAGGACCCTGGATTAGTTTTAAAGCTTTCATTACACCTGAGCAATGCCGAGCTATACTGCTTATATATATATATATATATATATATATATATATATATATATATTAGGTGCAGTTATTAAAATTGTCGCAGTTATTTTATTATTTCAAATATTCTTTAGGCTGAGTCTGATCTCCAGGACCCTGGATTAGTTTTAAAGCTTTCATTACACCCGAGCAATGCCGAGCTATACTGCTAGTAATAAAAAAAAACAGTCATTCTGTTCACAGCATCCTGCATAACAACTGCTATACAAAACAGTACAAAGTACAAATATAATACAAAGTAATATACAAAGTAATATAAAACTAAATGGCACGTTATATTAGCATTAGATCTCGACGTGAAATCCAGCATGTTCAACATATTAGAGAAATTGCTTCCATGTCACAAGAATTGACTACTAATAACCCTGAAGGACCAAAAGTCAATATATGCCACACCCTGTCCTCAGGTTCTTCAAATAGATTTCCGTTTTTTGTAAAGGCAGCTTTTGATCATCCAACATGAATTAAAAAATATTAGCTAATAGGCATCCAATGAAGACATTTATGTCTATAAACGGGCACTTATTGTGATTCTAAAGATGTTTGTCAACCTGAAATGGACATTGATCAATACTTTGTTAATAATTTGGGTTAGTAACCTCATCTTATTTTCATGATTATCTTTCATGTTGATATATTTTAAAGGTTTTCTAGTACCGTCTGACCTTCTGAAAAAGTATTTTCATTATTCTGTTAATGATTGAGACTAATATCCTCATCTTTGTTGCTTTGATTATTTACTTTAAAGTTCCTATATTTTACAGATTACCTAATACTGCGTGACTTTTTCAGAAATTATTTTCATTGTTCCATCAATGATTTAGACTAATATCCTCATCTTTGTTGTTTTGATTATTTACTTTCATGTTGATATATTTTACAGGTTTCCTATGTGCATTGTGGTGCAATGGATATCAACTTGGAACAATAAATTAGGGAACCAAGTTTGAAATCCAGCATTCCTCGCATTCACTTACGCGCAAATACCCTTCGGAAAGGTATTGATTTGCCTCTTCCCTCCAGTTATGGGTTAAATAATAGGACAGATTGGGTTCTATAATCTTGGCTAGCAACTAGTCTACCATAGAAAGCAATGGCAACCTACTGCGAGATAATCTTCTGTCCATTCAGTAATGTCGCTTTCGAGACATGATCGCCCAAAGCATGTATAACGTATGGCACTTAACTGACTGACTTAACTGAGTACTGCCTGACTTTTTGAGAAAGTATATTCATTATTCCATTAATGATTTAGACTAATATCCTCATCGTTGTTGTTTTGATTTTTTCTTTCAAGTTGACACATTTTACAGGTTACCTAGTACTGCCTGATTTTTGGGGAAAGTGTATTCATTATTCCATTAATGACGTAGACTAATATCTTTGTTGTTTCGATTATTTTATTATTTTATAATATCTGCATAATAGCAGTGTCAAGGGAAAAAAAAACATCCTTTTGAGACAATGTTTCTTTGCAGACACAATGTTTAAAGATTGCCATAATACAAACATCATATTAAAAATAAATTCATTAATTCTTTAGTAAATATGTAAGTTTGAAAAGTAGGAAATTTTCAAATGATCTATAGGTGACAGTGGCACCAGAACAGTGTTTGGAGTAGGAGTAGTTGAAGAAAAACAGGTCAAGTATGTTGGAATAGGTGGACGTGAATATCTGGAATAGTATATTTATTTCTGTATTTGTCTATATTTCTGAAATGCGGTATTATTTACATTATTCAGACTATTGTCCTCATCTTTGTTGCCATTTGTACAATGTTTAATAAAAGATCATTCTATTTGTCTATACTTCTGAGATGAGGTAGTATTTACAGTATTTATATTATTCAGACTATTGTCCTCATCTTTGTTGCCATTTGTACAACGTTTAATAAAAGATCATTCTATTTGTCTATACTTCTGAGATGAGGTAGTATTTACAGTATTTACATTATTCAGACTATTGTCCTCATCTTTGTTGCCATTTGTACAACGTTTAATAATAGATCATTCTATTTGTCTATACTTCTGAGATGAGGTAGTATTTACAGTATTTATATTATTCAGACTATTGTCCTCATCTTTGTTGCCATTTGTACAACGTTTAATAAAAGATCATTCTATTTGTCTATACTTCTGAGATGAGGTAGTATTTACAGTATTTACATTATTCAGACTATTGTCCTCATCTTTGTTGCCATTTGTACAACGTTTAATAATAGATCATTCTATTTGTCTATACTTCTGAGATGAGGTAGTATTTACAGTATTTACATTATTCAGACTATTGTCCTCATCTTTGTTGCCATTTGTACAACGTCTAATAATAGATCATTCTATTTGTCTATACTTCTGAGATGAGGTAGTATTTACAGTATTTACATTATTCAGACTATTGTCCTCATCTTTGTTGCCATTTGTACAACGTTTAATAATAGATCATTCTATTTGTCTATACTTCTGAGATGAGGTAGTATTTACAGTATTTATATTATTCGGACTATTGTCCTCATCTTTGTTGCCATTTATACAACATTTAATAATAAATCATTCTATTTGTCAATATTTCTGAAATTAGGTAGTATTTACAGTATTAACATTATTCAGACTATTGTCCTCATCTTTGTTGCCTTTTGTACGACATTTAATAACAGATCATTCTATTTGTCTATACTTCTGAGATGAGGTAATATTTACAGTATTTATATTATTCAGACTACTGTTCTTATCTTTGCTACCATGTTTACAACATTTTGGCCGTCATACACTCCGACCTACTTCAGGTGCTAGGAATTTTGAACCGAACCCTTTATTACAATCACTGGGGTATATCATTCTTATTCCACGTGTGAAACCACTTCTGATAAACATGAGTTATCTCCTTTTAACTTCAGCAGTGGTGAACAAATAACTTAGAGAGGCAAGTTAAAGGGAGATAACTCATAGCTACTAGAAGTATCTTTACAAATAGAATGTGAATGATATACCCAAGTAACTGTAATAAAGAGCTTGGTTTGAAATTCCTAGCACCTGAAGAAGACCGGAGTATACAATGGTTGAAACATTGTAAACATGGCAGCAAAGATGAGGACAATAATCCAAATAATGTAAATAGCGTATGTTCATTACTTTACATTATTTACATTGTTCTAACTGTTGTCCTCATCTTGCTTGCCATAATCAAGATGTTTCAGCCATTGTATGCTCTGACCTTCTTCAGGTGATTAGAGTTTTGAACTGAACCTTTTATTTTAAAACTCATTCCATGAGTAATGCCTATATTTAACACAACTCTTAACTTTTTTGTTCCAGTTTTTTTGTTCAGGTATTGAACTCACATTTTGGGTTCTATCACTGGATTCAACAAAGACATTTATCTTCTTTTTTTATCATATCGCCCCAAGCAAGGAATTTTACTGCCACTGTTTTACAGAGGGTTACATAGGAGAAAAGCTATAAGAAAGAGTGACAGGTTATAGCGGGTGTCAAGAAGTTGGTAAGAGAAGGATGAATGTGACCATAAAGTGAGGGATCAGTTTATATATTGATTGTAATGTAGAATTGATCCCCCAGTTTATATCCACATTATAATAGTATAGAATTTTTTTTTATAATCATATCGCCCCAAGCAAGGAATTTTACTGCTACTGTTTTACAAAGGGTTATATAGGAGGAAAGTTATAAGAAAGAGTGACAGGTTATAGCAGGTGTCAGGAAGTGAGTAAGAGAAGGATGAGAATACTGATGAGAGTAGAGTGGAGTGGATGGAGAAAGGAGCATGAGAGAGAGAATGCAGGTTAGTGAGATAGGAGATGACTATTGACGTTACATTTAAATTCTTGGAGATTATAGCTGTCGGAAAAGCAAGTAAATGGCAGGGAATTCCACAGGTGGGAAGTGCAAGAAAAGAAGCTGTTGGAGTAGAATTTGTGTTTACAATTTATTGGTTTTCACAGTAAAAGGGTGGGACCTAGTTGCTAATCTTGTGGCTCGAGTAAATTTATATGTAGGGAGCACCAGTGAGCTGTTCATCAGAGCAGAAGACGTGAAAGTATTTGTAGAAGAGACACAGAGAAGCCACATTTATCTACAGGGCAATGTGTTCTTGAGGACACATGCCTCAGGAAATATGGGGTTCAACCAACGGAAGAAGGTTGGAGTATACAACAGCAAAATCATTGCAAAATATGGCAACCAAGATGAGGACAACAATCTAATCAATGTAAATAATTACAATACCTCATCTCAGAAATATAGACAAATATGTTTATTTCATATCTACAGGTGATTCTCTTCTTGTTCAGGCTGAGAACTTTTCAGTGACTTGTGTGTGTGTGTGTGCACACAGATATATAGCTAACCATTCCAAACATGTTTGGCTAATCCAACAAACATTTGAAAAATTTGTACATATACTATACCCCACCCCCAAGAAAACTTCATATTTGCACACAGGAGAAACCCACATACAAAAAAAATTAACATAAAAATACAAATACATACATACATGTATATAAACGCCAACAGATATATAAATAAATGTGCCTTCCAATAATTTACACCCTTTATGACAAAAATATATTTGTCACAATGTAATTTTTATTTTTTAATTATAAAAACAAAAAAAGTGTTTTGGATACTAACAGGTTACCTTTTGTGTGTATTTCTGGTTTAGGTGCATGGTCATTATGTGAACAAAGCAAATAGAAGCAAATAAAACCCAAGTTTCTATTACAGACGTTTATTCCTTTTATTGATAACTGTAGTGAAACAAAGCTATCTGTGTCCTTTAGGTATGTCAGTTCTGTTTTTGATCCAGAAGTTACAGTAAATCTAATAATCATATTCATGATCAAGCTCAAATCAGCCTTTCACAAAGTTGAAACAACCAAAGAAAAATTTGTACTCAAAGATTTAAACATGGTCATGGAATCTCCATTTTTTTTTCTTGGGCTAGAAGCTTGGGTAAGTCAATAAAAGCATCATTACTATGGTCGTGCTCGAGTCAGCCTTGTGCAGAGTTGCAACAACCAAAGGAAAATTTGTACTTACTTAATTACTGAGAGATTTAAACACGGTCATGGGATCTCCATTTATTTTCTTCTTGGGTTAGACGTAAGGGTAAGTCAGTATGGTTGTGCTCGATTCAGCCTCATGCAGAGTTGGAAAAGTCAAAGAGAAAGATTGACTTACTTCATAGGTTGAGATTTTGAAAGAAATGTATGAGTACCATACTTGGAAAGTGATAAGAGAGTTCAGTCATCAGTGAACCAGTGAAACTAACATTCCCTGGTGGGAAGTAATTACCCTGCAATTCACGTTTTGGAACAAGGGAGAAAAAAAAGAGTGTGACAGGAAATTTTTGTCTTTTTGTAAGTGTTGTGGAGTAGTTTACGCACTGCAGGTTATAATCATGCTATGTCGGTTGCTAATCGACTTAACGCACCCAAAATCTTAGGAATTTGGTAATCTTCCACTGTAAGCTGACTCCTTAGTATTCGGCTAACTGCCGACTAATATCAAATGCCTTAGTCCAACTATGTCCAAACTGGAACTAACTAGTAGTTGTACTGAACTCCAATAGAACTCTCAAGAACTTCATGTTAACTCTTATTAATATAGAAGTCCATTGTCTGAGGAATAGGTGTGTTTCACCATAACAATAAGCTTCAATATTGCCATCTAAAGCGTTTTTCAAAACCAAATCAAGTAATCATACTTCTCCTCCTGTTACTCTTAGCATTATGAGAAAATGTATTTCTTTTAATCTTTTTTATTACTTATTTTATTTCATTTCACCACATCAAAACTGTAATCCATAAATTATAGACCCACATACAATTAGACTTCTTGTAGAATATATCCAGGTTGTGTAAGTTCTGTGATATCAAGGTTGGGTCACTATGTCGATCCAGGATGTTTTTTCCACCTGAATCCATCCAGCATATATACAAGTCAACCATCCGTCCGTGCATGGAGTACTGCTGCCATTTATTGTCAGGTATCCCTGCCGTTCTCCTCAGTGTTCTTGACAGGCTCCAAAGGAGAGTCTGTAATGTGATAGGTACTGATCTGGCGGCTCGACTGCAGCCACTTCCCCATCGTCAAAATGTGGCCTCCCTTTGTCTCTTCTATAAATACTTTCATGGCTTCTGCTCGGACGAGCTTAAGTCACTGATGCCTCCTCAACAAGTGTTTACTCGTGCAACCAGACTGGCAACTGGGTCCCACCCATTCACAGTCAGGTTAGCCAAATGCAGACGACAATTCTACTCCTGCAGCTTCTTCTCTCGCACTTCCCGCCTGTGGAACTCGCTCCCGTATTCTTGCTTTCCTGATGGCTACAAACTCCAGAAATTTAAATGCAAAGTCAATACTCATCTACTAACCACTGGACTCTAGCTCTCTCCCCACCGCTGTATAACCTTCCCTTTCTCTCCACCTATGTATCTGTCATCGCACCTGCTTTCTATTGTTCCTTTCTAACTAGTTTGTACTCCTCACTCTTTTCTAATTAATCTTTTTACATTTATGTAACCCCCTGCACATCAGTGGCATTTCTGCCTTGCTCGGGGTGAAATGATTAAAAAAAAAATTCATTAATTATAATTTTATTTTAAAAATAAAAACTCTCTTTATTATATATAATTTACATACTTGCCTGCCACCTTAACTGCAGATAGAAGCAATAAATACCTGATTGGTTTATGTGGTTGATACTTTACAATGTAAAATAAAATGATAGAATGAAAATAAGATTTATATAGTAAAATTTTACAATAAATAGATGGCTAAATAAATAAAATTTATAATAATAAAAATTATAAATTAAATTATAGAATGAAATTTACAATAATAAATGCGCACACACCATTATTTATAAATAAAAATAAACAAAATTATATAATAAATAAAATCCACAATAATAAAATAAATAAAAATTATATAATTAAATTATAGAATAAAATTTATAAAAAAAAACTTTTCTGTTACACCCAATAGTGTGTAAGGCAGTGTTTTTGCTGTTTCTGTAACAAACTGTTTTTTTATGGGGCAGGGTTGTTAGTCCTGTGCCCAACCCCCAAATCTGGAGGAAGGTGATTTTCTAAGTGTAGCTTAGACATAACACATGACCGAAAGTAGGGGGTACCCAGAGAGGATCAAACTCACTACTCAGTTATAATGATTCTAGTGAGACGAGCTTGCTAACCTTTACACCATGCTGAGGCGCCCAATAACATTTATAATAATAAATAAATCTTTACACAATATTTTTTAGTATTTGTCTATATTTCTGAGATGAGGTAGCATAATATGGAGCTGTACAATATTGTTGATATGCAAATAAATAAAATTATATAAGTAAACAAATAAATAATTCTAATTTATATAAAATTTATAATATTCAAATAATAATAAAAAATAAGTTCCTTTGCTTTATTTGCTTGTGTATGTACTGACTGCTTTTAGTACAGTCTTTCACTATTGGAAATGAAAACAGTCTGGAAACTAAATATGCTATTATAGATCAAATCATCGATAACAAATTAAGTCTGATATGGATGTGTATTTTTAGATCCAGGAAGTTTCTTTCAACTGACCTGTCTCTCGTTGTTGCATCCAAATTTTATCAAATACTAGCAGTGTAGCCTGGCGTTGCTCGGGTGTAATGAAAGCTTTAAAACTAATCCATGGTCCTGGAGCTCAGACTCTTTGGACGTTGGCACGAAAGACTAAAAAGCAATAGTTATTTCCAGTTAAAGCAAAACCGTAGACTGAAAGAAAAATGAATGGATGTAAGTCAAATTTTGATTTCCTGGTATCGATATCAACTAAGTTTTTTTTGTCGTAAACTGAATTTTGAAGGCTAAATAAGTCCTCTGAGTAAATGGTATCATGGCTGAGACTGAGAACTACAATTATACCTATTTAGAGACAAACCCAAAGCAAAAACTAAAATAAAAGGGCTGAAAAAAATACAGACATACAGGCAGATAAACAGACACACACACGCACAAACATCTTGCCTTTTATATATATATATATATATATATATATATATATATATATTATCGATTTTGTGCACTATTGTAAGAACTGTAACCTTGAAACTTCTGAATATTGTTAATTATGTGTTTGTCTATGAGTGTATCAAATTTGATTAAAATCAAACCACTCCTTCTATAACCCGACTTTTTTGATCATCAATTTTCAGTATTTATTGGGAGTACCTTGACACAAAACTTATCTAAGAACACTTGCAGTTGCTTATAGTACAACTGTGTAAATTTTCAAGAAAATTGGTTCAGCTGTTTCGGAGTCTATAGATAACGGACACACACACAGACAAAGTTCCATTTATAAATAAGTTTAGATTTAGATTTGCTGTTCATTTGTTCACGCTGTTAACATTGGTAGATAACAAAATTCATTACAACTAATAATTATTTACTTTTATGTAAGATGCATCTATGAAAAAAATCAGGATAATTTCCTTAACATTTTGTTTATCGTTCCTCTTACTAAATAATCCTCAATTATTTTTTACTTCCTTATATTATGCTTGATGTACATCTTCTTCTATGTGCCCTGTCCCTTCAGGACGTAGGCGATCATGGTTCTCCACATCTCCCTATCCCTTGTGGCTCTTAGTATATTTGCTCCTGTTACTCCTGGCAACCCCCGTACTGCCACCCACCTGATCAGGCTCTGCAAATATATTATCCACTGCCTTCCTCTGTCTCTTCTTCCTTCTATCTGGCCCGCCAGTATCAGGTTCTCCAAGCCCTCCTTCCTCATTGCGTGTCCCAGGAACTTCAGTTGTCTCTTCCTGAAGCTCACTATTAATTTCCTTTTCGTTGCCATTCTTTCCAACACCTCATCGTTGTTCGCATGCTCAGTCCACAGTATCCTCAGTATCCTTCTGTAGAACCACATTTCCGCTGCTTCCAGTTTTGTCCTCATTTTCAATGATATTGTCCAGCATTCACTGCCATATTGAAGAACTGACATCACATAGCAATCCAGCACTCCTTTCTGTGTGTTAGTACTTTACTCAGCTTCTGGAACACGTCCTTTGCCATGCCAATTCGCCTTCAGATCTCTGTGTCGCATTTTCCATCTTCTGTTAGAACACTTCCTAGGTATTTAAAATTTTGTACTTGCTTGATTCTGGTATCCCCCACCTGTATTTGGCATTTTGGGTTGCACTTTTTGCTGATGACCATGCATTCAGTTTTCTTAAAGTTTATTTGTAGTCCTTTTTTGTCACTCTCCACCGCAACCTTCTGTAGGGGGTCTTGTAGTTTCCTTTCCGTGTCTGCAGTCAACACTGTATCATCTGCATACCTTATGTTGTTTAAGTTGTGACCTCCAATAACAAATCCTGGCGTGTCATCTAGGGTCCTCAAAATATTCTCACTGTACAAGTTGAACAGATCCGGTGAAAAGACACATCCTTGTCTTACACCTCTTTCTATCTTTGTAAATCTACTGAAATCGTTACCTGTCCGTATGCAGGCCTTTGCTGCCAGTAGAGATTCTTGATTACTCTGATGTCTTTCCCAATGTGTATAATTAACAGAAAAGAGGGAAATTGAGTACATTGAGTTATGCTGAAAACAATTCTATTTTGTGAAAAATCTTATTTCATGACAACAGACTTACTACTTGTTTATATTTATTTTTAGCAATGATCAAACATTGTCTGATGAAGAGAATCTATCTCGAAACATAGACATTTCTGTGTCGCAATGTACAATTAATTCATAACCATATAATTTTATTAAGCTCTATAATATTCATTATATTGAGCACTGTCCATAATAAAACACATGCCAGGGCACTCAAAATAATAAAACCTTGAGTCCTCTTCACCTGGAGTTATTGATATATATTCACAAGTTTCATTAAAGATGACTGACAAGGCACCATAATTAAACTTTTATTCAATTTTTAATGTGTTTATATAAGTTTTTTTTGGGGGGTGGGGTAAAGAAGTGTGTAAAAACTGTACAAATAACAACTATAAACATGGCCATAAAGAGCTGACCATGTTTTAAAAATAATAATTTTAAAAAAAGACCCTTAAATTCTGCATACATCTAAAATATCTGGATAAAACACTGTGCATAGAATACTGTTGTCATATCTGGTCAAGTGCCCCTGCTGTTCAGCTCAGTTTTCTCGACAGGCTCCAAGAAGAATCTGTTATGTGATAGGTCCCGAAATGGCAGCTCTACTCCAGCCACTTTCTCACCAGCGGAATGTGGCTTCCATTTGTCTCTTCTACAAATATTTTCATGGCTTATGCTCCGACAAACTTAGGTCACTGGTGCCCTCTCTACAAGAATTTACCCATACAACCAGACTGGCAACAACGTTCCACCCTTTTACAGTTAAATCAATCAAATGCAGCCAACAATTCTACTTCATCAGCTTCTTTTCTCACACTTCCCGCCTGTGGAACTCCCTTCCGTATACTACAACCTCCAGGAATTTAAATGCAATGTCAATTCCCATCTCTTATCCACCTGACTCCAGTCCTTTCTATATCACCTTGTGTATCTTGTTCTTTTCCTTTCTCTCTACCTTCACAACTGTGTTCCCATCCTTCTCTTGCCCTTTCTCTGTAACTGGTTCGTCTTTCTCTTCAATCTCCTCATGCCTAAACTTTTACTCTCTTGTGTAGCCCCCTGCACATCAGTGGTGGTACCCCCTTGCTTAGGGTGAAGTGATTCTAACAGCAAAAATATTTTTGAAAATATTCTTAAGTGAATGTTTGTCCTCACACGGAAAGGTACTGTAGTGGTCTGGACAAATTGAGTACTAATATGTCGTAGACTGACCGTCGGGGTAGTAATTTCAACAGTGAAAAGAAGGTTGGTTGTCCAAACCACCACATATAACAACATTGGATTAAGTAAGGTTACACAACTGAATAATTCGTGAATGTAAGATGTCATGAAAAGAGTTCTGTCTTAGATATTAAAGATATTGTCTCAATATTTATGCTAGAAGAGTTCCTAAAAAAGGGAAATAATACGTTTGTAGTGAATAGAAGTGAATATAATTATACATGTATAGAAATGTACTTATGAGATAGAGAGAAACATCTTATATGGCTAATTGCTGAATGCAATTAGCTCAGTATGTGAGTTGGAAGGGACGAACGGCATTCGGACTTATGCTTCGAAAAACAGCCTCCAACTGGCTAAGCACATGTGGAAATCAGTTTATATATTTCTTAATAAAACGCGGGAAAAAAGAAAGTTTCATGTGCGGTCCTCACGGAAGTGTGTGTGGGTATATGTGTATGAACATGCGTGCATAGCTATATGTATGCAGATATGTACAAAGATGTAGAAGTGATTCTACAGTATCTTCAAATTCTTGTAGGGACTAATAAAGGATCTCCTGACTTTTATCATGTTAAAACTTAGTAAATTTGCTTTCTTTAACTTTTTTTTTAAATTGGAGTAGACAGACCCTACTATCACCCAGTTCATACTCCTGCCTCTTCTTTTGAACAGGAGTAGAGGCTAATCCCTTGTTCATTGAAAGGGGTTTACAGTTATCTTTCTTCTACTCAGGTGTTAATAGTGGTACTATAAAAGTTTTTTGTAATGTGTGTGGATGGTGGCAACATCTCTTCATACTGAAGATACCAGGTTGGTCGTTTCCTGGTTGCTGCCTCTGACTGGTAGTTATGAACCTGAACTCTTGCATTGCATCTTGAGAGGCCACTCTGATCAACAGTTGAATAATGAGTGGAGGTACCTTTTATATATATATATATATATATATATATATATATATATATATATATATCCTCCCAATGTAAATCACTACAAACAGTAGACTGCCAACCTATTAGTTTGTACTACTTCTAATATATATATATATATATATATATATATATATATATAAGAGGTCTTGCTTGTTCTTAACCTTTTAAAGCCATTCATTTCGAAATAACAACATCACTTGAAAAGACACAAAAAGTGTCGAAACAAAATAGCTACTTTTGTAGTGATATTATAACATATCAATGTTATAATTTATTAATAAATATTATTATTATTATATATATATATATATATATATATATATATATATTCTAGGTTTAGAAAAGAATTAAGGCCTGCTCAATGAATACAGTTTCCACAAAAAGCCCATGTACAAACCCTCTACAACCCAATTGTGCCAAACAACAAGCCCAAAGCTACTGGATCTCATCAGTAATATAACACGTGAAAAAAAAAATACCCACCTCCCACCAGCCAAAAAAAAGTTTCACTTTTTTTTTATTTATCATTGAGAAAGATAACTGGTAAATATTCCAATTCCTAATACCTTTCTCATCATGCTTCTATTTGGTCAAAAGGCTAACTAATATTTAATGAAAAGTATAAGTATTGCATCTTGAGTGCCCGTTCTGATCAACAGTTGAATAATATCCCTACAAGTGTCCCTGTGGGCAACCCTGAGGTCACATTATGCTGCAGTCTGTGCCAGTCCTCTTCCTACACATGTGACATTTGACAACTAACTGATACTTCTACTCTAGGCATCTCCTTTCCAAAAAAAATAATCTAATCATGACAACATGCAATCAAAGAAATAAAACTAAACCAGCTAAACAAAAAACACCTAAACCACTCAACATCTTTTTCTTGAACATCCGTGGTATCCATAGCAACTTCTGCAGCATTTAAACCTTCCTCCACGAAAAATTCCCCTGACATCTTAGCTCTCTGTGAAACTAAACTTGACCCTTCTGTCTCTTTATCTGATTTTTATATTGCTGGTTGTGTAATATAACAATCTGGCCCCACCCGAGGAAGGCTGATGCAAGCGAGGGTGTTTCCAGTCGTTGAAAGGAAAGGATGTCGTTTTGACCTTATATAGCGGAAATAACTACAGAGGCAAACAGAACAGGTGTCTCTGAGAATTACGTGGGCGTGCGTGGGTGAGGCAAAACCGGAAGAAAAAGTCCCGGTTCTGGAAGATTATAAAAAGACCTCGGCGCACGGATTCGCCAGTAGTAGTAGAGGAGCAACAGAGATCGGCCGGTGAAGAGAGACACAGGCAGACTACACTCCCGTCAACCCAGTAGAAGTGCGCTCTCTCAATTCTCTGTTCGCTATTCTAACCGGCTCAGTCATTAAGACGAATAATTGGTGCCTAGTGACTTGCTGTTTTGAGACAACAAAACAGATGCGAGCTGGTTGCCACGGCGACGATTGAAATTCAATGGACTTAAAACTACCAGATAGAAAGAAAAAAGAAGACGAAAATATATAGCAGCCGCACGACTATAGACATCAGCCAAGGTAGGTGACTCTTTGATTTGATAGTGTGTGTATTTTCTGCTCCTGTTTATAACTCTAGTTAGAAAAAAAAAATGGAACAGCATACTTTTGCCGATCTGACCCTAGAATTGAGAAATATGGATTGTTCGGTGTTGAACACATTAAGGGTAGAACGGAGGGGGTGCAGGACTACATGCAGAGAGTAGTACGCCTAGCGGGAGCGCATAGGTTGGGGTTGACGGGAGGAATAAAGTTGAGATATTTACCTATCTGTAAGTATAAAACATCTGAGTTAATGATTTATTTTTTTTTGTTAATATTTTACCATATATGTGAAGTGAGTTTACTGGTATGTTGCTTAATTAATCTTACTTTTATTGAGTAAGTGAAATGTAAAATCATGTAAAGGAAGTTTCTTCTACTCTTTAAAGTGGATAATTGGATTAACTTGTTGATAACAATGTTTTCTTTGGTTTGTGCAGTGTTAGGTTTTCTTTTTTTTTTTATTTCTTTTCAATGACTGTACACTACAAAATGATTTACATTTCTATGTTTGTGAATTATGCTTTTGTGCAGGTTCCTATCAATTCAACATCCTCTGTGAATTTTCATTTATGTGACTTGGGAAATATCTTTTGAAGATATATTAATTTCTGAAAACTTTATATTGACACGGATAGACCTGCAGATTCCACAGTTGATCGGAACAAAAAGAAAGAACAACTGAAAAGTCTTGTAGACTTATTGGCTGATATGCTATAGGATTGGGAAAGAAGCAGTGGGAGGATTAACGATAGTTTAAGTGAAATAGTTAGGAAGATACAAATGTGGAAAATTATTAATAGTATCTAAAGCATAAAGTAAATTATACGTCTCTGGTTCAGTGGTTTGGTCCCCAATTATGCAGAAATTTCCCAATTTTTCAGTGGACACCATGCCGGTAGAATTGCGCGATATGGAGGAGATTCCTATCCGCAAACTAGTAAATACCTTGGAACAGATAGATATGGAAAGATTTAGTGAAGGATATAAAGAACTCCCGAAGAAGTTGACGATAGGAGTCATTGCTGGCATAGTCGGCGTTATGATAATCCTTGGAATAATAGCTAGGAAGCGGATTTTTAAGTGTGAAAGAAGCAACAGTGCTTCGGGAAAGGAAAGGGAGTTATCCGTTGTGAATAGTACTCCGGGGTCAACGGGTGTTCAACACTCAAATGTCTCTGCGTTAAACAGAGAGATGTCAACAAATCAGATATGCTTGGATTCGAATCCAGAGGAAGTAGTTCAGGGAATGGAAAACATTGTACAAACTAAGGAACTACGAGTCACGGGTCCATTTTTTTAGACTAAATTAATATAGATGAAACCTCTAATCCTCCACAAGTAAATTGCATGCGGATTAACGTTGGAATCAGGGTAATTTTCTTCATTTTCTATTGAACATTTCTCGGTCAGACTATGAATGATATGTACTGCAGATAATGGCCATTTTTCTGTGTTCAAACATAGTATGTTTGAAATTAAATTAAATTAAATGAAGTTACATGTGTAACAATAAACTCGAGCAGAAACACGCATGGTGTTGGTCAAAGGTCATTTACTCGATGTCAGTTTAGAAACTGGGGCGCGGTTACCGCCTATAATCATGTGGTTATGCATCGAGGCATCTACGCTTATGGACAGAGTCGAGAAAGAAAATGAACATTTTTAAGAACTTTGCCCAATTCTGTGAAAATGGATATTAAAAAAAAAAAAAAAAAAAAAAAGTAAAAAAAAGAAAAATGGAACATCGAGCTGGTAGAACAATTTTCACGATGGACATGAACATTGTTGGGTTGCCGATGTAGGCTCCCCTATATATTTTTTTGTTGTTTTTTTTGTTTCGGCATGCACATGTTTTGTTGTTTTGGTGTGCACATGTTTTATACAATTGTCGGGCTTGTGTGGCATGGGGAGGAGTGTGAGGGTGTTGCACTTAAAATGTTCTCAGGTGAACATTTTGGAAAATGGGAGGGCGAGGAATGTAATATAACAATCTGGCCCCACCCGAGGAAGGCTGATGCAAGCGAGGGTGTTTCCGGTCGTTGAAAGGAACAGATGTCGTTTTGACCTTATTTCCGGCAGCAGCGGAAATAACTACAGGGGCAAACAGAACAGGTGTCTCTGAGAATTACGTGGGCGTGCATGGGCGAGGCAAAACCGGAAGAAAAAGTCCCGGTTCTGGAAGATTATAAAAAGACCTCGGCGCACGGATTTGCCAGTAGTAGTAGAGGAGCAACAGAGATCGGCCGGTGAAGAGAGACACAGCAGATAAGACTACACTCCCGTCAACCCAGTAGAAGCGCGCTCTCTCAATTCTCTGTTCCCTATTCTACACGGTCCATTGTCATTAATAAAAATATAACTTCATATTTTTATATATATGCGTGTTTGTTGTTTGTCGATATACAACAGTTGCTTTCCCCTCTTTTAGAAAGGCTACAATGTCTCTTTGCACGGATTTGACATTTATGACAGTGAACAGCTAGGGGGATGTCTCTTGAATCTCCAGACCATTCCTACATATCTCTCTCTCTCTCTCTCTCTCTCTCTACTAAGCTCGGTTAGCTATCTTTTCTTTCTCTATCACTCCCCTTCATTTCCTGACTGTTCCATACGAGACAGCATCTTGAACAATATAGACAAGGCCATTTCCTATTATCTATTGAATCTGCCTAACAAGTAAATCCTGAATTAAAAAGGTTTAAAGCACCAACCTGAACTATTGAATCTGCCTAACAAGTAAATCCTGAATTAAAAAGGTTTAAAGCACCAACCTGAACTATTGAATCTGCCTAACAAGTAAATCCTGAATTAAAAAGGTTTAAAGCACCAACCTGAACTATTGAATCTGCCTAACAAGTAAATCCTGAATTAAAAAGGTTTAAAGCACCAACCTGAACTATTGAATCTGCCTAACAAGTAAATCCTGAATTAAAAAGGTTTAAAGCACCAACCTGAACTATTGAATCTGCCTAACAAGTAAATCCTGAATTAAAAAGGTTTAAAGCACCAACCTGAACTATTGAATCTGCCTAACAAGTAAATCCTGAATTGGTATGTTTTATTTACACTGTTAAGAATGTTGTCCTCATCTTTGTTGCCATATTCACAATTATTTGGTCACTGTACACTCAAGCCTTCTTTAGGTGATTAGAATTTTGAACTGAACTCTATATTTCTTTCACTGGAGTAGATTGTTCTAGCTTCCCGAGCCATGCTCCTACCAGATGTCTACTACTGGACCATGTGAACTCAATAAGATCATCAATACAATTCACAATGGTGAAAGAATAGAACAACAAACGAGCATAACTGAATGTTCTATTCTTAAAGAGAGCATGGGTTCAAGACATCACAAACCAACATTTGCCAGACAGTAACTCAATTTCAGTTCCTACCACTCATACAGTATTAAAAAAAAGGGATTGTCTGCTGCCTACAACACCAAGCAAAAGTCATAAGTGGTGACCCAAGATATATGAACATAAAATGGTCAGTATAAGCAGTACCCTACAATGTAACATCTACCCTGGGTACATGACAGAAGCTCCAACAAACTGGGATAGATGAGTGCAAGAGAATAACAACCCTCAGTAAACAGCCTCGGCCTGCCTACCCTATGTGAACAGATTATAGGAAAAAATATCTGTAGTTATGACTTATCACCTTATAAGCATTTGCAATTTAAGAAAAGTTAGTCCTTTCTATTCATGAAACAATTTTACTTAATATTGGATTATGTAATTTTTCTGAGGCAATTTGATTTAAAATTAGAATGTCAGTTTCAATCCCGTAATAAAATTCATCTTCCATATTATCCAATATGCGTGCTTTGTTCAAATTTAGACCATAATCATAATAATGTGCCAACATGAGGAACAATATTTCTTTTTACATAAAGTTGTTCATGATAGAAAAACTGATTTGGTAAGACAAATATTATGAGTAATATTTTTCAGAATCAGTGTCCCAAGAACTTTGCTATTAGCTAATGCCCTAAAATTCTGTGATAATAGCCATTTTTTTTTAAATAAATTAGCAGCATTCTATACAAATGTCTATATAACATCCACAATCAAATGGAATTGCTGAGAAATGGTTTGTGAATATATAAACAAGAAATGATTAGTGTACCCTACAACATAACTACTACCCTGGGTACATGACTGCAGCTCCAACAAATTGGAATGGAAGGGTACAAGAGGATAACAACACTCAGTAAACAGCCTGGGTCTGCCAACCCTATGTGAAGGGATTATCAGAAAAAATACAAAAGATCAGTGGTGCATATAGCATCAGAATGAACCTCAACAGGGGTTCAACACTTCACAGATACCCCTCCCAAGTAAGACCTCCCAAAGAAGAGAACATAATTAAGAACTCTGTGTGTGTGAGCGAGCTATCCCATGCAGATAAAATAAGACTGCAAGCATATCGTAAAGCCGTAACCTAAGAGGAAACAAAAATCAGGCATTGCTGAACACGTATGGAGGGAAAAAAACACAAATCACCTCTCCCTGTAAGATAAAGTTGAAATAATAGACGGAGAACATCCCTGGAAAATACAAAAACTTAAGGAATCATCATCTGACACCTTTCTTACAGATTGTATAAATGATGAAGACTGGATCATCCAAAAAATTGTTTTAAGAGCATAAATGATAGTGTTTAATGTACTAAATATATTTTGACAAAAGATCCCGGATACAGAGCACTCAGGATCAAGTGCACTACTCAATGGTACTGATCTGTATGACCAGCTTGCAAAATCACTACATCTACAACAAAAACTCGGACATGTTATGAGGAAAGACGGCTTAGAAAATTTGACACTCACAAGACATAAACATCACTGAGAGCTACAAAGAATAGTAAATTGTGGAGAGCCATGCTCACTCACATCTAGAAGGGACACAGCATGTAAAATAAGTTTAATATGTAGTTATAAGCTGAATTTTTGTAAGAAGTTTTTGTTGTTCGATGCTAAGATTAAGTCAGCCCCTGCTCACATTTTGACAATCCTCTCTCTCTATTCAATTTCTCCCCTCTGGTGGTGGTGGTGATGGAGATGGTTGTAAAGATCCAGCCTAGTCCTGAAGAAATGTGAGCAGAAGTCCTGACAACAGTTTCAGATCCTCTTCATGTTAACAGTTGAACTTGAAAGTCTTGGTACCCACCTCAATATGTCAGCACTGCTCTTATTGGGATTCACATCCTCATGATTACCAATTTCCTTCTCTGCTGATGGTGATGGCTGTGAAAGTTCAGCATACTCCTAAAGAGTCATGAGCAGAAGTCCCCGGAGAGTGTGCCTGGTGGACATGGCTGGATGAGTTTGGCTCTCCTGACAGTATATCACAGATCCTCTTCATGTTGATGGCTGAATTCCAAAGTTTCAGTCCCTTCTAAGAAGACAAATTTACAGCAATGGCTCTCAGGTCTGAAGGTCAATGTATCAGGAATGTTTTCAACTAATCCTTGAAGATTGGATTAAGTACATTGAGAAAGAAAGAGATTATGTTGGAAAATAAATATTTGTTACATAGAATAAATGCATTTTGCTTATCATTAAGGTGATGGACCTACTTCTGTACCTGTAATACACACACACAATATTTTTTATATATCAATGTGCAGAAGAGGATCTTCAGGAATTCCTTTTGCAGAAACAAGAGAAAGATAGAATAGGATAGCCTTTCTTTCTGTGCTCTCCCCCATCATACCTGATCAAATACCCTACCTTCCCAAACAATGCCCCACACAGCTGAACTTAACCATTTCAATGCCCTTCCATCTTGGCCATGGCAGGAAATTAAAAACTTTGATGACTGATTATATTTTTCTCAACAATCTGCATTCAACTAATCACAACCATTATCCTTAATCACCCTCAAAAACCCCTACCAATCTCTGCCTAACCACATCCACGCTCAGACACATAGCTAATCCACTGTTCCCATGCCCATATACCCACCATCACCGAACCACAAACCCTACTCTCCTGCCTGCTACTGCTAGACAAGCATTACTTCCTGTTCCTCCTTCCATATCTCATGACTCTTCTTCCACTACTCCCCCTATCTTGCATTTTCTTGCCAAATATATTTCTTCAATCTCTCTCTCTCTCTCTCCCATTTTTACTCCTTCCCCTTCCTTTTCCCCATCTTTATATTTTTACTCTTTCTTCATCTCTTTTTGCATCTTTTCTTTTCTCTTTTTATTTTTATATTTTTTTTACTCTTTCTTCATTTCCTTTGCCATCTTTTTTCTCCCTCTTTATATCCTTCACTCTTTCTTCACCTCTTTTCCTACCTTCTCTTTCCATCTTTATATAAATATTTTTTTCTCCCTCTTTATATCCTTCACACTTTCTTCACCTCTTTTCCTACCTTCTCTTTCCATCTTTATATAAATATTTTTTTCTCCCTCTTTATATCCTTCACTCTTTCTTCACCTCTTTTCCTACCTTCTCTTTCCATCTTTATATAAATATTTTTTTCTCCCTCTTTATATCCTTCACTCTTTCTTCACCTCTTTTCCTACCTTCTCTTTCCATCTTTATATAAATATTTTTTTCTCCCTCTTTATATCCTTCACTCTTTCTTCACCTCTTTTCCTACCTTCTCTTTCCATCTTTATATAAATATTTTTTTCTCCCTCTTTATATCCTTCACTCTTTCTTCACCTCTTTTCCTACCTTCTCTTTCCATCTTTATATAAATATTTTTTTCTCCCTCTTTATATCCTTCACTCTTTCTTCACCTCTTTTCCTACCTTCTCTTTCCATCTTTATATAAATATTTTTTTCTCCCTCTTTATATCCTTCACTCTTTCTTCACCTCTTTTCCTACCTTCTCTTTCCATCTTTATATAAATATTTTTTTCTCCCTCTTTATATCCTTCACTCTTTCTTCACCTCTTTTCCTACCTTCTCTTTCCATCTTTATATAAATATTTTTCTCCCTCTTTATATCCTTCACTCTTTCTTCACCTCTTTTCCTACCTTCTCCCTTTCCATCTTTATATAAATATTTTTTTCTCCCTCTTTATATCCTTCACTCTTTCTTCACCTCTTTTCCTACCTTCTCTTTCCATCTTTATATAAATATTTTTTTCTCCCTCTTTATATCCTTCACTCTTTCTTCACCTCTTTTCCTACCTTCTCTTTCCATCTTTATATAAATATTTTTTTTTCTCTTTCTTTCCTTCAATCTCTTCAGATTTACTCTTTCCCAATTGCTTTTTTGACTTCTATCCATTTCAAAACTTTTTATCTGTTCTTTCCTATTTCAACTCCTCCTCCTCCTAACTTCTTTGTCATTCTTTTCTCCTCCTCTTCCTCCACTTCTCTCATTTTCTTTAATTTTCCATCATTATCTCTACCTTCTCCTCTTACTCATTTTTATACTCAGTCCATCTGCTGCTACTTTCATTAGTTTTCTTCCCTCTCTTTTCTTATCCTCCCTATCCTTTTCATTTTTGATTCTCCCTTACCTATTCTTTATTTTCTCTTTCTCCTCTTCCTACAACTATCTTCCAGTTCTTATTCATCTTCCCTTTCTTTATCTCTGCTATTCTTTCTAATACTCTTTTATCTTTACATTTCTCTCCTCCTACTTTTTCATTCACACATCATCTTTCTTTCTCTTCCTCTCATCACCCTCTTTTCTACTTTTCTCATACCCCTCCCTATCTCATCATCACCTTCTTTTTCTAATCCACTCACTGTCCCTTATGTTTAGGTTTTATTTCATCTTCCTCCTTTTCTTCTTTTTCTCTTTTCCTGACCCCCTCCCCACTTCTTTTTCATCTCCTCCTCCATTTTTCTTGTCCTCTGACTCTTTCTCATCATTACTTTCTTTTCCACCTTCTCTTCACCCTCCTCCTTCCTCCTGTTTACACTACTCTCTCCTCTTTCTTTGTCTCTTCAGCCTTCTTTTCTTCTGCCCGTTATTTTTCTCTCAGATTTTATCTCCTCCTCCTCCTCTTCCTGCTCTCATATCCCTCATCATCATTTTTATTGTTTCTTTCACCTTCTATTTATTGAGGCACATTTTAATCTGCTAAGTATTTTCTTTCGTCCTCTCCCCGATACAACTGTCTCTTCTTTCGTTCAACACGCCATTTTCTCTTTTCTTCACCATCTTTGATTCTTACATTCCCTTTCTCTTTTGGCATCGTCCTTCAATCTTAAATAGCATCAATTTTTCTTCTCCCCCTATCTTATTATTTCTTCCTTAAACACCCTATTTTGAAACTAACCTCCTCCTCCTTTCAGCATATCCTCTTCCTCCTCCTCTTTGGTTTTTCTGTTAAAAATATATTCTTCTCCCTGTTTGCTCCTCCCAGTCCTGTTCACCATCCTCACACTGATTTTCATTATTCCCTCCCCTTCCTATATTATCTCCTCCCTATGATGAGCCTCTTCCATTCCTCCTCCAGCTACAACCCATGTCCTCTCTTTTGGGAAAAGTAAAGAATTACCTTCTAATTTAGAATATCCTATAAAGAAAGATGGCTACTGAGATACATCAAACACCTATGTTTGGGATGGACACATGTATATATACACACCTGCAGAGACAGAGAAAGAAACACACACAAATGCATGCAGAGAGAGAAATATGCACATACATGTGTGTGTGTGTGTGTGTGTGTATATATATATATATATATATATGTAAGATTAACGAAATTGGTTTTAAACAACTGACAATTTGAAAATATTTGTTTCAACATTATTTTTAATCAATACTTGTATTTAAGTAGATATTCCGTTTATAATCAAACAGTATTATATATTTATTTCTACTGGCCTGATTATTTACGATAAATCTTTGTTACGAAAATGTGTGTCATTTGGCAGGATTCGAACCTACTACCCCTATTCACATAGGGGATGCTAGCAATTGATCTGGCACGTCTTAGACCTCTCGACCACAAATGACCAACAGTCTAAAAGAAGTAAAATCAAGCTGATATAATACAATTTTAATTTAATTTAAATACAGGTATTAATCAAAAATAATGTTCAAACAAATAATTTCATATATATATATATAATTGAAGTAGATAGACTAAACTATCGCCCGGTTCACACTCTACCCACGTCTATTGAACAGGTGAAGAGGCTCATCTCTTGTTCCCTGTTTAGGATGTGGTTTCTGGCTTTCTCTTTTCCAATCTTTTCACTCTTATGTAGCCCCCTGCACATCAGTGGCGCTACTCCCTTACTCGGAGTGATATGATTAAAAAAAATATATATATGTGTGTGTGTGTTTGCACACACAGAGATTCATACTAATGAAAACAATGTATAAACACACAGAGATAAGTACCTTAAATAAACACATAAATGAGAGAATAGGGCACTTTGACTTGGTGTACTGGTTAGCAAGCTTGTCAGGACTATTTACATTGTTCGGATGACTGTTCAGTTTATGATGTTTTTAGCATCATTGGTTGATTGGTTGGTTCGTTAGTTGCTTTAACAACATTTTTCATGGTTCATTTAATGTCAAAATTTAATTTTCTTGGGAACTTTAGTGTTTCATGTTTTTAATATTAAAATCTATTGTTGGATTTTTGTCTATTATTTCAATAATATTATTACTGTTTTGGCCATTGTACACTCTGGCCTTCTTGTAGGAATTTCAAACTGAACCAATAAAAAATGATTACAGAGACATTAGGTTTATAAGTCCCAAAAATTCATGTACTGATGTCTTCAAGGATACATGACCCCAGTGGATATGACTTGATCCAAAGAGTTATGAGTTTAGTACCAGGCTACAGCAGTGGGATCAGTTCAAAATTCTTAACACCTGAAGAAGGCAGGAGTGTACAATGGCCAAAACAGCAATAAAGATGAGGATAATAGTCTGAACAATGTAAATAGTGTAAATACTACTTCAACACAGAAGTATATACACACTGATGTTTGTCTAGCTTGCACAATTATGACTGAGTATTGAGTTCGATCATCATTGGATGCTCGATACTTTCAGCCTTATGCCACATCTAAGCTATGCTTAGAAAATCCCCACATCAATGTGAGTATACACACATACTGCCACACCTCTACATATCATAAACAGAACATTCAAGCACATCATAAGGACGTACACTTATGGTATAGACAGAATATGTATTTTCAATCACTTCACCCCAACTACTAAGATACAAGGTCTAAATGTATCCCAGAAAAAGCATGATAAAAGTAAGCAGACAACAAAAGAACTGAAATTAAGTAGATAATGACTGATTTGGTATTTATATTTTTGAAAATCAAATCTCAATGGAAAACAAGAAGTGAAAAATTTTGTGTTTTGTTTAATGGCATATTAACCTCTGTGGGTTAATTTAATGCCTAAAAGGTGGGATCTTAGGGAGCCTTTTTTAATATTCAGTTATAGCGAGAAGGTTGATTTAGTCAGATTTTGATGAAAAATTTTTATTTTTTTATTTTAGAAAACTGAAGATGTCTTCTAGTTTTGTATTCAAAAATGTATTGCTGGCAATAACTTTTTTCCTTCAAAAACGTATTATGGCAATAATTTTTTGCTTCAAGAATGTATTGTTGGTAAAATTTTTCCTTTATTAATTCAAATATATATATATATATATATATATATATATATATATAGTCATCCACAGACAGATTTGTTTTGCTGTATCACAGCTCATCAGTATGGTTAGACATCTGATTGCTTTTTACCCAGGATTGAAACCTGACCGATATGGCGTCAGTCGGCAATTCTACCTCTGAGCTATGGACGCTCAGTAGAAGGAAGCAGACTTTTAGCATGTATGTATGTATATATATATATATATATATATATATATATATAAAAACATGTTACGGAAATTAATATATATATATATATATATATATATATAAACATGTTACGGAAATTAACAAAGATTAACGAAACTTGCTTATAAACAATCGACAATTTGAAATGATTTGTTTGAACATTATTTTTGATTGATACTCGTATTTAAGTAGATATTCTGTTTTTTTTAATTAAACAGTATTATATATTTATATCTACTGGCCTGATTATTTGATTAAATCCTCATTTAGACTGGAGGTCATTCGTGGTTAAGAGGTCTAAGATGTTGCCAGATCAAATGACAGCTTCCCCCTATAAGGATAGGAGTCACAGGTTCGAATCCTGCAAAATGACACACATTTTCATAATAAAAATTTATCATGAATAATCAAGCCAGTAGATATAAATATATAATACTGTTTAATTAAAAACAGAATATCTACTTAAATACAAATATCGATAAAAAATAATGTTCAAACAAATCATTTCAAATTGTCGGTTGTTTATAAGCAAGTTTTGGTAATCTTCATTCATTTCTGTAACAGGTTTACATTTGTTAACATGATGATACATTTCAGAGAAGATATGGTTGTTGCAATGAATCAAAAATTGTGTTATATAGGCTTGATTAAAGCCTCGTTTAGACTGGAGGTCATTTGTGGTCGAGAGGTCTAAGATATTGCCAGATCAAATGGTAGTTTCCTCTATATGGATAGGGGTTGCAGGTTCGAATCCTGCTGAATGACACACATTTTCGTAATAAAAATTTATTGTAAATAATAAGGCCAGTAGATATAAATATATAATACTGTTTAATTAAAAAAACAGAATATCTACTTAAATATGAGTACCGATCAAAAATAATGTTCAAACAAATCATTATATATATATATATATATATATATATATATATATATATATATAATCCTAAGAAGGATCTGCAACATAATCAATTCTGACTTGACAGCTTGCCTTCAGTCACTTTCTCACTGACATGATGTGGCTTCCCTCTGTCTTTTCCACAAGTATTTTAATGGCAACTGCTTTAATGATCTTTTTTTCCTTGGTGCCTTGACCGCATGGATTTACAAATGCTACTAGATTGGCATCAAGGTCTCCCCATTTGACCATTTTTGTTTCACCCCAAGCAAGGCAATCCACTGCCACTATTGCGCTTGGGGCTACATAGGGGAAGGTAAATAGAAAGAGTGGTTAGATATAGGAAATGACAGAAGGGGGTGATAGATAGTTTGGAGGATGGGAAGAGTGTTTGAAACAATGAAAGTGAGTCATTGTGTTAGGAGGTGTCTATTGACCTTACATTTAAACTCCTGGAGATTGTAGCCATCGGGGAAGCAGTCATGTGGAAGGGAATTCTACAGTCGGGAAGTACGAGAAAAGAAACTATTGGAGTAGAAGTTGCGGTTGCATTTTATCGGTTTCACTGTAAAAGGGTGGGATCTAGTTGCTAATCTAGTATCTCGTGCAAATTCGAACCTAGGGGGCACCAGTGATCTAAGTTCATCGGAGCAAAAGCCATGGAAGTATTTATAGAAGAGACACAGGGAAGTCACGTCGCGCCAGTGAGAGAGAGACTGCAGGCGGTCTGCCAAGTCAGTATCGATCACATTACAGACCCTCCGCTGTACCTTGTCGAGAAACCCAAGGAGAATAGCAGGGGCACCCGACCAGATATGACAACAGTATTCAATGCACGGGCGGATGGTAGATTTATAAATGTGCAGGATAGATTCAGACGGAAAAAACCTCTGGGCCCTGCACAGAGAACCGACTTTCATAGCAGCGGATTTAGCAATGGATTCGATATAGTCATTCCACTTGAGGTCCGCTGAAGGGGTGAGACCAAGGAGGCGCAGTGTTTTACTCTCAGGAAGGCAAGCCTGGTCCATGCTAATGGGAGGTAGGTGCAGTTGTCTATGATGGTTAATTGATAGTAGCTTCGTTTTAGAAGCATTAAAATTTATGTGCCATTTCTTACCCCAGTCCACTACGGATTGGAGGTCCTTTCCAAGCTCGGCTGCAAGGTTACCTTTGTTGCCCACACCAGATTTTTGATCAAGGCGAGAGTAAACTGTGGTGTCATCGGCATACATACCTACTTGGGATCTTATGGTATCAGGGAGATCATTAATGTAGATCAGAAAGAGCGTAGGACCTAGGATAGAACCTTGAGGAACACCCACGTTCATATGGTTTTTGTACCATATTTTCTTATTAACACATGAAGACATGGTTAACAGGATCTCATTGGTTGTTTCTTTAATGTTGGATAGACTTTGTAATCAATCATGTTGTATAGTGCAATAACTAAGCAATGGTCTGGGTAGAAAACTTATTATCGTGTTCAATCCTATTTTTATAGACTAACATTTTGTCAGCAATTCCATTTGATTATGGATGTTATATAGACATTTGTATAGAATGCTGCTAATTTATTTTAAAAAAACATAGCTATTATCACAGAATTTTAGGGCATTATCTAATTGCAAAGTTCTTGGGACACCGATTCTGAAAAATATTACTCATAATATTTGTCTTACCAAATCAGTTTTTCTATCATGAACAACTTTATGTAAAAAGAAATATTGTTCCTCATGTTGGCACATTATTATGATTATGGTCTAAATTTAAACAAAACACGCATATTGGATAATATGGAAGATGAATTTTATTACGGGATTGAAACTGACAATCTAATTTTAAATCAAATTGCCTCAGAAAAATTACATAATCCAATATTAAGTAAAATTGTTTCATGAATAGAATGGACTAACTTTTCTAAAATTGCAAAGGCTTATAAGGTGATAAGTCATAACTACATATATTTTTTCCTATAATCTGTTCACATAGGGTAGGCAGGCCGAGGCTGTTTACTGAGGGTTGTTATCCTCTTGAACTCATCTATCCCAGTTTGTTGGAGCTGCTGTCATGTACCCAGGGTAGCTGTTACATTGTAAGGTACTGCTTACACTGACTATTTTTTGTTCATATTTCTTTGGGCCACCACTTATGACTTTTGCTTGATGTTCTAAGCAGCAAACTATCCCTTTCTGTATGAGTCGTGGGAGTTGAAGTTTGAGGCATTGTCCAATGAATGTTGACCGTGACTCAAGGGGAAATAGATAAAATCAGGCATAGCTAACTATCAGTCAGTTAAGTGCCATACATGATACACGCTTGGGCGATCATGTCTCGAAAGAGACATGACTGACTGGGCAGAAGATTATCACGCAGTAGTTTGCCATTGCTTTCTGCAGTAGACTGGTTGCCGACCAAGGCTATAGAACCCAATCTGTCCTGTTATTTAACCCATAACTGGAAGGAAGACACGGATTAATACCTTTGCCAAGGGTATTTGCGCGTAAGTGAATACAATGGATTCAACTGGAATTCGAACTCGGTTCGCCGGTTTCTCGTTCCAAGCCGATATCCACTGTACCACAACGCACATCATGTCAACAACCCTTGTGGGATGAAGTTGAAATAATAGATCGGACAATCTACTCCTGTGTATAAAATAAAGGATTCATTTTGAAATTCCAATCACCTGAAGAAGGTTGAAATGTTGTGAACAAGGCAACAAAGATAAGGAAACAGTCCAAACAATGTAAATAGTATAAATAACTGAATATTTAGATTTTGCAGTCATCAATCCCCTAGAGAGGTACAAAACTGAGTGTCCTTCTTGATATAAAATTGCTGATGTTGAATATTCATTTGTATCTGCTATTAATGTGAAGATCAAAAATTTTTAAGATTGGCTTTTTAGCAAGGGAATATTTTCAACTTTCAAATATTGTTTGTTGTCCATTTATTTTGGTAAATACATACTGTAAGAATTTACTAAACCCAAAAAGGTTTGTAATTTTTTTTTTTATAGTCAGGTGCAGATATATTTAATATTTTCTGTATAAAATTTGTTTCTTTTGAAAGGCCATCATTCAAAATTTGGTATCCAAGACATATTTTATTAATGGTCGTACCAACCGTTTTTAATCAGTTTAGTACAATGTTGGTTGACTAACTTTTCTTTATTTGTTATAAACAATCATTACCATTTGGATAATTATCATATTTTTTATGCCCCTCCCTTATTGCTTTCTGAAATATGACCCTTACCATTTTTACCCTGTATGGCATTTGGTCTATCAAAGTAAGCCTATGGGGGTGTTAATCTATATATAAATCTTGTAGTACCTATGTGCATCATGCTATTGCCAAGAAGTATAACTCATGCATTTTCCTTTTTTACTTACCTCCCTCCAAATAAAATTCAATGGATGTTGGTTAAGTAAATAATATTGGTTAGTTTGTACTAATACGGTTAATAAAATATTATTATTATAATTAGAAGAAGAAGGAGGAGGAGGAGGAGAAAAAGAAGGAGGAGGAGGAGGAGAAGAAGAAGAAGGAGTAGGAGGAGAAGAAGAAGAAGGAGTAGGAGTAGAAGAAGATAAACAAAAAAGGAGGAGGAGGAGACAAAGAAGCAGGGGAAGACTAAGAAGAAGATGACAAAGAAGAATAATGCGCGTCATCATAGAAAAATATATCGGCTAAAGAATTTGATACAATTGTAAAATATAGGGATCTGGAAATAGAGTTTGCATGAACATCACATTTAAACGCAACCACTATTGTTACATGTTAATAGTAACAAAAGAAAAAAGAAAAATGATGGACTAAAAGCTCAGAGTTAAAATACAGACAAATATTTAATTCCCAAAACATTAGATAAAAATATTTACAAATATACAGTTTGGCATTCAAATAGAAAACGTATAGTTTACTACTGCCCAGCAAAGTGTTACAAGGAAGAGAAGGGGAGGAAAGGTGTCAAATATCTTTACCCAGTTAAGTTGATGGGGAAGTTAAGTGTTATACTTTTTGGAAATCCTTAAATGCATATATAAAAACTAACTATTGGCTCGATCAATGAAAGAGGCAAAAATATGTATTTACCCAGATAGATCCATGAGGTTCTCATTCAGGTTTTAGTTGTTCGGACATTTCTGTGAGATTCTTTTGGCTGGATATAGATCCTTGAATCTTAACTGATATGACAGCAAATCCTTTTAACAACTCTTTCAAGTTTTTGTTTGTCGTCGACTTAGAGAGATTCTTTCGGCTGGATATAATTCCTTGAATCGAAACCGGTGCTGATGAGGTCAGCACATCCTTTTATCAACTGTTTCAAGTTTTAGTTTTTTGTCGTCGACTTAGATTCTTTCAACTGGCTATACATCCCTGAATCTTAACCGGAGCTGTAGAGGTCAGTTCATCCTGCTATCAACTAACTGCTCTGTACCCAAAACCTATTTTTATAGGGACTAACACCTAATTTGCATATTTCTAGAACCTTTTGAACTCTCAACTCCACTGGAACTTTCTACAATCTTCCAAACCGTTCTATTCTTAATTTTCTTATTTTTACGACTACTTCATGAATTAAAACTTTTTTCAAATAACAAGTAGGACTCAATAGAATCCCTTACTACAACTTTTTAGACATTATTATTATTATTTTTATATATAAATACATCCTCATAACACTATTCAAATAATAATAATAAAAGTACTAGGAGTGATGAAAAAATTATTCATACACATTCACAACTAAACAATATTATTTACTAATTTTATTTGAAATCATGAAAGTATTACATGATCCATGAATTTTTTCACAGGTTTAGCTAATAGTTACAATTTCTTTTAAATTATAAACAAATTGGATTTGTTGAGAAGTTTTGAAATTAATTTTTGTATAACATTTAATTCCACTTAACACATATATTGCAGATTCAGTGTTTGGAATCAAATATTAAAATGAGCTGATCTTAGGGATCCAACATAATTTATAGTCACTTCAAATACATCAATTGCCATCCAGTTTTCTCAATACCACTTTTGTATCCATTAGTGGGAGCATGTTGTCAATTGCTTTGTTCCATTTTTTATGGCTTTGTAATTACTAGGTACAAAATGTGAATTGGTAGCTTGTAAAATTGAAAATGTGAGGATGTTAGTATTTTCTTTGAATTTAATACTTGCTCTGTAATCTTTTCACATTTCGGTTTCCATCAGATCTGAATGTATTGCATTAATTAAATGTGTACTAATAACATTACAATTTCAATGATGATACAACCAACAACTGCAATGGGTACTATTTCAAATCCAGTGTCTGTTTTCTTCAGATATTTCTACAAGTTATTCTGTGGTCTTTATTCTTGACCTTTCAAACAGGTCTTAATTGGAGATTATTCTTAATTTTAGCTTACGAATTTATCCCAAAATCTTTTAGAATTAAAGGGACTTCACTATCAGTGTCAGTGGTGACAACATTCAGTTTGACTTTAACCAATACCTTTCATTTCTTAGGGGAAAAAATGTTAATTGCTTTATATAAATTCTTTTTAATTTTTTCATCACATTCTATACATTTTTTTTTTACCCACTGTTTAAAAAAAACAGTGGGTAAAAAAAAAAAAAATGTATAGAATGTGATGAAAAATATTTACAAGCAATTGTTATGAAAATACTTGTGTAGAGGGAAAGCCTTGTCAGCAGTCAGTGAGAAAGTAAAGTTGAAATTACATTGACAACTGATTTTGCATGGAAGGATCCATGATGTAATCAGTTGTCAATGTAATTTCAACTTTAATCACTTTCTCACTGACATGACAAGGCTTCCCTCTGTCTTTTCTACAAATATTTTCATAGCAATTGCTGTGATGGGCTTTTTTTTTTCCTGGTGCCCTGACCACATGAATTTAAATGTGCAAACAGATTGGCATCTGGGTCCCACCCTTTTACCATTGAAATGGTTAAATATAGCTGCCTCTTCTACTCCAACAATTTTTTTTCTTGCACTTCCTACCAGTGGAACTTCCTTTTCATTTACTTGCTTACTTGATAGCAACAATCTCCAAAAGTTTAAATGCAGCATCAACTGTCATCTATCTTCTTAAATCCCGTTCATCTTTTATCCTTTCTTCAATACCGCCCACAGCTCGACTCACTGATGCCTCCTCCACATGAATTTGCTCAAGCAATCATACTGACAACAAGGTCCTACTTTTTTACAGTTAAATCAACTAAATACAGCAACCACTTCTACTCCATCAGCTTCCTTTCTTGCAATTCCTGCCTGTAGAGCTCTCTTACATATACTTGCTTCCTTGATGGCTACAATCTCCAAGAATTTAAAAGCAATGTCAATTCACATCTCTTGTCCAATTGACTCCACGCCTTCCTGTGTCCTTTCCCCATCACCCTGTGTATCTTGTTCTTTTCCTTTCTCACTCTACCCTCGCAACTGTCTTCACACCGGTATTCCCATTTTTCTCTTGCCCTTTCTCTGACACCCACTGTAACCGGTTCGTCTTTATCTTTGTTCTCTTCCTGCTTAAATTTTCACTCTTCTCTTATGTAACCACCTGCGCACCACTGGGAATACTGCCTTGCTTGAGGTGAAACAATTAAAAACAAAAAAAAAGTACTAGACTATGCTAAGTTTCTTTTCATACACTTCTTGCTTATGAAGCTCTCTTCCGGCTACATGCTTTCCAGCCAACTTTGCAAAAACTTAAATGCAGTGTCAATATTATTTACTGTCTTCATGATTACTCATTTTGTTCTTGGTTATTAGTAATATTTCTGTTTCTAATTCTTCCAGACCCAATAACCCCTTGTGTCTGAGTGGCTTTACTGCCTTGCATGGGGTAAATATTTAATCATGTTCACCCCATGAAAAAAAAAAAATTCATCTTTTCCTAGTTTTCAAATTCACAGTATCTTTTGTCATTTCTTATTGATGTAAATATTTTCTAATTAGTTTGCCAGCCTCTTATTTGAATGAAATGAAATTAGTTTTCTCTGTGATGATCAATCTTTTTTTTTTTTTGGTGGTGGTGGGGGGGGGGGGGTCTATTACTTTTCTTGAGTTTCCTTGAATGTGAAGAACCTGTTTTGTTGTCTTTTAATTTCTTTGATCTTGCAGTATTGGCTTCAAAAGCTTCAACAAAGTCAGGTTTCTCCATTTGTAATAAAGCTCTCATTGGTAATGTCAATGCCATTGTTGTAAAATGTGTGAATCAATGTTTCCTACTAAAATGCTATTTCCTCAGTAGTAGAAAGACAACTCATACAATCTATAAGGCCAGACTAATTTCAATACCACTACAATACATATATGTAAGAAAGCCTAAATATATATACACACACATGTAAACAAGGATATATATATATATATATATATATATATATATATATATATATATAAACTTTGGCAAATTAACAAATAGCATAAAGCAACTAATTTGGAAATTTAAAAGATTTAATAGACAAAACATGTCAACATTATTCAATAATAATTGTAGTATTGCTGCCAAAATACACACACACACACATATATATATATATATATATATACAAACTATATATATATATATACACAGACAAATTTATACATACACACTCAGACATATATATATATAAGCAACGTTGAGCCTGGTCAGTACTTGGGTGGGTGACCACTTGAGAATACCAGGTGCTGTTAGCACTCACGGATGTGCGTTGGGGTGCGGTGGATGTCGGCTTGGAGGGGGAAATCGGTGAGCCGAGTTCCAATTTCAGTCGAGCACGCTGCATTCACTTGCGCACTGGTACCCTTGGGAAAGGTATTAATCCGTTCGTTCCCTCCAATTATGGGTTAAATAATTGAGGTCTGCTGTTCGTGCGATTTGTGGCAGTCATCTGCACCAATTGTTTGTTATCAGCAGTTCCAAGAAGTGTGGATGGTACTACACAATGCCTTCACCACTATAAACAAATCTCTGTGTGGTTGTCTTGCTGGAAAAAGGTTGGACCCTCATACGTTGAACGCGACGGGAGAATCCATTATATATATATATATATATATATATATATATATATATAGTATTTAAGCAGCAATCCCTCTTTTATGCAAATTTCATTAAAAATTTTACACCACTGCAATGTTCATATATATATATATATATATATATATATATATATATGTACACACATTACACACACACACACACACACACACACACACATAGATAGATAGTAAACAGTGGTATTATTAAAAGTGAATACAAATCCCTTGATGAAACCAAAAACATCAAAACCATGGTAGTGTAATAATCGGGTGATCTCCTCAACTGTTTATGTATAATGAACTCGTCAACACACACAAACATTATATATATATATATATATATAGTGGACTCTACGATTCAATTTAGCATGTAAAAACTGAACCGTTCAGCTCAGGACTGAATCACTTAATTCACTACACGGAAAATTTTGAAGGCTTGCGCGGAACCAGCCACACTTTCTTTGGAAGAACTGATAAAGAAATTGGAAAATTTTAAACAATTATATATACATATGTGTGTGTGTGTGTGTATTTCAGCAGCATTTTTTCATAGATGTATGCTTCATTAAATAATATAGACAAGTTTTGTTGATTTATTTCATAGAAAAATTTTTTCATATCTTCTCATAAGCTTAACAATATTATCGTTGAAAGAACAAAAAAATCACAATATTGATACATGTTTTTTATTTTATCATTTCTGAGCATTTGGCTTACATCAGCCATTATCAAAGATGACAATTGTATTGGGTGTATTAAGCAATTTGTGAACGAATGATAGTAGTAGTCATCAATTTTGTTTGTATTGGCGAAGACGTGCGTGCTGGAAGCGAAAATCACACTATAGCTTGTGGCATCTCACATGACCATGCAAGAGTGGAGGCAAGAAGTATTAAGTATGGAAAGCCATTGGGATAACCAATCACTTCTGTTATCTATTATAGACATTTGAGAATGTGTGTAGAGATTTCATAGTTAATTTTGTTCAGGTTAGGTTTCAATTGTTTTATGTATATGGCTTTGAGTAATTTTAGTTTTTGTTACTTGTTTTCCTGTATAAGTATGGTTGTGTTTTCGACATGGATTTCACAGAATTGTGTACTTGTTATGTTGTTTTAAATGTCTCAAGATGTTAGAATTACTGTTTAAATGTAGTATCAAATGTCATGAGAGTGAGTTTGTGGTGCGACCAACATAAATATTGCTTAATTCGTTGGAGATACAATCTCCCAAAGGGCACTTGAATTTATAAACTATTTTGGTTTTTTTCAAATCGCTAACCGGGGGGAGAAGAGTCGTTGCAAATGAGTGATTTGGATATACTAAATTTAGAGTAGTTTTTTTTTTAATCGTGTCACCCCAAGCAAGGCATTCCACTGCCACTATAGTGCAGGGGGTTACATAGAGCGATTGGGTATAGGAAATGTCAGAAGGAGGGTGATAGACAACTTAGGATGTACATAGGGAGAGAGTTGGAGAGAGTGGGTGTGAGTTAGTGTGTTAGGAGGTGTCTATTGACCTTACATTTAAACTCCTGGAGATTGTAGCCATCGGGGAAGCAAGCATGCGATAGGGAATTTCACAGGCGGGAAGTGCGAGGAAAGAAGCTGTTGGAGTAGAAATTGCGGTTGCATTTCATCGGTTTCACTGTAAAAGGGTGGAACCTAGTTGCCAATCTAGTATCTCATGCAAATTCACATCTAGGGGGCACTAGTGATTTAAGTTCATCAGAGCAGAAGCCATGAAAGTATTTATAGAAGAGACACAGGGAAGCCATGTCACGCCGGTGAGAGAGATACTACAAGCGGTCAGCCAAGTCGGTATCAATCACATTACAGATTCAGGAGAATAGAAGGGGCACCCGACCAGATGTGGCAGCAGTACTCAATACATGGGCAGATGGTAGATTTATATAAGTGCAGGATAGATTCAGGTGGAAAGAATTTCCGGGCCCTGCACAGAGAGCCGACTTTCATAGCTGCGGATTTAGCAATGGATTCGACATAGTCATTCCACTTGAGGTCCACTGAGAGTGTCAGGCCAAGCAGGCGTAGTGTTTTACTCTCTGGGAGGCAAGCCTGTTCCATACTAATGGGAGGGAGGTGCAGTTGTCTGTGGTGGTTAATTGATAGCAGCTTCGTTTTGGAAGAATTGAATTTTACGAGCCATTTCTTACCCCAATCCACCACGGATTGGAGGTTCTTCTCAAGCTCAACAGCAAGGTTTGCCTTGTCACCAACACCAGATTTTTGATTGAGGCGAGAGTAAACTGTGGTATCATCGGCGTACATGCCGACTTGTGATCTTATGGCATTGGGGAGATCATTGATGTAGATTAGAAAGAGCATAGGACCTAAGATAGAGCCTTGGGGGGGGGGGGGACCCACGTTTGTAGGGTAGTTCTGGGAGACATTTAATACCACCTTCAGTGTGCGGTTAGAGAAAAATGACCGGATTAAGTCCAACAAAAGTCCAGTTATGCCATAGCTTCGCAGTTTTTGTAGAAGGCCGGCATGCCATACTCTGTCGAATGCTTTAGAGATATCCAAGGCAACGGTTCGGGCTTCACCATTCTTGTCGAGAGCCTGGTATATATACTCGGTGATGCTCGTTAGCATCAGTGGACCTGGTGAAGCGGAAGCCATACTGTTTATCCGAGAGGAGCACATGTGCTGTGAGATGCTGAACAACCTCGGCATTGATAATGCCGAAGATCGGAAGAAGGCTGATGGGGCAGTAATTTGCGGGGTCCGACGGTTCACCAGTGTTCTTGAATATTGGAACCACAGAAGAAGACTTCCAACAGGCAGGAAAGCAGGAGGAAGATAGGCAGAGGTTGTAGAGCTTAGAAAGGGTAGAGGAGAGTTCAGGGGCACAATTCTTCAAAACTATGATTGGGATTTCATGCCCACCACTCGCTTTGTGAGGGTCCAGTTTTGAGATTATGCTAGAAATCAGCAAGGGCATGATGTGGACGTCATTCAATTGGGCCTCAGTTCTAGATGGGAAATCGGGTGTATGGATTCCAGACGAATCCAGACTCGAATTGGTTGAGAATCTACGGGCAAAGCATTCAGCCTTGTCCGCTGAGGAAGTGATTAGTGGGGGTATTGAGGACTTCCTCTTGTTAAGCACGCTTTTACAGAGGTGCCAGTAGTCTTTGGTACCGAACTTAGAAGATGCCATGCGCTGCTTCATTCTGGCAGCAAACAGCATCTTAGCTTTGTTAAGTATCTTTTTACACTTATTACGAGCTGAGGCGAAAAGGCGCCTATTTTGGTCCGACACGTAGCTATGATAAAGCCGGAAGAAGTGATTCCGGTGGGCAATGGCGGCCGAGCAAGCAGGTCAGAACCAGGGAGACGAATGGGATTTAAGCTGAAATTTCCTGGCAGGGATGAAAGCATCGATGCCAGCCTTAACCCAGGAGGAGACCTCTGATGCACAGTCTTCAATGAGAAGACTAAAAACATTGTTCCAAGGGACGTCACAGAGGAAGTCATGGAACGAATCCCAGTCTGCTCTTTGATAGCACTAGGATATTCTGTTTGTCTGGGTTTCTTGGGTAGGAGTGGAGTGGAACGAGATGTTGACAGAAACTACGGCGTGGTCAGAATTTCCGAGAAGGCAAAGCTGTCTGGTGGAGCAAGAATTTGGGGTGGAAGTGAAGCAGAGGTCTAGTAGCGAGTTAGGGCTGTTGGAGAAATGCATGGGGAAGTTCACCACTTGCATAAGGGATTGGGAGATTGAAAAATTAAAGGTGTGGATACCAGCAGGGTCGGTTACAGAGTTTTCCAGCCACTTAGTGTGGTGGACATTAAAGTCGCCAAACACGAAAATATGTGCAGATGTGTGCGAAGAAATGGCCTTGTCAATATTGTCAGAGATGCTGTCAAGTACCGAACAGTCAGAGGAGGAGGGGGAGCAGTAGAGGAAAAAGAGATAGCTAACAGAGATTAGAAGTGAGAGACGGAAACACATGAAAGACTGGTCCAGGGATTCAAGAGATGTTACTCTAGCTAGGGGGAGGTGTTCGCTGACATATACACCAAGCCCATGCATATGGACATTGGAGTTCTTCCTGAAGAGGGGAAGGTAACCAGGAACATAGAACTCAGAGGAGGGGATAGACAGGTCAAGGTTAGTTTCACATAGGGATAAGATATCAGGTGAGTTAGTTTAGAGGAAGGATTCTATGCTATAAAAGTTAGTGCGGATACCGCGTATGTTAGTGAAAGAGACACAGACAGGTTTGGGCATTTTCCGAGTAGCTGGTTTGATTTTGGTATTTTGTTTGTTTTTTTTTTCATGGTTTTTTGGTTGAGGAGAGAGGACTAGAGTAGAATCAGTTGGTTATTATTTGCAGCATGTGAGGAATGGAGACTGGCGCAGCCTGCAACATAATGTGGCCTCGGGGTTGCCCACCGGAGGTTCATGAAGGGACGCCCGTCCATGCACGATATGGCACTACAGGAACCCAGATATTATTCAGCTGTTGATCAGAGCAGCCTCTCAAGACGCTATGCAAGAGTTTGGGCTCCTAACTACCAGTCGGAAGCAGCAACCAGGAAACTGCCAACCCGGTACCCTCAGAATGGAGAGACATTGCCACCACATTCACTAACAGCAAAGAGCTTCCAAATGAACTACCAGTAAGACCGAAGGAGGAGGTAGAAGGACCGGGAACCCCTTCCTAAACAAGAAACAAGGTGATCACCCCTACTCCTGTTCAATAGAAGTGGGTGGAGTGTGAAACTGGGCGATAGTAGGTACTATCTACTCCAATTTGAAAAAAAAAAAAGTGGTGAGTTAACTAAGTTTTTAACTTAGTTAAAGTCCAAAGAAATTTCTTTGAAAAAGTACAAAAACACTCGTTCAAATGAACCATAGAATCAAGCAAAAGATAATAAAAATAAATACATAACTTACTTTAGCGAGTTTCAAAAAATAAATAAATCTTTCCAACCGAGCTCACCCCACACATGTTTACGTGCCATTTGGTAAAATAAACTTATTTTGCCATTTTGGTCATAGGTAAATGACTGTGTGCAGAGGCTGCTAGCGGAAATGCTAGGATTAACTTAATTTTTTTGCTAGGATCTGTTGTAGATATATTGGTATTTATTAATTTTTTAGTATATTTTCATCTTGTTTAGTGTTTGTAAGCATTTTATTCCAATATAGAAGATTAATATGTTTGAGATTAGTTCAGGCAGCACTGTGCTTCACCTGCTTAGTATTGAGACTTCTAAGAAAGCATCTTATTTGTTCGTCAACTATATAGTTTGGGAAGCTATTGTTAATAAGTGTTTGTTTTATATTCTTTAGTTCATTGTAGAAAATCTGTTTTGTGTGTGAATTAGTTTCTGCACAGTGTATTAGATTTCTTATAACTGCTATTTTGTAGTAATATAGGCATTCGCTCTTGTAGTTAAGTGTGCATGAATTTATGCTAGTAGATTTTTTGTATGGCAAAAAATAGTGAATTTGTTATTGTTATGAGGATGCATTTATATATAAAAATAATATTAATAATGACTAAAAAAGTTGTAGTAAGGAATTCATGTGATTCCTACTTGTTATTACAAAAAAGTCTTCATTCATGAATTCGTCGTAAAAATAAGGAAATTAGAAATAGAACGTTTGGAAGATGCTAGAATGTCCGAGAAAATTCGAGTAAAATCTAGAGAATTCTAAATGATTCTAGAATATGCAAATTAGGTGTTAGTCAGTTATTAACAGGATTTGCTGACATTATCAACTTCAGCCTGATTCGTAGATCTGTGCATCCAGTTGAAAGAATCTCTAAGAAAAGTTGCCGACCAACTAAAATCTGAAAGAGAACCTCATGGAACTATATGGGTAAATAGGTATTTTTGACTCTTTCATTGACCAAACTAATAATAATTCTTTATATACACATTTGAGGATTTCCAAAAATTATAGCACTTAAACTTCTTTGCTATCTTAACTGGGTAAAAATATTTGACACCTTCCTTCCCCTTCCCCTTCGTAACACTTTGCCTGCAAGTAATAAACTCTATTTTTCATTTTGAATGCAAAAACTGTATATTTTTAAATATTTTTATTTAATGTTTTGTTAAATTAAATATTTGTTTGTGATTTATCTCTGAGTTTTGGTTAATCAAATTTTTTTTTCTTTTGTTACACTTAACACGTAACAAAATTATTTGTGTTTATAAATATGTCAAGAAAGGGAATTTTGTTATTATTGTGAAGTTCATATGTGAATTTAAGGACAGAATTATTTTGGAAATGTTTTTGAAGTATTTCATCTGTTATTTTTAACATAAGGATATCATCAACATATCTTAGGTAAATGGATGGTTTTTTTGATCTGCAAATATATTATTTTCGAGGTTTGACATGTAAAAATTGCTGAATGTCAGACCCAGACACATTGAAAAAACCTTCATGTTGTATGTGTATGTTATTATTATGATCGAAGAAAGGGACTTTAGTACAAGCTAGTAGTAGTTTCCGTAACATATTAGGATTAATTTTAAGTGGGGGTAAGATTTAGTTACTGTATATATACCTTATAATTATGTCAATTGTTTCACTAATCGAGACGTTAATAAAAAAAGTTTTCAACATCAAGTAAAGGTATGATTTCATTGTTGGGTTTTTCGCTTTTTAAGATTTGGATTACTTTTAATGTTGACTTTATACTATATTTACTAGGAAGATTGGGAGTAATTAGTTGGTTAATGTTAGCTGATATACCGGAGTTGGAATTTGTGATATGATAGGACAGAGAGGATAGTTATGTAATTTTATAGTACCATATATATATATATATATATATATATATGTGTGTGTGTGTGTGTGTGTGTGTGTGTGGCCAGGTCTAGAATCGCCAGCAATTTTAGAGAGTTTTAAAAAGTTCTGTTCAGCATTATTAGCAGTAAGGAGTTTATTAAGCTTTGATTTTAGTTGGTTGGTCGGGTTCTTGTTGAGTTTTTTAAACTTTATGTGATCATGGAGATTATATATATATATATATATATATATATATATATTTGTTAAATATAATAGACAATGAACGTCTTATGTTTAATCATCAGCCATTCTAAACATTGTATTTTACCTTTAATTTCTGGTGAAAATAAAGGCAAAAATTGTTCAACATTTGGTAATGTTTTTTTTCAATTATGCTGGTCCTTGATCTAAGCTTTTGGCTCACATGAGCCATCTTCAAAGTGGTTGTATGGACATCAACACAGAGATATTCACCATTAAAGATTATATTCTTTTGTTGACATAAAAGATTGCTATGTGACGATAATAATCATAGAATAGTGTGTGTGTGTGTGTGTATATGTACACTACAGGCCACAATTATTAGGCCACTCCAGTTTTTTTTTTAAAGAAATGATGTATTTCATATATTATTAGCATTTATTGCCAAATGAAAATAGAATAATTCTTTTGTTATTATTACTTTGCAAAATGTTACAAGGCAAGGAAGCAAAGATTAACTCATTTGAATCACCCTAAATTTTCTTCATTCTGTCATTGATGAAACTGCAATATAGGTAATTATTAAATATTTATAAATTCATTTGATGCACATGTTATTGTGCAGTATTAAGAAAAGAACCATTCTATTTTCATTTACAATTATTCACTTGGCAAAAAATACTAAAAAATAGTATGAAATACATCATTTTTTTAAACAATTGGGTGGGCTAATAATTATGGCTGGTAGTGTATATATAAAAACAGAGAGAGAGAGAGAGAGAAATCCGGCTGAAAACACCAGTTCTCATTCAACCACCTGAGTAAAGCAGCATAAAACCTAGTCAGTAATGAGACAAACTATTTCCAAAGACAAGTTACTCTGAAGATTGGGGGCAAACCCCAACAAAAACAGCCACTCTTTGGAGTAAAAAAAAGCTAGTAAAACATGATGGTACATATGATAACAGGATGTTGCTTCAGATAACATGCCTGCTTGGAGGAAAAATATCACTGTCAACAGCAAGGAGATATGAACTCTACAAATGGAACACCACAACCTTTAGTAGAAGCTGTGACCACTTATGACACTTGGAATGTACACAAAACTATGCAATAGATAAGACAGAATGTATATAAATATTCCTTAGCATACAACAAGATATATACAAATGCACAAGTCATAAAGATATCCACACACACATACACATTTTAAACACATTGAGTTTAAGTTTTGTTTAACAGCATGTCAACCTCTGTGGGTCACTTAATGCCAAAAAGGTGGGATCTTAAGTTATTTTTTTAATGTTCAGTTATAGTGAGAAGGTTGATTTAGTCATATTTTAATGAAAATATTTTATTTTTATTCTTTTTTATCTTAGAAAACAAAAAAATGTCTTCTAATTTTGTATTCAAAAATAATTTTTTGAGCATATTTTTTTTTCCTTCAAAAATGTGTTATGGTAATAATTTTTTCTTCACAAATATTTATTTTTCTATAAAAGTCTATTTTCATTTATATATTTCTATAAAAGTGTATTTTTATACTTTCAGTGTTTTGAACCCAGTTTGGGGGTTAACTATTTGCCTGTAGCTGGAACCCTAACAGGTGCTACCACTCCGGGTCAGAGTGGACCTGAAAACAACAGCAATTAAGAGGTGGTTCCATGCTCCTCACAACCTCACAATCAGAGGCCTTGCTGCAGGATGCAGTTTACCGTCATACTCAGGACATTTAAACACAATGAGCATGCACATAAGAATGTGTATGGTGACATAAACACAAATGTCCACATTTTCTCTCTCACACAAGCATACACACACAAAGATAATGTGTGCTCAAGAAATACAAGTGTTGTTTTTGTTGCATTTTACACAATGTTAGGTAAATCTTTGAAGTGTACATGTTGTTATGCAATTAGTCAACTGTCTTACATTATTTATGAGATATAGATCAGGCACGAGCAACCTTTTACAACCAGTGGGCTGCATGAGATATGGCTCATCATGAGGTGGGACACGCAACTAAAAATTTAAGGTAATTCACTGAAGGTGCCGTAGCCATTTTCTCTACAGGAGATCACACATATAAACATCTGCCTGAGAAATTGAGAAAAAAATTTTTTTCTTTGATTAAAAAATTTTAAATCTTGGTATAATATCCCTGAATACTGGGATTGACTGCATGAAATGATTTTACAATTTAAAGCAAAAAAAAAAAAAAATTAATTGTTCTCCAGTAGATAGGTTGGTTGATTTCATTTAGCAGTATATGAACCTCTGTGGGTTATTTAATGCTGAAATCAAAACATTTGAAACATAATTCTATGAATTAAACTAAATAAATTTTTAATGCAATTGTATGTCTACAACTACAGATAAACTCTATTGTTTAACTATGTGGTTATATATGAGAAAGTGTGAGTGAACAACATTGTCATTTTACTTTAATTTATTTTTCAGCAGTACATGTTTTTATATATATATATATATATATATATATATATATATATATATATATTATAAATTGTTTTAGAACATATACATAATTTCTTCCATCTATGTCCTCTTCTCTACAATCATATGGCTGCTTCAGTGTATGTACATGTTCTAAAACATAATTTATAATAAATATTCACAGCTCTATACATCATATATCGAGCACTGTTTTAAATTAATGTTTTGGACGGGAAAAAATTTTTCTTTTTTCTCTCATCATTCTATACTCACTCGGATATATATATATATATATATATATATATATATATATATATATATATATATATATATATATATATATATATATATATATATTATCCTATGTCTATGACACGACTCAGACCTATCATCAGTTGCATCTTTAAAACTGTCAGTTTCATAGATTTGTATTTAAGTTCAGTCAGTGCTCATGGGAATTAAATCTTATAAAGTTAAGTTACTGCTTTTTTGATAACCAGATTAAAAATTTAAATATTCTATGGTGACATGTGGATAACATTTTGAAATTTAAAATTAAAATTATAATAAAAATAATAAAAATAATAAAAATGTAGAGAGAAGAAATCAACGTCCAAACTAATATAAAAAAAATTGACCCTTCTAAAAATGAGACAAGGCAAACAAAATATTAATAAATATTATTTTTTCTCATGAAATCTAGGCATGCCATTAAGAAAGCCAAATGAGGGTCACATATAGCCGTCAGGTTGCTCTGCAGGCTGTAGTTTTCCAATGACTGACCAAGGAAATTCTCAATTTCCCAGCAACTGACGATTTGGCACCACTTTTAAGCTAAACAAAATTATGAGCAAGCATTTAAATTTCATCTGATTGCTAGATTAATCCACTGGGCTACCACAGCCGCATGTAATTAATAAGAGTTTAATGTAAGCTTCTAGCAGATGAAGATGCTGTGGAGATACGAGAGGTGCATAATTAGTGGGTCAGCCATGTATTGATATATTGTCATTACAGGACTTCTGTTGGTCAAGCAAAACAAATAATCTAGCATGGTTCTGGGACAAAGAGTGGTGTACATGAATTAAAAAAGAAACGGCTTCCACATAAACTTATGGAAGTGAATACAAGTCATCTTGTTCAGCACAGGAAAAGCCATCAAACTTTGGTGGTTCAATAATGCTTGATTCATTTTCTATGGATTATCAACCCCTTTCAGGCTATTTAAAGCCAAAAAATATTTTTACAATGTAAAAATTTTTTTTGATATAATAATTGTTTAAGGATACAAATCTTACTAATTAACCCATAGATGGGTGTAGAAGAAGTAGATTTATGCATAATCAGAGTTTGATATACAATCAAGAAAGTGGTGAGATGTAAAAATAGTAGGAAGAGGAAAAAAGTCAAACAATTATGTCCTGACCCCAAAAAGAAATGGTATTGAGCAAAATTTCATGGGAAAATTAGCTCAGGGGGAGGTGTTGTAATGGAATATCCCACAATCACTCTCATCTATGTGGACTGACCATATTAGTAGCCATATATAGTGAGCACAGGTGATACCTGTAACTTGTTTCGACAATTACTAGCCTGCCTCCAGATGCTATAGTGTATTTTCTTTACAATAAACCTCTCTTCTTTTATCTATGCACTTGTTGCTGTTCTTTCACTTGAGTACCCCCTTGTCTGTTTGTAAACCTCTTTAAAGGATACAACAGAAAGTATAATGCGGATATAAAGTAGGGAATCAATTTCATATTACAATCCCTATGCTGCGATTTCTATTAATAATTAATTAATCTTTCCACGTCCCCTCCTCTCAGGAACCCCAGACCAGCAGAATATCTTACTGCTCCCAAAGAGCAGATGAATGTGCATTGTGGTGCAGTGGATGTCAGTTCAGAATGAGAAATCAGAGTGCCAAGTTTTAATTCCAATGGAATTCTTTGCATTCACTTACTCGCAAATACCCTTAGGAAAGGTATTAATCCATCTCTTCCCTCCAGTTATGGGCTATGGGTTAAATAACAAGACATATTGGGTTCTATAGCCTTGGCTGGCAACCAATCTACTGCAGAAAGTAACGACAACCTACTGCAGGGTAATCTTCTGCCCAGTCACTCATGTCTCGAAAGAAACATGAAGCTTGTAGCATGTATGGCACTTAACTGACTGACCAAAGAGTGATTTTCTGTGATTTTCTGCGTGACCTCTCTTGGAACAAAGTTTTTAGTCTTCCCATTGAAGACTGTGTAGCTGAGGTCTCCTCGAGGGTTAAAGCTGGCAATGATGCCAGGATGTTTTGACTTAAATTATTCGTCCCCTTGATTCTCCCCTGCTTGGTTGGCTGCTATTGCCCACAGGAATCACTTCTTCAGATTTAATCAAAGACACGTGTCTGACCATAATAGGCGCCTTTCTGCTCTCTGCTCATACTCAATGCAAGAGGATCCTAAATGATGCTAAGCTGTTGTTTGCTGAAAGAATGAAGCAGCAAATAGCATCTCTTAAATTCGGCTTTAAAGACTACTTGTGGCTCTGTAAACATGTGCTAAATAACATCAAGCCCTCAGTCCCCACTTTAATCAATGAATTTGTGATTCTCACATCTTCAGCAGACAATGCTTTGCTTGCAGATTCTCTACTAACTCAATATTTGATTCACCTGGGGTATCTGTACCCGACTTCCCACCTAGAACTGAGGCTCAATTAAGTGACGTTCACATTACTCCCTCACTCGTCTCAAACATAATTTCAAAGCTTGACTCCCATAAGGCAAGCGCAGGTGACAAAATCCCAATCATTGTCCTGAAGAATTGTGCCCCTGAACTCTTCTCTGCCCTCTCCAAACTCTACAACAACTGCCTATCTGCTTCTTGCTTCTCTGCCTGCTGGAAGTCCTCCTCTGTGGTTCCTGTTTTTAAGAATGCTGGAGAATCCTCAAACCCCTTCAATTATCACCCTGTCAGTCTCCTACCAATTTTTGGTGAAGTGCTTGAGGCTAGTATTAATGCTGAAGTGGTTCAACATCTTACAGCCTCTGGCCTTTTCTTTGATAAACAGCATGGTTTTCGCTTCACCAGATCTACTGCTGATATGTTAATAACCATCTCAGAGTATATATATACCAAGTTCTCAATAAGAATGGCAAAGCCTGAGCTATTGCACTAGATATCTCCAAAACATTTGATAGAGTCTGGCATGCTGGACTTCTAGGCAAGCTACATGGCTATAGTATAACTAGACAATTGTTTGACCTAATCCAGTCTTTCCTTTCAAATCGCATAACAAAGGTAGTATTGAATGAGCATGCTTCCAGATACTATCATACAAATGCAGATGTCCCTCAAGGCTCTATTCTAGGTCCTACGCTTTTTCTGATCTTCGTCAACTATCTCCCTGATGTAATCAGATCCCAAGTAAACATTTATGCTGATGACACAACAATTCACTCTCACCTTGATAGGAAATCTGCTGAGGCTGATAAAGCAAATTTTGCTGATGATCTGGAAAAGGACCTCCAAACTGTGATGGACTGGCGTAAAAAATGGCTCGTAAATTTTAATGCTTCCAAAATGAAGCTGCGATACTTTAACCACTATAGACAACCGGTTCTACCCCACCCATTAGAATGGATTAGGCTAGTCTCCATGAAAGCAAAACACTGAGCCTCCTGGGCCTAAATCTATCAGCCAACCTCAAGTGGAATGGCTACATTGAATCCATACTTAAATCTGCTGCTCGGAATGTTGGTTCCCTTTGTATATTTGCTTCCCTAAAAGCTACAATCTCCAGGAATTTAAATGCAAAGTCAATTGTCATCTCTTAACTTCTTGACTCACATCCTTTCCATGACAACCCTTGTATCATATTCTTCTTCCTTTCCACTCTACACTCTTGCAGTCATTTTCACACCTGTATTCTCATCCTTTTCTTACTCATTCTCTGACTCCCCTGTAACTTGTTCCTCTTTCTCATCAGTCACCTCTTATGTAACCCCTGCGCACTAGTGGCAGTTTTGCCTTGATTGGGGTGAAATGATTATCTATCTATCTATCTATCTATCTATCTCTAAACTTATTTATAAATGGAACTTTGTGGATGTGTGTGTGTCCGTTACCTATAGACTCCGAAACGGCTGAACCGATTTTCTTGAAAATTTACACAGTTGTACTATAAGCGTCTGCGAGTGTTCTTAGCTAGGTTTTGTGTCGAGGTACTCCCGACAAATATTGAAAATCGGGTTATAGAAGGAATGATCCGATTTTAATGAAATTTGATACACTGATAGACAAAGACATAATAAACGATATTCAGAAGTTTCAAGGTTGCAGTTCTTACAATAGGGCAGAAAATCTATAATATATATATATATATATATATATATATATATAAAAAGCAAGATATTTGTGTGTGTGTGTGTGTTTATCGGCCTGTATGTCTGTATTTTTTTTTACAGTGAAACGAATCAAATGTAACCTCAATTTCCAGCTTCTTTGCTCTTATTTCCCGCCTATGGAATTCCTTTCCGTAAACTTACTTCCCTGAAAGCTACAATCTCCAGGAATTTAAATGCAAAGTCAATTGTCATCTCTTATCTTCTTGACTCACATCCTTTCCATGACAACCCTTGTATCATATTCTTCTTCCTTTCCACTCTACCCTCGTGCAGTCATCTTCACACCTGCATTCTCATCCTGTTCTTACTCATTCTCTGACTCCCCTGTAACTTGTTCCTCTTTCTCATCACTCATCTCTTCTGTAATACCCTGAGAACCAGTCGCAGTTCTGCCTTGCTTGGGGTGAAATCATTTAAAATATATATATAAATTGACTTCTTACTTTGTGACCATAGCAGTGTAATGATGGAACAAATGGTGTGGTTAGTAAAAAGTTTAATTTCAAGACATCTGACAATCTGTAAGCCCACATCTATGAATATAAGAGGGATCTATGTTGAGACAACCATTTAAACTCTCTCCAAATACACAAGAACAAAACTGGCTATAACTTTGATTTTATAAATACCTTGCTAATTAAAAAAAAAAGAGAATAATTCTTTACATAAGAAATACTTCAATGGAATTCTGATAAATATTTTACCATCTATAAGTACATGTTAAAAATATTTTATTTCATCACCGACTTTTACAAACAAAAGCAAGTGTACAAAAGTATATTCAAATTGTGGATTTTTGCAGACTAATACTTGTACAGGTTATATTATTATAATTATTTTTAGTTTATGTGCTGTGTATCTTTAGAACATGAGTAATTACGGCTCTCCACAACTTCCTGTTCGTTTTTACCTTGTAGTAAAAATTTTTTTTGCTATCTTTCCTAATCACTGTTCTGTCAATTATGTACACAAACTCTTTTTGGCACTCAGCATGGTGTAATGGTTAGCAAGTTTGCTTAAAAAAATCAACCATGACTAAATAACAAGTTCAATCCTCACTGGGTGCCTCATACTTTTGGCTTTGTGTCAAATGCAAACTACGCTTAGAAAATTATAATGTATACAAGCTGATTAGATCAGTTATGTACTTCCTCCTTCTGTCAATCTTGCCTTCAATATGTCCTGTGAGTATCAAATTTTCTATGTACTCTTCCCTCATTATATGCCCATTATGTCACAAAATATTAGATTATGAGGGTGTGCAAGTGGTGATTAGCATCTCAGAATGAGAAATCAGTGAGTTCAAATTCCAGTTGAATTTGTTACTCATTTTTATGCAAATACCCTTAGAAAGGGTATGAATCCATCTGCCCATTATTATGGGTTAAATAATAGGGAAAGTCAATTTCAGAAAAAAAATAAAATTGAATTTTGAGTTGGGTATGGATAAGTAAAAGCATTGCATAAAAGACATACTTACTGTAGAAACTACAAAAGCAATTGCTGAGCATGTTTAAGGTGTTGCTCAGAATGAGACTTTGAGTGGATGAGGGATATAATGTGAGCCCCATTCACCAAAATTGACCCTTTATTCTCGTGCAAAATTCTTATTTGTCTTTGTTGGTTGAGTTTCATTTTGAAAAATTATGGTTCAAGTCTTACAAAGATTTGGAAAAAAAAAAAAAGAAGAAATTAAGAGAACACTGGCCATTTGTGGAAATCTTCATGCAACAACTTGCAACAGGAAGAGAAACAGATCAAATATGGCGAACTGTAAGCTGTAGAGTTGGTCTATATCGTAAACGCATGACATTCACTGGTCCAGGAAGTTAGGAGTTAATTAAACAGGGAACAGGATATTGGGAAATGTTGGAGCAAAGAGATAATAGGGAAAGCTATTTATTTGCTGTGTATTTATGTCTTGTTTGTCTGGCCTTAGAAATCTCTGGCTTCCTATAAATCAACGCCTAATGACTCTTCCTTGTTGCTTCAATGAAACAGAAAATGTTAAAATCTTACAAAAAAAAAAAAAAAAAAATGATACTTACAAAATTTATCTTAGGCTGACACAAGGTCAAACTGGAGAGATTTAAGAGAAGGAAGATTGTGATATTCAAATAGCAAGAAACTGCTTTCCTTGAAAATCAGCATTCAAAATCTGAGGTTAAATAACAATACCATTGCTTGGGACGAAGGTGGTTTCAGTTACAAGTAATTTTTTCTTTTCTTTTTTTATTTAATATCAAACAATTTTTGAAATATTTTTTCATAATCATTTCTACAAATACTTTCATGGCTTCTGCTCCGATGAACTTAGCTCACTGGTACACCCTATATATGAATTTACTCAAGCCACAAGATTAGCAACTAAGTCCCATCCTTTTACTGTGAAACCAATAAAATGTAAATGCAAATTCTACTCCAGCAACTTCTTTTCTCACACTTCCCGCCTGTGAAATTCCCTTCCATTTACTTGCTTCCCCGACAGCTACAATCTCCAAGAATTTCAATGTAAAGTCAATAGTCATCTCCTATCTCACTAACCTGCATCCTCTCTCTCTCATGCCCTTTTCTCTGTCCACTCCCCTCTCATCAGTATTCTCATCCTTCTCTTACTCATTTCCTGACACACCCTATAACCTGTCACTCTTTCTCATAACTTTCCTCCTATGTAACCCCCTACAAAACAGTGGCAGTATAATACCTGGCTTGGGGCGATAGGATTATAAAAAAAAAAAAAATCACCAATAAAAAAGCCGCTAAGACACAAGACGTTATTTGAAGAGAAAGAACCTCAGATAAATTATTATTAAGGAAAGAGAATGTTTGTTTTGTTTAATGGCCTATCAACCTCAAAAGGCCAGTATTATATTTTTCAAACCAGTTTTTTGGACATGAGGTTATATTGAGTTAAATTTAAATTTGGTTTTATGGTAACTTGATTTTGTGGTTATATTATGCTGGAGATGTATAATTGAGAAGGTTTTATAGAGATAGTATTCGACTGGAAGTTTATATTTATGATAGTTGTAAGTCACACATTTTGCTTTATTATGTCATATGTTTGTTTTATAAATTTTTTGATAGAGGCCAATTTTCTCGAGGTATGATAGTATGATTTGAGGGTTGGATTTTTTCAAATACAGCTTTAATGTTCATTTCTTTGTAGAGGCTATTGTAGAAGTTGGTGCAGAAATCAATGCGTTTGGTTAGAACATGTTTAATTGTGAGTGGAGTTTGACAGGGTATACAATTGTGTTGATTTTCTTTTCTTAAGAGATATGATTGGGTTAAATGCGTATAGAGAGCACAATAAAAGAACAGGGATTAAGAAGATAGAAGATAATGATTAACATGTCATTTAAATTTTTGAAAATCAAAGTTGAGTGGAAAGCCAGAACACGGAAGAGATTATCGCAAGCAAGAAGTGCAAGAAAAGAAACTGTTAGCACAAAAGTTACAGCTGCATCGAGCAATTTCAACTAAAGTGATGAGACCTAGCAGTCAATCTAGTACTGCACTTCAGTTTGTAAAGTTGAGATATCAAAGAGAAAAGCTCATCAGAACAATTACCTTGAAAATATTCATAATCAAGCTACAGAGAAGATATGTTACAATGGTGAAAAAGTAACTGAAGCTGGGATGCCTGATCAAGATCAATAACATTGCAGATTTTTCTTTGTATTTACTCCAAAAATCTTGAGATACATGGCAGATATATTTAAAGAACTTGAATACAATTAAAAAGAATGTTCATTTAATACATTATAGTGGGGACGAGTTCTTTTGAGAAGGAGAATTCGATACTTAAATTGTGTGGTGGCATTTTGTATGTAAGGAAACAGTCTTTGAATATGGATACAACAGACTTTAAAATTTGTTTATGGCAATATTCTGCTGAAAGAGAATTAATGCTTAGGAATGTGGGGAGTGCTATGAGTAAGGAATGTCTTTGATGTAGTCACTCCTTAGGTCAGTAAGTAGTTTTGAGGCAGGGAAGAAGGAAAGAGGTAAGGGAGGCAAGCGTAGTAAGCCACTTGACTTTTGGTCAAGAGAGCTACTAATTACTCTCTTCTCCTAGAGTCGGTTTACCTATCGAAGCTTTCTGTATCTGCTTTTTATATCTTCCTTTTGGATCACAGCAGGTCACTTGGGATTTCACACTTGTATTTGATTCTGGGCTTCCCATTGGCTGATAAATAAAATTTGCATAGGCTTGCAAGCTGGAAATTTAATATTTAATTAATTTTTAGTTTTTAACTGGAACATCTGCGCGGAGCTGGCGGCACACGGACGACTTTTGGTCGTGAAAGCGCCAACATCCGGTCCATCACTTTTGCTCAGTATCACCACAACATTATAACTAAGTTTATATGTAAGATGTCACAGAAAATGACCTAGTAGTTTATGCAATTTTGTTTTTCGAAACACACACACACACAAAAACACACACACACACATATAATAACCCAGAAAGTTGCCTATAGATTGTATTATAGATTATTATGCAAATATGAACCTACAAAGAATACACTGACCAGTTGGAAAGGCTGATTCATTTTCAGGCATGTGGTAGACCATCGATCAATTGATAACCATAATGACTTATGAAGAGAAAATGAGAAGCACAAAGGGATTCTGGGTAATTAAGATTCACACAAGAGAATCAGCTGGTTTTTCCCTGATACCATCAATAATGTACAAATATAGCAAAGTACATACAGATGCACACACACACATTTGAATATTTTATTCAAGTCCGTCATATATATATTCTTATTGATTGCATAATGTTAGAACCTAATCCATCCCAAAGTTTGGCAACAATGACATGCAGAATCATGTTCAGTAACTTGTTTCTGCACAACAGTAAACAAAATGATAATCATTTTGGTTAAATTGCTTCATTGTCAGACAGTCAGTCATGTGGGTGATCATGTCTTCAAAGAGACATGAATAACTGGGCAGAATATTTTCCCGCTATAGTTTGCCATTACTTTCTGCAGTGAACAGGTTGCCAACCAAAGCTATAGAATCCAATCTGTCCTGCTATTTAACCCATAATTGGAAGGAGAAACAACGGATTAATACGTTTCCCAGGCGTATTCTTGTGTAAGTGAATGCAATAAATTCAACTGAAATTCAAACTCCTAGATTTCTCTTTCCAAGGCAATATCCACTGTACCACAACACACATCCTTAGTACATTGTCGCCATTCCAATTTTTATGCAACATGGTTTATAAAAATTTTAGCAAAAGGTCTTTATATACTTAAAGATCATTAAACTGCTAAATTCTTTGCAAAAGAGCATCCTATGATCAAGAGAATCCAGTTTCAGACAGTGTATGACCTACAAAAAGGGTAAGATATAGAATTCTTTTACTTTAGAAACCCAACTAAAAATGGAGATGCACTAGCATACACTTGAATAGAGAAATTAATCAAAATCATTAGTACTTCAAATGTGTCTAAGACATCTTGATGTCATATATTAAAGCATATAGTTACATGCACCAAACCAAATATTTGCCTTTATTTGAAATCAAATCACTTCATTAAGTACCAAGCCAAACAGTATATGGAACTGGATTTACAGAAAAGACTATTCATGGATGATTGTTGCACAAAACTGGAGGTCCTGACAGCTGAAAAAATTAGTGGTTCCTGAAGACTGAATCTAACCCAGTTTGGATTCAAGGTTTTAAAATTGGGTAAAAGGATTATGTTTTTAACAAAAATTATTAATAGTGTGCTGATTAGCACCTGTTGGTGGGGGCAGAGGTTAGACAATGATATCTTCTGCCTTCACTGAGTTCCTAATCTTCTGACAGCTGATGAAGAGAGAGACATTGAAATGGAAAGTTAATGACGATGTTAAAATGATCTCTTCTAAAGAAAATGAATTCCTCAAGATTAACATTTAGATATAGATTAAAAAAGAAAACAATTACATTCAACTTAAATTAAATTTCCTTGTATAAAAATCCCTCAAGTCATGCTGCTTGTGCAATTAATACTTGGGTAAATTATGGTTTAAAAATGATAGGCTCAAAATGCTGGGTTCAAAATGCAATTGGGAGTATCATCAAAAGTTTGTGAGGGTAGCAAGTAATTTCTGGTGGACAGACAGTTGCATACCAAACATCAATGTAGCAGTCAGTCTGTTAAGTGCCATACATGATACACGCTTGGATGATCATGTCTTCAAAAAGACATTAGGCATTAATACTTGGGTAAAGTATGGTTTAAAAATGATAGGCTCATTGTGTAGTTACAATGCACTCCTGGGTTAAAATGCAATGGGGTGCATCATCAAAAGTTTGTGAGGGTAGCAAGTAATTTTCTGGTGCATACCAAACATCAACATGGTAGACAATTGCATACTGGCACATTTGGATAGCTAGACAAATGTTTCTCTGGATAATTGTGTACATCTGGTAAATTTTTTTGAAGGTTCCGTCCACTAGAAGTTTCAGTTCACTCAAGCAATGCGTACTGCCTTAAAGAAATAAAATTGACTTTCAAAGGGCATTTTTTTTTTAAAGTACAAGAAAAGAAACTGTTAGAGTAATAGAGGTGGTTAGATTTAACTATTTTAGCTTATTCAATTTTTCTATAAACACAAGGCGAGATATTTTTGTTGAAAATTCCAGCAACCATGATCGTAGAACCTGAAACTTTATTTGAGGAAGTGACAGATAAATTCTTGTTTTTATGACACCCAGAATACATTGATGAAACATCTAGAGATTTAAAGAAAAAATATACGAACATAAAAGGAAGCTAAAATTAAACAACACCCGTAATACGTAGGTATTCCAGCAAAACTCTGCTTTCTTCTTCATGATCCACATATCGGAAGAGTGTCAGGCTGAATCTTTTCACAGTCATGTTGCCTTTAACATGTGGTTTACTAGATCTTTTGATTTCAAACATTTGGTTTACTACATCAGAGGGGTCGTCAAAATGAGAGATCAAACAGCAAGTCCCATAATTTTCGTTTTTTTTTTATAATCCTATCACCACAAGCAAGGCATTTTACTGCCACTGTTTTGCAGGGGGTTTCATAGGAGGAAAGTTATGAGAAAGAGTGACAGATTACAGGGGGCGTCAGGAAGTGGGTAAGAGAAGGATGAGAATACTGATGAGAGTGGAGTGGATGGAGAAAGGAGCATGAGAGGGAGAATGCAGGTTAGTGAGATAAGAGATGACTATTGACTTTACATTTAAATTCTTGAAGATTGTAGCTGTCGGGAAAGCAAGTAAACGGAAAGGAGTTCCACATGCGGGAAAGTTATGAGAAAGAGTGACAGGTTATAGGGGGTGTCAGGAAGTGGGTAAGAGAAGGATAAGAATACTGATGAGAGTGGAATGGACAGAGAAAGGAGCATGAGAGGGAGGATGCAGGTTAGTGAGATAAGAGATGACTATTGACTTTACATTTAAATTCTTGGAGATTGTAGCTGTTGGGGAAGCAAGTAAATGGAAGGGAATTCCACAGGTGGAAAGTGAGAGAAAAGAAACTGATGGAGTAGAATGTGCATTTACATTTTATTGGTTTCACTGTTTAAACACGGTTAATCTGTCATTGCATTTATAACAAAAATAAACTTGTAATTTTTTAAATTTTATTTCTTCTATTGCTTTTTAAAAAAATTGTGATTACTCCCTATGCTTTTTTCAAAATTTATGATAACTGCCTTTAAAGGCTTCAAAAAATTATCTGAGATATGCAATTATACAGGGATGTATTTCTCTCAGGTTGCTAATGTTCAATACAAAACTGTCACAGAACGATCATTTCTATCCAAAACATGAAATTTAGGAAGTAATATAAGCTTTTGGAGAAGTCATTACAACTGAAAAAATCTGAAAATTAACTTCTCTTCACACTAAGCCATGTCCTTAAATAGAATGAAAATTTGTCGATATTTCCAAGATGAGGCATTGTAACTAGTTATACTGGCATAACTCCCCCAAATTCCCACACTGATGTCCCCCCAGTGAATGAAAGTGTTGAATTAATGATCCAAAGTGATTAGACCCAACTAGTTGTGAGTTCGATACTTGGTGACAACAGAAGGAACAAAAACTTGGAGAGTTGAGTCACTAAGGTAAAATAACTGAAACTGATATATCCAAAGGCATGGCACATGGAATTAGAACAATCTACCTCTGTAGACTAAATAAAAACTTCAGTTTAAACATATATCACATGAAAATGAACAGTGTGTACAACAGCCAAAACACCATGAATATGGCAATAAAGATGAGGATAACTGTCTAAAAAATGTAAATAGCAGAAAAATAGAGTGAAAATTATAACATACATTAATACAGAGTGTGACAGAAATACCTCCCATGGTAAAATATTAGTGAGATGAAGACATTATTGACACTTACGTCTCATCATTATTTGGGAGGTCTTTCCGTTTTAGTTTGTTTTACTTTTTCGCTTTGTTCACCTTTCAAGTTGGAAGACACTATCATCTTTGCAGTAATTATAATGGCTTGTTAAAAATGGTTTTCTTTTTAAAGAAAAACATTTATCTTTTAAGATGAAAGACACAGTCTTCAGTTTGAGTTTTGTTTAACGGCATATCAACACCTCTGTTGGTTATTTAATGCCAAAAAAGTGGGGGTTTAAGGTATTTTTGATTATAGTGAAAAGGTTGATTTAGTCAGATTTTAATGAAAACATTTTGTTTTTATTCTTTTTTATTTTAGGAAGCTGAAAAGTTTTGAATTGCTTTCCTTCAAAGATGTTTTATGGTAATGATTTTTTCTTCCAAAATGTGTATTTTTCTATAAAAGTGTATTTTTATACTTTCATAGTGTTTTGAACCCAGTTTGAGGGTTAACTATTTGCCCATAGCTGGGACCCTAACAGGTGCTACCACTCCGGGTCAGGGTGGACCTGAGAACAGCAGCAATTAAGAGGTGATTCCATGCTCCTCATAAACTCTGAATCAGATGCCTTGCTGCTGAATGCAGTTTGCTGTCATGTCCAGGACCAAGAACCAGTCTTCTTCACATTAATTATAACAAATTGTTAAAAACGGTTTTGCTTTCAGGGAAACTGGGATAAGAGAAAAAGAAGTTAGGCCGAGTAAAAGTCTTTAGTTTAGGATAGCAACTTATCTAAGAGAAGGAAATCTCTGATATAAAAACTTTACATTTACTGTGTAAAATAGGGTAGACTGAACTCTTTAACTTTGATAGGTAATCTTCCTAGAGATAGTGTCTTGATAAAAGTACTGAATTTCAGTCTCATAAACAGGTTGGTGTTAGTAAGGGTATCCAGCTGTAAGACTCACTCCAATATTTCAGGATGGTTCAATTACAGAGCCATCAAAAAAACCCTGTCTAACCCATGCTAGCCATGGAAATGGATGTTAAATGATTATGATGATGATGATGTTGCACCTAGCTTGTCATGAACAGTCATTTCTTTGAATAAATTATTGTTTGGTTGTCATTGTCATGACCACACTTTGTCATAGAAAAAAAAATACTTATTCAATTACTTAGACCCAGATTAACATAGATTCCCCTATGTGTTTGTTTCTTTCTTTCTCACTTCCTTCTTTTCTTTCTTTTTCCTGTAAATATTTATTAATAATAATTACAAATCACCCCCTTTGACTATATCTCCCATAATCGTATTTTTTAAATTTGAAAAAGTTTTTTATATTTGTTTAGTTTTTGTCTATTTAAACTATGCTCTTTATGAATTTAACTTCCACATACATTGAAAAAATTTAAATTCAAATCTCTTAAACAGTCAGTTTATAATAAGCATCAGATGATTGCATAGTGCATGAAACGCCAAGTTGTGCCATCAATGTAGGATAATATGTACATTTATTATTATAATATATATATATATATATATATATATATATATATATATATATATATTATTTGCTACCAGCATTAATTTCATGATTTTATTAGAGATGCCTCTTTGATTAATATTCTGAACCTACCTTATTGAGAATTGTACCACAGAAGTTTCTTCTTGGGTTAAAGCCAGTATTTATGCTTTTCTACCTTCTCGTAATTATCAACTTAAAATACAATCTTCTACTTGGTTCACACCAGCCTATTCAGCTGCTTTAACCCATAGGGATTACTTTTTCTGAGTGTACCAGCGGGATAATTCTGTTCACAACAGATGCCTATTAGTGACTGCTTGAAATAATTGTAAACATGTCTGCAAAGAGATTGTTTGCTGACAGGTAAGCGTATAGCCTCTAACAAGTTCAGTTCGTGTGACTACAAGTGGCTCTTTAACAGTGTGTTAAATAACAGAAAATCTTTTACGCCACTCTTTTCATTCAATTTGAGGTATTAACATCTCTACTGACAAAGCAGAATATTTTAATCATAAATTTTCTTGCAATTCAACTCTTCACTCATCTGGAGTATCTCTGCCTAACTTTTCATTTAGAATTGAGTCTCTATTGAGTTATATGCATAAAACTTCATCTACAGTTTCTGCTATCATCTCAAAACCGAATCCCTACAATGCATATGACAGAATTGAATAGACGCTCACAGAAATCATTTATTTTATTAAACAAGTAATTTATACAAATGAATTAATTATAAATGGTCATAAGTTTAAGAACTAATACTTGGTTGACATCTCCTTTGCTTTTTTTAATGCAAGGACCCTTCTAGGCATGCTAGCAATGAGTTCATGAATATCATCTTGAGGGATTTATTGCCATGTTTCACACAATAATCTTAAAAATTTAGGCTTAGAAGATGGCTTCCTGTTCTTTTTGCGGAGTTTTCAATCTGATATGCCCCAAAGGTGTTCAATAAGGTTAATATCCGGGAACTGACTTGGCCATGAAAGTTTATTGATTCCATTTTGTCTCAACCAATGTTGCGTTGCTTGAGCAGTGTGACATGGAGCTCCATCTTCCATAAATAGGTTATTAATCTTAGTTATTAAAAAAAAAAAAATTTGGAATAAAATTTATCTTGGTGTCTATTCAATTCTGTCATGTCTGTGTAGACTTGACATATCCTTGCAATAGTTTTTAAAAAATATGCTCCTGCACTGGTCCTTGTTCACTCTAAACACTACAATAAATGTCTTGCCGCTTTTCATAATTTCAGTCTTTGAGAACTAAGATGAACCATCAAATACTTCCTATTAGCCTTCTACCTCTTTTTGGCAAACTAATAGAGGCTCTAATTAACTCTGAATTGGTTAAGTATCTCACTTGAAGGTTCTTTTTTAAGCAATATGGCTTCTGCTTTTCTAGGTCAGCTGCTGATTATTGCTGAAAGAGTTTTTCAAGCTGTAGATAAGTATAGCAAATCTCAGTCTGTTGTTTTGAATATCTCAAAGGCATTTGACAGGGTTTGCCATACTGGTCTTCTTCACAAGTTGAAAGGTTACCAACCTGTACCTGTTTCGGCATTCGTTCTGGTCGGGTTGAGTCGGCTTCCTCCCAAGCGATAGGGAAAGATTTGTTGGGATTTGTTTAAGGGCATGGTCCCAAGTCCTACTCTGTATAGACCTCAGGCATTTTAATTATCCTGCAACAGGTTGCCAATACCAATGCTATAGAAACCAATCTGTCCTGTTATTTAGCCCATAACTGGAGGGAAGGGACAGATTAATACCTTTCCCAAGGGTATTAGCACATAAGTGAATGCAGGGCATTCAACTGGAATTCAAACTCCTCAATTTCTTTTTTCGAGCCGATATCCACTGCACTACAACACACATCTTTCAAGAAATGCTTACAGCACCTGGTATTCCCAAGCAGTTATCCATCTAAGTACTGACCAGGCTTAACTTTGGTGATCAGACAAGAACCGGTATATTCAATGTGATATGACTGTAAATGTTGAAAGGTTATAGTATTCCTGGATGAAGTTTTGATTTGATTAGATCTTTCTTATCCAATTGTGAAATAAAAATTGTCTTGAATGACCACTCTTCTAGATTGTTTTGCATTAATGGAGGTGTCCCCAGGGTTCTATCCTTGCATTTACATTGTTCTTAATTTTCATAAATGTCCTTATCAGTTCTCAACTCACTATATCTGACACTAGTAAGTCTGACTTGTTTGATAAAGTCAAATTGGCAGCCAATGTAAGAAATTACTTACTATCTATTGTAAAATGGGGCAAGGAGTGGTTTGTTAATTTTAATGCTTCAAAAACAAAACTGATCTGTTTTAATCATCTGAAAGAACCAGTCTTACTTTCCATTGGCATGGCTCATGCTTTTTCAGCTGATATGGAATAGAAATAGTCTATTGAATCAATTACTCAGTGTGCACCGAAGAAAGTTGGTTCACTATGTCAACTAGGCAATGTTTCTTGCCAGAATCTACCTTGCATGTTTATAAATCTACCATTTCTCCTTGCTTTGAATATTGCTGCCACATCTGGTCTGGTGATCCTGCTATATATTTAGAGATTCTTCATAAAACCCAAAGAATCTGCAATGTTAGTGATCCTCATCTGGCTTCTCAGCTTTAGTCACTTTTCTGCCACCATAATGTGGCTTATCTGTGCTTTTTTTTTATAAATACTTTTATAGTAATTGTTCTGATGAAATTTTCACTATGGTACCTAGATTTTATGAATTTAATCATAGTACTAGATTGTGGATGTGCATTACGGTGCAGTTTATATTGGCTTGGAATGAGATATCAGAGAGCTGGGTTCCAGTTCCAGTTGAATTTGTTGCTTTCACTTGCACACAGATACCCTTGGGAATGGTATTAATCTGACTCTTTCCTCGAGCTACAGATCAAATGACAGGACATATTGGGTTCTATAGCCTTGGTTGGTAACCAGTCTACTGCAGAAAATAATGGCAACCTACTGAAGGAAAAACTTCTGCCCAGTCAGCCATGTCTCTTTCGAGACATGAGTGCCCAAGTGTATACCATGTATGGCACTTAACTGACTAACTAGATTGGTGTCAAAATTTCATCATTTTATAGTTAAAATGGCTAGATGTAAGCATAACTTTTATGCTCATAAGTTCTTATATCGCACTTCTCACTTGCTGAAGTTTCTTCAAAATTCTTGCTTCCAACTCAGCTTCGATATTAAAAAATGTAAATGCAATGTCAACTGTAACCCCTAGTGACTTTATTGCCTTACTTGGAATCAAATTTTATATATATATATATATATATATATATATATATATATATATATTGATACAGCAAAACAGGCTTGTATGTGGATGACAAATACATTATGCTCTCATTACGACTGAGCTCTCTAGAGAAGAAAATTTTAAAAACAGTTTCCACTTCTGCTATATGCGCTACTCTTCAGAAATGAATTGAGTTCTTTCGGTGACTGGCGTGTGCATACACTGCTTATATACAACACGTTAAAATTTCTCTTCTCTGATTCCATACACGAATGGCTTAGTGAGTAGTGACTCTGACTGACACCAGATCAGTCGATTTTCGATGCTGGCCAGAAACAAGTGGGTGTATCTAGCCACACTGATGAGCTGTGATACAGTGAAACAGGCTTATATGTGGATGACTAATATATATATATATATATATATATATATATATATATATATATATAAACTTATTTATAAATGGAATTTTGTGCGTGTGTGTGTGTCCATTACCTATAGACTCTGAAATGGCTGAACCGATTTTCTTAAAAATTTACACAGTTGTAATATAAGCGTCTGTGAGGGTTCTTAGCTAGGTTTTGTGTCAAGGTGCCTCCGATAAATATCGAAAATCAATAATCAAAAAAATCAGGTAATAGAAGGAGTGGTCAGATTTTAATCAAATTTGATACACTCATAGACAAAGACAAGAAACAATATTCAGAAGTTTCAAGGTTGCAGTTCTTACAATAGTGCAGAAAATCAATAATATATATATATATATATATATATATATATATATATATATATATAAGGCAAGATGCTTATGCGTGTGTGTCTGTTTATTTGCCTGTATGTCTGTATTTTTTTCAGCCCTTTTATTTTAGTTTTTGCTTCAGGTTTGGCTCTAAGTAGGTATAATTGTGTTCTTAGTCTCAGCCATGATACCATTTACTCAGAGGACTTATTTAGCCTTCAAAATTCAGTTTACGACGAAAAAAACTTATTTGATATCGATACCAGGAAATCAAAATTTGACTTACATCCGTTCATTTTTCTTTCAGTCTACGGTTTTGCTTTAACTGGAAACAACTATTGCTTTTTAGTATTTCAAGCCAACGTCCAAAGAGTCTTAGCTCCAGGACCATGGATTAGTTTTAAAGCTGTCATTACACCCGAGCAACGCCGGGCTATACTGCTACTTACTACTAGATGTAAACAATATGAAGTGCAGATCGTATACTGAACATGGACAGTGTGACATTTATTAGTTCAGAAATTGTGACTGATATTGATAAGTTCAAATTCAAGGTGAGGACATTGTATTACTTCCACCCAAATATCATTGGGTAAATATGAATCCATCTATTACTTCTCCCAGTTATGGATTAAATAGCAGGGCAGACTGGCCTCTTTGGCTTTGGTTGACAACCAGTCTGGGAAGATAACTCTGAACTGAAAACTGGTTAGGTATGGGATTAATGCTTTCACCCCATGAAAGACCTACTAAGTAACTTAGTACAGGACCAAAATAGAGCAGCACCAAGAATGGTATGGCTGTGGCCCTATACCCCATGGGAAGTCTACAGAGTGAGAGAGAGAGAGAGAAAGAAATAAGAGAGAGACTGATCTGAGTTCAATCATCTGCATTTCATTTAGATCATATTGATCTATTTCAGGCTATTGATATCTACCAATCATCTTCAGTTTTATATATATATATATATATATTTGTGTATCTGTGCATGTGTACTGATCTACCAAGCTATTGATTTCAGCCTGATCACAAATATCTATTTCAGTAAGATTCTATATTTCCAAATCAATGTTTCAGTTTAATGATACTTAACTTACAAATGTAGGGCTTAAAAGACTTTCCCAAGGACTAGATACTGGCTCATAGACACTATACCAATAATAATGATTTAGCATTATCCAATCAAACTGTAATCTACTGTTCAATTTTCATATTTCAATTTCTGTCTATAAATTTATGATTGGTTGATATTTATTTTCATCTGTCTGTCCATCTCTGTGAATCTCCGTCCTACTGAACATCTCCGTTGATCTCCGCTCTTCTAGCAGATTCTGTCGATCTCCCTACTTCTGGCCAATTATGTCGATCTCCCTACTTCTGGCCAATTACGCCGATTTCCCTACTTCTGGCAAATTACGCCGATCTCCCTACTTCTGGCAAATTACGCCGATCTCCCTACTTCTGGCAAATTACGCCGATCTCCCTACTTCTGGCCAATTACGCCGATCTCCGTACTTCTGGCCAATTACGCCGATCTCCGTACTTCTGGCCAATTCCATTGATCTCTCTCCTTCTGGACAATTCCATTGATCTCTGTCCTTCTGGACAATTCCATTGATCTCTGTCCTTCTGGACAATTCCATTGATCTCTGTCCTTCTGGTCATTTCCATCGATCTTCGTCTTTTTGCCATCTCTATCATTCTCCATCCTTCTGGCCATCTCTATCAATCTGTCTTTCTGGCCATCTTGATCTTTATCTTATTGTTCAGATTTATCTTTTTATCTATATCTGTTCATATGTGTATTTATCAGTGTCTGTCCATAACTATCCCAACCAGTCCAATTCTTTTTTGGTAAGTACATATCCATTTTTCTATTCTTTCTATTCTCTATCTATTTATTCATGTGGACCTTTCTAATCATCCATCCAACCAATCTAAGCTTTCATTGATTGTTTCATTGTTTCTAACCAAAAACCATGAACATTTCAGAAGCTTGACCTTTCTTTTATACCCTAAGAATAACATCTTTTATATTACAGCTCAAATTCTGACCAACGTCCATTAAGCTAGGGCATCATGAAACAACAGGAAAATGGCTAAATAGTTCAATGCAGCAATTGTACTTATGCCTCTGAAAAATTCATCTAAATCAATGTCAACATTTAAAGCCACATTACGAAAGTGAAAAAGTGACTGAAGTTGAGCTACCGGGTCAATACAATATATATATATATATATATATATATATATATATATATATATGAAAATGATACATAATTTTTTTACATATTTATGAGAATTTAAGGGAAAGAAGTGTGGTGAATATGGATAAGCATGACTGAGTGCCCTATAGAAGTATGACGAAATGGAAAGAATTTTCATGCGACACGTTCTGGCCTTTAGGACTTCATTGGACTAAATACGATAGAATTTGCTTATGAAATGGAAAAAAAAAACATATAAGAAATTGTGGAGAGCCATGATTTCCATATTGTTATGATATTATGGCTTGTAACAAAAGAAAAAAATGATTGACTGAAACACAGAGCTAAATCGCAAACAGATATTTTAATTTACAAAAAACACAAAATAAAATATATACAGATAAACAATTTTTACATTCAAAACTAGAAGCATAGACTTTACTACTGTCAGAGTTACGGGTAAGTGTTACAAAGAGGAAGGAAGGTGTCAAGTATCTTTACCCAGTTAAGCTAGCAAAGTAGTCGAAGTGCTATATTTTTTTTGGAAATCCCCAAATGTGTATCTAAAGAATAATTTTTTGTTTGATCAATGAAAGAGTCAAAAATTCTATTTACTGGATTTGTTCTATGAAGTTCTCTTTCGGGTTTCTGTTGGTCGGCCACTTTTTGTAGAGATTCTTTCGGCTGGATATAAATCTTTGAATCAAAGTCGAAGTTGATAATGTCAGCAAATCCTTTTAACAACTAACTACTCTCTTCCCAAAACCTATTTTTATAGGGGCTAACACATAATTTGCATATTTCTCAAATTATCTCAAATTCTCTAGATTTTTCTCGAATATTCTAGGATTTTCTAAACGTTCTATCTCTAATTTCCCTATTTTTAAAACTACCTCATAAATTAAAACATTTTTGTAATAACAAGTAGAACTCAATAGGACCCCTTACTATAAATTTTAAGAATTTTTTAGACATTATTAATATTATTTTTTATATATAAATGCATCCTCATAACAATATCATCAAAGAACATAACACATAGAAGAAGATAAGCCCTTTCCAGTTGAAAAATTATGCCACAATTTTCAAAGTGCTCCAATCTCACACCCCCACTTGACCTTTTGTCATACAAAACAAGCTTTGTAAATATCAAGAACAGTTCAACTCAAGCGCATGTTGCATTTAGTCTTCTTCAAGTGTTATCCAGTACTTTGGTTAACGTTTCCTACTTCTTTATTAGGAAATTTTTTAAACCTCATATCCAAGTTGCAAAGTCTTATGCACATGCAAAAATAATCTCAGGCTAGACTGAAAAAAATCCGATCATATATATCACAAAATGTAGCACATATGCTAAATTTTTATATGGAAGGCTTTATAAGCTATATCTTGTTCACTTACGTATTTGCTTTCATTCTTCTTCTATATTCTATCTTTCTTCAGAATATTTGAAATCATGGCCCTCCACAAAGTTCAGTTCTTTGTGGCTCTTGGAAAATTTTGTTATCTCGTCTAAACTCTGTTCTGCTATCCATTTACACAAGCTATTGTTGTGTCGTAGCTCATACCATGTGACATCCAGTCACCCGGATGTATAAAAGACAATGTGCACTTAGCACGGGATGTTATCATTATCCCGGACTTTGGGAAGTTACACCTACTACTTCGAGAGACTGTAAATATTGTATATACATCTTGGTTGTACCACTCTGTTAATAAAGTAGTTTATCTACATTTCTCTGTGTATCTCTTCATTCCATGATACAACAGCTTGTTGGGCTATACACTGTTTTATTCCATCTCTCATGAGTGTCAAATTTACAAAGCCCTCTTTTCTCACTATAGGCCCTAGAAATCTTATCTCTCTTTTTGATGTTAAGTATGTGTCCTATGTGTGCAGTTTCCTTCATTTTCCAACATGTACAATTCCTCTTGCTTTACAACTCACAAATACCTTTGTCTTATAACAGTCACAACAAACTTCTTTGCTTTACAATACTAGTACAACTTTCTTTTCCTTATAACATGAAAACAACCATATTTGCCTTACAACACTTGTTTAACAACCTTCTTTATCTTACATCTCTACTACAATAATCTTCTTTGCCATATAATACAAATACAACAGCCTTCTTTGTCATACAACACTAGTCCAACAAACTTCTTTGCCTTACAACTTCATTAAAATAATCACGATTGCCTTACAACCCTAGTCAAACAATATTGTTTGCCTTATAGCACTCCTAATAATTTTTTTCACTTCATTAAATTACTGAATGCAAGATATACTGAAGAAACACTCACTAAAATCTAAACTTATTTATAAATGGAACTTTGTATGTGTGTGTGTGTGTCCATTACCTATAGACTCCAAAATGGCTGAACCAATTTTCTTAAAAATTTACACAGTTATACTATAAACGTCTGCGAGTGTTCTTAGCTAGGTTTTGTGTTGAGGTACCCACGATAAATATCGAAAATCGATAATCGAAGAAATCAGGTTATAAAAGGAGTGGTCCGATTTTAATAAAATTTGATACACTCATAGACAAAGACATAAGAAATGATATTCAGAAGTTTCAAGGTTGCAATTTTTACAATAGTGCAGAAAATTTGATATCGATACCAGGAAATCAAAATTTGACTTACATCCGTTCATTTTTCTTTCAGTCTATGGTTTCGTTTTAACTGGAAACAACTATTGCTTTTTAGTCTTTCATACCAACGTCCAAAGAGTTTGAGCTCCAGGACCATGGATTAGTTTTAAAGCTTTCATTACACCCGAGCAACGCCAGGCTATACTGCTAGTTTTAGGATAAAAGCAACAAAGAAAAAAAATACTAATTTGAGAAATGTTAAAAAAATAGTTAATTTCATAACTTCAGACAAACAATATCACTGTCCCCTACTTAAGAAGGCAACATATTCAAATCAAAAAGGTCTTTACAATAAATAAGGATTTTTTTATTGTACGAAGACATGTTTTTTTTTTAAGAACTTTGTCTTTAAAAGTATTAATTGTAAACCTTAGGAACATAACAACTGTCTCAGTGTTGTTTGCTAGTCTCTTAACCAGTAGACAACCAATACATCCCAGACATGTACATGGATAGTCATACATATAAATTTAATGCTGCTCCATATATATAACTTGAAACAAAAAAGCCTACGGATTCATCCTTCATTAATATACAAATATGCAAACCAATCCCTACCATCACAAAGAGAATAAATAAAGCAACCACTGTAATCAATGTACTTTTCAGCCCATGACAGACCATCAATTATTTGATGCTGGTTACTGCCACTTCAAATGAAATATTTCAAGTATGATTCTCTGAGATGTTTTCAATGAAATCATTATTAACGTATATAATATGCAATTGTTTCTAAGCATTCTTATACTGGTCAGCATTTTTCACATTATTTTAGAATTATCAATGTCAGAAAAAAAAAATCAAAAAGCTACTGCTTTCACCTCTTAAACCTCAACCAGTCTAGAAGTTTGATACCATTTGTTAATTTCTCATTAATGTTGTGTTAATTAAATATTCTGTTTCATTTTTATATAAAATAGCTTTTTCTTTTTAGTGGGAGATTTTTTTTTTTTTTTTGATAAAGATATTCTAGCTCTTTTATTTTATTTTTTTTCAGATTAGAAATTATTATTATAATATCAAGTTACTCAAGTGGAAATGGATATATATGAAGTAATGTCTAAGTAGTAGTGAGCTGGATCAGGATCTCATTGACCTTGATTGGATCAACTCGGGGAGTGATGTTGAAAAACAATCCTGGTTATAAAAACATGCTTGACATGGTACAACCCAACCAGTGCCTCAGAAAGTGCGTTTTGCAAACATACATTAATTTACTGTGCATTGTGGTGCAGTGGATAATGGCTGATAACAAAAAATCGGGGAGCCGAGTTCAAATTCCAGTTGATATTCCCTGCATTCACTTATGCACAAATACCCTTGGGAAAGGTATTAATCTATCTCTTCCCTCTAGTTATGAGTTAAAAAATAGAACAGATTGAGTTCTATGGCCTTAGTCGGCAACCAGTCTACCAAAAGAAGTAATGGCAATCTACTGTGGAATAATCTTCTGCCCAATCAGTCATGTCTTTTCCGAGACATGATCGCCCCAAATGTATCACGTATGCCACTTAACTGACAGACTGAACATAATAGTTGGAAGCAATTAATGAGTCTACTGGGCATAAAATGGGGGATCGGTTTTTATTGTTATGAAATAATAAACTGATCCTCCACTAATTACTACTTAATAATATAATACATCTCTTCTCCCTCTAGCTATGAGTCAAATAACGGGACAGATTGGGTTTTATAGCCTTGGCTGGCAACCAATCTACCGCAGTAAACAATGGCAACATAATCTTCTGTCCAGTCAGTCATGTCTCTTTCGAGACATGATTGCCCGAGCGTGTATCACATATGGAACTTAACTGTTATAGTCAGAAATCTTTTATTCAATTCATGGAGGATATTTCATATTAGTAAACTCAGGCTGGCACATTGTGATAATGGAAGATGCCTTCAAAAAGTTTAGTAAAGTATGAAGAAACAAGAACATTTCATTAGAAACAAGGAAAAGAATACTGAACTGTGAGGTAATATATATTGGTCTTGTAACATGGCAGTGAATGTTGGACAATCTCATCATGGATGAAGAGACTTCGGGCAATAAAAATGTGGTGCTACAGAAGGATACTGAGAATACCATGAACTGAACAGTTTTAAAGAAAATAGAAACAAAAACAGACAAATACAATCAGAAAATTATAATTGAAGTTTTTAGGGCAGATAATGAAGAAAGAAGATTAGGAAAATTTGACACTCACAAAACACATTGAAGACAAAAACGACAGAGGAAAACAAAGAATAACCTAAGAAATGAGCTTGTGTAAATGGTTGGCAGAACAGGTATTAGAAGAGATAGCAAAAAGGCAAAACTTACTAAGAGCTAAAAAGAAGAGATTGTGGAGAGCCATGATTGTTCAAATCCTGGAGGGACATAAAAAACATTTTGGTTGAATGGAAAGGAGAAGAAAAAATTAATAGATATGAGATCTGCTCTACTGCAGACAGCTATAGTTGTAATTATAATAAATAAGAAGAGAAAACTCATCTGGGAGGATAAAAAGATGGAAAAAAAAAAAAGAGTTGCTGGTTGAATATCAAGAGAGCATGAAAGAATGGTGGGGATAGAAAGACATAAATATGTTAAAATACTTTATGGCTAAAAAAGAGGTAGTAGTATAGAAATAAAATTTAACTGCTAATTACAGAGTAGTCTCCCCTTACTTATTTTGTTTTTATTTGCAGGTAATTTTAATAAACATTTTATCAATAGGAGGTGACTCGATATTGAAGTTAATGCAGTCTTTAGACCGACTGCAATCACTCTCTCACCGGCATGACGTGGCTTCCCTGTGCCTCTTCTATAAATACTTTCATGGCTTCTGCTCCAATGAACTTAGATCACTGGTGCCCACTAGGTACAAATTTACACGAGATACTAGATTAGCAACTAGGTGAAACTGATAAAATGTAACCACAATTTCTACTCCAATAGCATCTTTTCTCGCACTTCCCGCCTGTGGAATTCCTTTCCATATACTTGCTTCCCCGACAGCTATAATCTCCAAGAATTTAAATGTAAGGTCAATAGACACCTCCTAACACACTAACTCACATCCATTCTCTCAAACACTCCTCCCATTTACCCAACCCTCATCCTCGGTATCCTTACCCATCTATCACCCTTCTTTCTGATATTTCCTATATCTAACCACTCTTTCTCACCACCTTCTCCTATGCAACCCCCTGTGAAATAGTGGCAGTGGAATGCCTTGCTCAGGGAGGGGGGAATGATTCAAAAAAAGAAAAAGAAAAAAATAACAGAAAAAAGAAACTGTAGCTATTAATGTGCACGTTACTGGATATAACTCGGTGACATATTCATACCAATGTTTTGTTATTTCTGTAGCGCTGTGTATGAGGGCACTCTCTGCCCTTTGACTCAAGTATAGTCTATATGGTTCCAATTGAAAAAAAACTTATATTTAGCTTATGGGAATATAAGGTAAAGTTTTTGTATCGTAGTGAAAGAATTGAATTTGGAAAATCACTTTCTATGAGCAAGTGTAAAAATCCTTTCCTAATCATCAACCTAACTGTTCTGTTGAACTTGTATACTTGACTTATGGCATATCAAGTTGAATACACCGGTGCTCGTTCGATCCCCGAAGTTAAGCAATGTTGAGCCTGGTCAGTACTTAGATGGGTGACCACTTGGGAATACCAGGTGCTGTAAGCATTCAGTGATGGATGTGTGTTGTGGTGCAGTGAATGTCGGCTTGGAAAGAGAAATCGGTGAGCCGAGTTCGAATTTCAGTTGAGTACCCTGCATTCGCTTCAGCACTGGTACCCTTGGAAAAGGTATTAATCCGTCACTTCCCTCCAGTTATGGGTTAAATAACAGGATGGGGCCTGGAGGCAACCTATCTAGTGTTGGTGTCACAATAAAAACACCCTTGGTAGCCCTGGCAAAGCATCAAGTATTCAGCTATTTGACTGTGCCAGGGTTCCAAATGCACAGGGAATATTGGAAGGGTGTAGTGAGTTCTATCTCGGCCAATGGCCGCAAGACGACGATACATGTAGGCCGATTCTCCAGCAAAATAAGTCGCCTGAGATTGAACTTCTGACACCTGGGACCAATGAAACTGATGATAGCAGAAATTAAGGCTTTCATCAACTTTGCTACTATTGCATAGAAATTTATTAAGTCATAATAATGTCTCATTTTGGAATTTCATACAAGCTTTGTCAGTCCGAGGCAATAAAAGAGACGGGGAGGAAAGGAGGAGGAAAAACAGGGCAAAGAAAGTCATTGTAAGGAAAAGTAGGAAAGAGACTTGATTTAGCATTGCTATTAAAAGCAGCTTCTTTATTTTTAGATTATGGTTGCTCTAAGAATTTTTTTTTTTTAATCATATCACCCCAAGCAAGGTGATAATGCCACTGATGCACAGGGGGCTACGTAAGGGTAAAAAGAATGGAAAAGAGGAAGCCGGAAACCACATCCTAAACAGGGATCAAGGGATGAGCCTCTTCACCTGTTCAACAGACGTGGGTGGAGTGTGAACCAGGCGATAGTTTAGTCTATCTACTCCATTTGAAAAAAAAGAAAAAAAGAAAAGAGTGAAAAGATTGAAAAAGAGAAAACCGGAAACCACATCCTAAACAGGAAACAAGGGATGAGCCTCTTCACCTGTTCAATAGATGTGGGTGGAGTGTGAACCGGGCGATAGTTTAGTTTAGTCTATCTACTCTAATTGAAAAAAAAAATTTTAAAAAACAAAAGAAAAGAGTGAAAAGATTGGAAAAGAGAAAACCAGAAACCGTATCCTAAACAGGAAACAAGGGATGAGCCTCTTCACCTGTTCAATAGACGTGGGTGGAGTGTGAAAGCAATATATATTTGCTTTAAATATGAAAGCAAAAAATCTCAAAATAAATATTATTATCAGTCAAAGGGATTCTATACTTCTGCTTACAGTTTAATTTTGCTTCTTTTTACACATGTAAGCTCAACCCGCGGATGTGCGTTGTGGTACAGTGGATATCGGCTTGGAACGAGAAACCGGGGAGCCGAGTTCGAATTCCAGTTGAATCCATTGCATTCACTTACGCGCAAATACCCTTGGGAAAGGTATTAATCCGTCTCTTCCCTCCAGTTATGGGTTAAATAGCAAAACAGATTGGGTTCTATAGCCTTGGTCGGCAACCAGTCTACCGCAGAAAGCAATGGCAACCTACTGTGGGATAATCTTCTGCCCAGTCAGTCATGTCTCTTTCGAGACATGATCGCCCAAGCATGTTTCTCGTATGGCACTTAACTGACTGAAGCTCAACCCATCAAAATTCCACAGGGTTAACAACTAAGATTATCCACCACCTCTCGTTTCTTCTCTCACCTGTTACCTGTATCTTTTCATTTTCTCCTTTATCCTTTCTAATATATATTGACTGGTTTTATCTCGATCATATTCAAACATAGATTAGTTTCATATTATAATCATTGTTGTTTAATGTCCACTTCCATGCTAGCATGTGTTAGACGGAGTTTCCTTGATGACTCTGTAATTGAACCATCATGAAATATTAGAGCTAATTTGACAGCTGTTTGCCCTTACTGACACTAACCAGTTTAAGAAACTGGAAACTCAGTGTTTTTATCAAGACACCATCTCTAGGAAGATTATTTACCAAAATGAAAGAGTTCAGCCTATTCTATTCTACATAGAGGTTTTTATTTCAGAGATTTCCCTCTCTTAGATAAGTTGCTATCCAAAAGTAAGGACTCTTACCCCATCTAACTTTTCTTTTTTTCTTAAATGACCACAGTGTTTGCCCATAGCTGGGACCCTAACAGGTGCTAGCACCATGGTACATAGGAACAACAGCAATTAAGAAGTGGTTCCACACTACTCCAGATCTTCAGTTTCCTGATTACAGGCTTTGCTGACAGATTGAGTTTATTGTCATACCCAGAACCATGTATGAAAAATAATGATTGCAAAATATTTTCTACTACCATGATCAATAAATTCTATGGATCTGTAGTAAAGTTGATGAAAGCTTCTCCTGTCATCAGTTCCATTGGTTCCAGGGGCCGGAAGTTCAATTCCAGGCTACCTGTTTTGATGGAGAGTCAGTCTATACCAGTCCAACAGAACAGCAGAGTTCATGATCAGTAAAGGATTTTCCTAATTCAAAACTCAACCAAATAATCTTGTAAGCAAAATAAGTTGGTGTTTTTTTTTGTTTTTTTCAAAAGGAACCAGTACTGTACTTGAGATGAAGGGCAGAGAGTGCCTCATACACAACACTACAGAAATAGCGAGACATTGGTCTGAAGATGTCACCAAGTTATATCCAGTTACATATAACTACAATTTTGTTTTTTTATGTTACTTGCTTAAAGACTGCTGTTGGCCATTAACTTCAATGTCAAGATATTTCCTATTTATAAAATGTACTAGCAGTATAGCCCGGCATTGCTCGGGTGTAATGAAAGTTTTTATATATATAATCGATTTTCTGCACTATTGTAAGAACTGCAACCTTGAAACTTCTGAATATCGTTTCTTATGTCTTTGTCTATGAGTGTATCAAATTTGATTAAAATCGGACCACTTCTTCTATAATCCGATTTTTTTGATTATCGATTTTCAATATTTATTGGGGGTACCTCAACACAAAACCTAGCTAAGAACACTAATTCCAGTCAAACACTTTGCATTCATTTATGCACTGGTACCCTTAGGAAAGGTATTAATCCGTCCCTTCCCTCTAGTTATGGGTTAAATAACTGAGGTCTGTTGTTCATGCAATCTGTGGCAGACTTCTGCACCGATTGTTTGTTATCAGCAGTTCCAAAAAGTGTTGATGGTGCTACGCAAGCCTTCACCACTTTAAACAATTCTTTGTGTGGTAGTCTGAGTTAGACACTCATACGTCGAAATTGATGGGAGAGTCCATTATATATAAATGGCTAATACTAATGGAGGTATATTCCACAGATATTTACTTTTAAAAAGTGCTCAACTCATTAGCAAAGTAAATCATCGATATATTATTATAATAATAATAGACAGAGAGAGAGTATGGATATACAAACATTTATAAAAACTAGCCCTGATATTTCGCACTGTTCCTCCATAAATATAGCAAATTTCACACACACACTTTTTAAATAAACACACAGTTACTACACTGATCTTAGACATAGAATTGTGTATCTATACATCATTACCGCAACTTGATAGCATGTGCATGATTAGAAAGACAGACACTCCTTTTAGCATCAAAAATACAGTAACATATCAATATACACACACAACACCTAATTATAGAACTCCCCCCACATGCCCACATCCCTATTATCTGCAGGGTGCCATTGAACCACTCACTACCTCTGAGAATAAATTTAAGTCTTAACACAACCCAAAGTAGCAATACTAAATGGACTACTACTATTGCTACTACAAAAACACACTTCTCTTCGAAACTAAAATAGCCTTTTACACATCCCTTTGAAAGCAAATGATGAATTTTATATTCGCTTAGAAATAGTGAATGTAATTAAGCTAAAATCAAATCTTTCGGAGCTTGGGGTTCTTTTTGTTTTGTTCATCTCTTTATTCAACTAAAGAGAGAAAAATAGTTTAATTATTGGACAGAGCTATTTTTATGGGGCTGAAATTTCTAGTGAAAATAAATATGGAAAAAAATCAAAAATTGATAGATAAATCTATCTGCCTGTTAATTTAGCATGTTGACCATGGCTCACCACTACTTCCTGTCTTTTTCAGTAACACTTGTTCCTTTATGGTACTTGTATATCCAACAATTTGTTTTATTAAAGCTTCTGATGTCTTGAATGTGCCTTGTAAGTGTCAAATTCTCTAATTCTACTTTCCTTATGATGTGTCTGTGAAATTTCTCTTTTTGATTGACCTGTACGCAGATATTTTTGTAGCTTTTATTCTTCATAATTTATCATATGCTCTGTCCATGTTATTTTCAACTAGCAGTATAGCCTGGCATTGCTCCGGTGTAATGAAAGCTTTAAAACTAATCCATGGTCTTGGAGTTCAGACTCAGCCTAAAGAATATTTGTGTGAAGTTTGGTGAGAATCGGATAAAAATTGTGGATTTGTATAAAGAACATACAGACAGATGAACAGACACACACACACACACACAAACATCTTGCTTTTTATATATATATTATCAATTTTCTGCACTACTGTAAGAACTGTGACCTTGAAACTTCTGAATATCGTTTCTTATGTCTTTGTCTATGAGTGTATCAAATTTGATTAAAATCGGACCACTCCTTCTATAACCTGATTTTTCGATTATCGATATTGAGAGGATATCCCGCGCCAGTTTCCCAATCTGGTATTTTTCACAACCTCATGGTAAAAAAAAGACATTATACATAAACTAATGCTTGTAGAAAACAGTAATTTTTGAAAGGACTTTTTTTTTATTATTATAACATCGGTAGCAACATTAAACTTATATCCAAGAATCAGTGTGTATGTATATGTACTGTAACAAAAAAGATGAAAGTCACAAATAAATATCTCTCTCTCTGCTTTTCATTATATGTTTACAGCTTTCAATGCCAAGTGATGAATTAAATATCAATGCTAATTTGCCAACCGGTCAGTACTTAGATTGGTGACCGCTTGGGAATACCAGGTGCTGTAAGTGTTTAGTGACGGATGTGTGTTGTGGTGCAGGAGAAATCGGTGAGCCGAGTTCAAATTCCAGTTGAATACCCTGCATTCACTTAAGCACTGGTACCCTTGGGGAAGGTATTAATCCGTCCCTTCCTTCCAGTTATGGGTTAAATAACAAGGGTAGGACTTGGGGACCCTGCTCTTAAAAACAAATCCTAATGAATCTTGATACTCGAAAAGGAAAAAGTATTACTAGACACAAAATTTATATAAAAAACAACAATAAATTGTTGAAAGGAAAAGGTATTACCAGCAATAAATAAATAAAAATTTATTTGGCAATAAATGACCCGCCGAGGTTGATATGAAACAACCAAACAACCAAATAATTTGCCACCCTGACACCTGAGAAAAAAAAAGTCTTTTTAGCAGGTCATTCACACCCTTTTTTACATGATGAGTGGTTCAAAATGTGCATCATTTTTTTTTTAATCTTTCCACCCAGGAAAGACAATAAAGTGATTGAGAAAGAATTAGAGAAAAGGAAAATCATCATTAAGGAGAGAGAAGAATAAAAGAACAGGAATTGAGAAGAGAGAAAATAATGATTGACATTAAAAGTTTTGAAGAGCAAAGTTAACTGAAAAGCAAGAAGCTGGAAGAGAGTTTCACAAATGAGAAGTTCAAAAGAAGAAACTCTTTCTTTTTTTTTTTTTAATCATTTCACCCCCGAGCAAGGCAGAAATGCCACTGATGTGCAGGGGGCTACATAAATGTAAGAAGATTAATTAGAAAAGAGTGAGGAGTACAAACTAGTAAGAAAGGAACAATAGAAAGCTGAGAAAGCAGGTGCGATGACAGATACATAGGTGGAGAGAAAGGGAGAGTTATACGGGGGGTGGGGAGAGAGCTAGAGGCCAGTGGTTAGTAGATGAGTATTGACTTTGCATTTAAATTTCTGGAGGTTGTAGCCGTCAGGAAAGCAAGAATACGGGAGCGAGTTCCACAGGTGGGAAGTGCGAGAGAAGAAGCTGCAGGAGTAGAATTGTCGTCTGCATTTGGTTAACCTGACTGTGAATGGGTGGGACCCAGTTGCCAGTCTGGTTGCACGAGTAAACACCTGTTGAGGAGGCATCAGTGACTTAAGTTCATCCGAGCAGAAGTCATGAAAGTATTTATAGAAGAGACAAAGGGAGGCCACATTTCGACGATGGGGAAGTGGCTGCAGTCAAGTCGCCAGATCAGTACCTATCACATTACGGACTCTCCTTTGGAGCCTGTCAAGAACACTGAGGAGAACGGCAGGGGTGCCTGACCATAAATGGCAGCAGTACTCCATGCACAGATGGATGGTTGACTTGTATATATGCAGGATGGATTCAGGCAGAAAAAACATCCTGGATCGACATAGTGACCCAACCTTCTTAGCAGTAGATTTTGCTTTGGATTCAATATAGTGGTTCCATTTGAGGTCTGAGGACAGAGTAAGTCTGAGGAGGCATAGTGTATTGCTCTCCGGAAGAATCACTTGGTCCATGCAGACGAATTGAAGTTGACAAGTCACTTCTTGCCCCAGTTCACCACAGAGTGTAGATCCCGTTCAAGGTCAGCAGCGAGATTATGTCTGTCCGCCACGACAGGTTTCTTACTGGAGCGGGAGTATATTGTTGTGTCATCTGCGTAGATGCCTACTTGGGACTTGATCTCATCTGGGAGGTCATTGATGAAAATAAGGAAGAGTGTCGAGCCCAGGATAGAGCCCTGTGGGACACCAGCATTCGTGCTGTAGGACAAAGAGGCACACCCATTCAGAACGACCTTCATTTGGTGGTTATTTAAGAAAAATTGGATTAGGTCAAGCAGGCGACCGGTAATACCATAACCGTGTAGTTTGCATAGGAGGCCAGAGTGCCAAACCCTGTCGAAAGCCTTGGAGATGTCCAGAGCAACCACGCAAGCCTCGTCAGACTCATCAAGGGCCTGTAGCATGTACTCCGTTACGGTTGTTAGCAGGTCGGCCGTGGACCTGGCAAAGCGGAGCATAGAACTTACAGTTGTATCTAGCCCCTTCAACTGTAAAATAATGAGACCTTACTGCCAATCTATGTCTACGGCTATATCGTGTTGAATACACCGGTTCCCGTCCAATCACCGAAGTTAAGCAACATTGAGCTTGGTCAGTACTTAAATGGATGATCATTTGGGAATACCAGGTGCTGTAAACATAGGGACCAAGAATGGTCCACCGGTCCTCCAGGTTTGAGGGTTAGGTGCAGGGCTAACAACCCTGCCCCGTAAAAAACAGTGTTACAGAAACAGCAACAAAATTTTGCTGCCCAATGCACCATCTGGGTGTGATGGATAAATAATGATGATGATGACTGCCAATCTAGTACTGCACTTAAATTCATACCAAAAGTACAAAAGAGAAATGCTCATCGCAACAATTACCATGACAATATTTATAAAAAAGACTGGAAATTTATGTCTCAGTGGTAGGAAAGGGACTGAAGCTGAGATGCCAGGTCAGGACCAATAACACTTGAGATTCATTCTATTTTGTATCTTATCAAAAATCTTTAAATACATACTAGAAACACCAGACCAGGTGTGGCAGCAATATTCAATGCATGGACAAATCATAGACTTATAAATGTGCAAGATAGATTTTATCAAGAAAAATTGTATAGCACAATACAGTGAACCAACTTTCCTAACAGCAGACTTAGCAATCGATTCAATATAATCATTCCACCTTATGTCAGTGGAAAACATTAGTTTGAGAAATTGCAATGAGTTGTTCTCCTGGAGGTTAGCATCATCCATGCTAATGAAAGGCAAAAAGAGTTCTCTCTGATGATTAAAAGAGAGCAATTTCATTTTAGAGGCATTAAAATTAACAAGCCATTTCTTACCCCAGTTAACAATAGACTAGGTTATTTTTTTTAGATCAACTGCCAGTTTAAAGTTATCAATCATATTTACTATTATGACAGAAGTAAATATCATCATGAGCAGCAGCAGCAGAAATACCAAGTTTAGAAATGAACACATTAGGAAGACTGTTGATGAAAATAAGGAACAACATATGTCCACAGATATAGTCCTGGGGAACACCTGCAATAATGAAAAAAGTTCTAGAAGAGTGGCCATTCAAGACAACTTTCATTTTGTGATTTGATAAGAAACATTGAATCAGATCAAAGATTCATCCATAATTACCATAATCTTTCAACTTGTGAAGACCAGCATGCCAAACTCTGTCAGATCCTTTTGAGATAGACTAAACTATCGCCCGGTTTACACTCCACCCACGTCTATTGAACAAGTGAAGAGGCTTATCCTTTGTTTCCTGTTTAGGATGTGGTTTCCGGCTTTCTCTTTTCAAATCTTTTCACTCTTACGTAGCCCCCTGCACATCAGTGGTGTTACCGCCTTGCTTGGGGTGATATAATTAAAAAAAATATATATCCAAGAAATATCCAGCCTGAGCTTCACAATTCTTATCTACAGCTTGATAGACTCTTTCAGCAATAACAATTAGTACATCAGAAGTTGGGCTAGAGAAGCAAAAGCCATATTGCTTGCCTGAAAGAAGACCCTGCGAGGTGAGATGCTTAACCAATTCTGAGTTGATTAGGATTTCTAGGACTTTGTAAAAAAAAAAGAGACAAAATGCTAATGAGTCAATAGTTAAAAGGATCAAACGGTTCTCCCAAGTTCTTAAAAACAGAATCTACAGAAAAGGATTTCCAACAAGTAGGAAAGAAAGAAATAGCAAGACATTTATTGTATAGTTCAGAGAGAACAAGAGTCAGTTCAGGAGCACATTTCTTAAGGACCATTGCAGGGATACCATTAAGACCACATGCTTTACGAGGATCCAGTTTAGAATGGATCGCAGAAACCATAGATGGAGTTATACGTATATCACTTAATAGAGACTCAGTTCTATATGAAAAGTTAGGCAGAGATAATACAGATGAGTCAAGAGTTGAATTGAAAGAGAATTTATGAACAAAACATTCTGCTTTGTCAGTAGAAAATGTCAACACCTCAAACTGAGTGAAGAGAGTTGGGAATAAAAGACTTACTGTTATTTAACGCACTATTACTTAGCTGCTAGTGATCATGAGAATTAAACTTGTTAAAAATTATAGTTACGTCAGGTTTGTCATAGGCAGTGCTATGCTTAGCAACATAGTGGCACCCCCCCCCCAGAATGCACCTTGCGGGCCCCTCTACCTGCAAAATGCAACTTGCACCCCCCCCCCCCCCCGCCAAACATATTGCACCTACAATTAATGGTATTTTAAACACCATATACATGTTGTCTTGTATGTATGTTGAAACAGATATCTATAATCTATTTCTCTCTCAAGTTCATTTTTTTAAATTAAAAATGATTTGTGACCTGACCTCTTCGAGGGGGTGCACACTGGAAGGCTTCTATTAAAGATTATATATATATATATATATATATATATATATATATATATATAAAGAGAGAGAGAGTGAGGTGAGTTGATGTCTATTTCAACATACAAGTATGATAATAATTTTCCAGTTAATCCTAGTAATTATTTTGTTAATTTTTTTTCATTACAATAGATCTGCAGAGCCAAGGAGCCTTGCAGCTTCACAGGACCTTGCAAGTCACTAGGGAACTTGCAGACTCCTCGCAATTGTGGGGTCTGCGGGGACCCTAAGCACAGCCCTGGTCATAGGCATACCTCTTATCTAACTACTTTTACTGGAGAGGTGCAGCAGAGTCAACAGATTCTCAGGAACCAGGTTTCAGTACTTGTCACTCTCCAGTCATCGATAATGAAAATTAATTAATAAAACTAATGATTAGTTCAACAGAGATCAAATAACATGAAAGTAACTGACAATACGTAAGAACGATTTTGAAGTTTTCTTAACTCAAAAAAGGTGGAAGTCATTCCCCATTTGCCTTCACTATCAATGTGCTTCTTAAAGTAATTACTTATTAAATAACTGATCAAATAATTTAGAGTTAATGGCTGACCTGAAGAAGATTACCACCATCTTTAAATTTGTTGTTTTTCAATTTTTTTTACTTTGTTTCAGTGTAATCTTATCGATTACACCCTAAACTCTCTGACTGACAAAAAAATTTGGAAAAATTTCAATATTTAAACAATTTTAGTTTTGGGGGGGGCTCAGTTTTTAATACAACGTTATCGTAAATTGATCCTCCATTTTGGAATCACTTGCTGATACAACATTACCACCACCTGTAAATTTGTTGATTATCAATTTTTTTTACAACCTTATAGTAAATTGATCCTGTGAAATTAACTTTTTTGGTTGCGCATATTCAACAACTGAATCCGTTGCAAAATTTTTGAATAAAGCCATTCTTGGAGTTTCTGAGGAAAATTCCATCGTAAGAACTAAAGAAAACTTGAAAAAGACAAAAACAAGAGCAACAACTTATCCCCAAAAAAAAACAAAACAAAGCAACCCCAATGCGAGTTGTTCCAAAATGGAGGATTGATTTACTATAACGCTGTATGAGAAACTGAGCCCCCCTAAAATTGCTTAAATAATGAAATTTTTCAAAATTTCTTTTGATAATCAAAAACTTTATGTAATAATCAATAAGACTGCACCAAAAAAAGTAAAAAAAAGAAAAAATGGAAAACCCAAAATTTAAAGTTGGTGATAGTCTCCTTCAGGTTTGCCAAGTTAATTTCTATGGCAAAGGCAATAATAACATTTTGCATTAATTGTTGATTGCTGAAAATTTCCTTTATCATTTGCATTGTATTTTGAAAGTAAAATAATTCAAAATTTATAATTCAAAATTAATGCCGCCTCGGTTAACTCTCACAACAGACCTCAAGTAGAATGACTATATAGAATCCATATAGAATCCATATAGAATCCATATGACTATATAGAATCCATAGCTAAATCTGCCACTAAAAAAGTCGGTTCTCTATGTAGGGCCAGGAAGTTTTTCCTGTCTGAAACAATCCTGCACATATATAAATTTACCATCCACCTGTTCATTTAATATTGCTGCCATATCTGGTCAGGTGCTCCTGCTATACACCTAGGTGTCCTTGACAAAATCCAACAGAGAGTTTGTAATGTGATCAATCCCGACTTGGAATCTCAGATACAGTCACTTTCATACTGGTTCAATGTGGCTTCCCTGTGTCTCTTCTACAAATACTTTCACGGATTCTGCTCTGATGAACTTAGCTCACTGATGCCCTCTATATATGAATTTACTCGAGCCACAAGATTAGCAACTAAGTCCCACCCTTTTACTGTGAAACCAATAAAATGTAAATGCAAATTCTACTCCAGCGGCTTCTTTTCTCGCACTTCCCGCCTATGGAATTCCCTTCCGTTTACTTGCTTCCCCGATAGCTACAATCTTCAAGAATTTAAATGTAAAGTCAATAGTCATCTCCTATCTCCCTAACCTGCATCCTCTCTCTCATGCTCCTTTCTCCATTCACTCCACTCTCATCAGTATTCTCATCCTTCTCTTACCCACTTCCTGACACCCCCTATAACCTGTCACTCTTTCTCATACCTTTCCTCCTATGTAACCCCCTGCAAAACAGTGGCAGTGAAATGCCTTGCTTGGGGCGATAGGATTATAAAAAATTTACGTTGTACACATAATAGTGCTTTTCCATTAGTAATACTTGACTCAATTCCAAGTCACTGAAAATTCATTTCTTACTAATTGTCAATGCATAACATACAGATTAAGTGCCAAAGTTTGCTGTAATGAATTTTAGGTCAATAAATACCAAAGTTTGGAATTTAAAACATCAAAGGACACATATTAAATTGATTTTCAAACAGTCATCAATAGTGGGCTATTACATTTTTATTTTTTAAGGAGGTGTTTTAAAATAAATCATTTGTATAATCTTGACATGTCTTTGAAGTTATTATTTCATAAAAGTTTTCTAGCAATATGATCAATTTTTGAAAATAATATATTTGCTGTACTCATTCTTTGTGCTATAGGAATTTTTGCCTCTGTTTTCTTACTATATATACTCCCAATATTTGCTGTGGCACTATATAGTCATTTGAGTGAATAACATGTTTTACAAATCCTACCTATGATATCACAGGCTCCATACAGAGGTAATATATATTATAGTATTTTTATCTGAATTTCTAGAATGAGGAGTTATTATTTTACTATGTAAAATTTTAAGTTTTCTACAGTAAATTTGTGCCCAGATTCATACCATTAGTCACCTGAACAAATCAACTGCTGTTACAAAGAGAGATATTTAAAAACAACTGTAATCAAGCAAAAACATTGGGAAGATGAATGAAACTGGCTAAGCTGTATGTCTAGACACATTGGACACTAAATTTAAAATTTAGCATCCCTACATCACCAGCTTTCCTCTCAATGTACAATTATAACCAAAATTGAAGTTTATACTTTTGTGGTCTCCACTGATATGTATAATACTATCAATAGGAATGTATTTCGTAGAACCTCTTTTTTATTTTTCATTCAATGACTCATTGAAAATTTGATAACAAAATATGAGGGTAGGCTGAAAAACTCATAGCCAAGGAGTGATGCTAGAACTGTGGAATCTTGCATGCATTAGTTTTAACTTTTCTTATTAATAACTGCATTGTTTTTTTTATTCCAGATGAACTCACACTGACGTGCGTTGTGGTACAATAGATATTGGCTCAGAATGAGAAATTGGGGAGCCGAGTTCAAATTTCAGTTGAATTCATTGCATTCACTTATATGCAAATACCCTTGGGAAAGGTATTAATCCATCTATTCCTTCCAGTTATGGGTTAAATAATAGGACAGATTGGGTTCTATAGCCTTGGTTGGCAACCAGTCTACCACAGAAAGCAATGGCAACCTACTGCAGGATAATCTTCTGCCCAGTCAGTCATGTCTCTTTCAAGCGTGTTTCACGTATGGCACTTAACTGACTGAACTCACACTTGACTGTTCAAAGAAAACTTCAAAATTATCTAGTAGTGGTTTCTCTTGAAAATGAACTAAAAGTTGACCTCACATACCTGCATAAAAAGGGTTTATACCCCCAGGACATTCATGCTGACATAGTTGCTACATTAGGAGATGATGCTTCAGCTTTACCAACAGTGTAAAAATGGGCAGATGAATTTAGGAGGGAATCGGAGAGTCTTGAAGATGACGCAAGGTCTGGACATTCTGCCATTGCCACAAGCGAGGAAATCATTAATCATTTTTCCTACATGGTGATGGCTGACAGGTGATTGTCTATAAATCAAATAGGCAATGTTATTAGCATATCCCATGAGAGAGGTAAGAATATTTTGCACAATTATCTTAGTAGGTTGAAGGTATCTGCTCTGTAGGTGCCACATCTTCTGATACCTGATCAAAACTATATCAGCCTGGACACGTTATACAGAAATCTGAGATTGTTCGAGACTGAGCCAGCTGATTTTCTTGAACGTTTTCTAACCTACAATTACTGATGTGAGCCAGAAACAAAAAGACAATCCATGCAGTGGGAACACCCCTCTACTCACCTAACTCCAAAGAAGATCAAGGTTGTTTCATCTGCAGGAATGGTGATGGCCTCAGTTTTTTTTTGGATGCAAAAGGCATTATTTATTGACTGTCTTCAAATAGGGTCGCACCATCAATGAAGAGTATTATGATACCTTGCTGAGACAGATACAAAAAGCTATCAAGACCAAATGCCCAAGGAAACTGATGACATTAGTTCTCCAACTTGAAAAAACATCTAGCTGAGAATCAGTATCACAATGAGGATGATGTTGTATCTGAAGCTGATAATATTTTTTCCCAACAAGATGAACGGTCTTCTTTGAACAGTCACATATCAGCTTACCAGGAAATAACCTATGCTATTATTAATAAAAAATGTTGAAGATTTCACTGCTCTAACATCGTTCCTTCATCGTCAGCCTATGAATTTTTCATCCCACCCTCATATGCACAATTTCTCCATCTCCCCAAATATAGTACAGATACTGTCAAAAAGTGCACAAATTGTTTTATGTGAAACAAACACTGTTTATTTTAAAAACTATTAGAAACTAAAACCACAAGGCAGCCAATGTTGACCTCATCACTTGAGACATGTTTAATTTAGTAAGTGAAGGTTTCAATTTGGGATATAATGTTAGACATTATACTCCAAATTCAAACATTCAGAATAGCAAGAAGAAATCATATTTAAAAAAATTGAAAATCAAGAAAGGCTAGAGTTCAAATTTGAAATGGAGAAATGTTATATTAACTTTGATTCTGGATTGCCTTAAATTTAAGGTGAGAAGTTCATTTTAGATTTCATCAAAGAATGAGAATAGATCCAAATGTTCAATTCAAGGTAAATCCTCACTTTAATATTGATTTAAAATGCCAGAAGTTTTTTTAAAATTCTATGTTCATTTGGAATGTAGGTGATCCTGGCTCTCTATAGCTTTCTATATTATAGTATCTGTAAATTGGCATGATTGTTCTTGGAACATATAGAAGAGTTTGTTTTTTTTCTTCTTCATGGGTTTCAGTTCTGACTTGTCTTATGCTAACACTACTTGCTCTACCAAGGTTAGCGAGCTTAATCCATGCTATTTTACCCATAACTGAGAAAGAAGAGTTCATACCTTTCTCAAGGGCATTAGTGTAAAGTGAATATAAACTGTTTCACCTTGAATTTTGTCTCTGCTAATTCCATTTACCACCCTTATAACCATTAAACCAATACCACATCATTTCAGAATTATCATTCATGTCTTAGTTTTGGTTGCAGACTTAGCTTTAGGACATAAAATATGAATACTGGATACTAGTGGTGTAGGGTGAGTTTTGAGCCCTTAAAAATTTAGCACCCAAGGCAATCACACTTCTGGCCCTGCCCACACGATGCCTCTGCTGAACACAGCCATGGACAAACACCTGAATTGTACAATGGAGCCTTAAAATGGATCATTTTGCAAACCATTACAACCTGCTCTAAATCAGGAATCAATGGAAAAAAATTATCAATTGCTATGTGAATGGTTTCATTTTTAGATTTTACAAGCATGCATGTTTACAATGGATGATAGAAGCATTTCAAAATATTTGAAAACTAAGGTCTGGTCAGAAACCAAAACACACTCACACGCATTTGGCTGATATTTTTTGAGGGGTCAAAAAAAAGCATGCTGTTAGTTAAGGATTATTATTTTCTTTATTGAAAGAAAGAAAAAAAAAATCCACCCACACCAATACACTTTTTTTTAATTAATTTAAACAAGATTTTGAGTTTTTAGGAGTTGAGGTAAAAAATGTTAAGCACCTTCAAAAAAATAAATAAAAATGAGGGGTTCTGAAAATAAAGCGCACACGATCGGACGTACCTCTTCTTGTTCTTACTCATATGTAATCTGGACAAAACAAGTAGAGAAAGAAAAATGAAGGAAAAAAATGCAATAAACATTTGAATGAAAGAAAAGAAAGATAAACACGATGACCAAAGTGGAAAGAGTGAATGAATAGAATTTAGACATAAATATGAATTAATCAGAATATAAAAAAGGACCAATTAATCAAGAAAGGGATCTAGGTATTAAGTAAAATTACTTCTGGTTGGTTGGTTTTGTTTAGCAGTATATCAACCTTTATGGGTTATTTAATGCCAAAATGTAAATATTTTTTATGGAATTTTCTTCTTTTTTTTTTTTTTTTTTTTTGAGATAAAACTGGTTTAGTGATATGAGTTTTGATGATTGTAGTTGACAAGAGGTTTACTATCATAGTCAGTTGAATTTGTATTGATTGATTGTTTCATTCACTTACTATGATTTGGCAGGTTATTTACATCCAGAAAATAATTTTAGATTGTAAGAAGTTTTGGTGGGGAGATATTATCTCCCCACCAAAACTTCTTACAAATATTTTTTATGGAAAACATCGTTTAGTAATACGTTTTGCTAATTAACCCATACATTTGGGGAGAAGAGGTGAATTCTTACCTTTCCAAAGCTTATTTGCATGTAAGTGACTATAACAAATCTAAGTGGAATTGGAACTTGGCTCTCTGATTAAAACTTCCAAGCAATTATCCATTATGCCACCTGCACATTCAAGCTTAAAAATATTCCAAAGCAGTCACGTATCTGGGTACTGACCAGGCTCGATGTTGTTTAATTATTGTGATCATACAGGAACCGGTGTTTCAACATGATGTGGCAGTATGCTAGTCTGGCATAAGGCCACAAATATAAGAAAGACGGTGAAAAACAAACTTACTAACATAGTAATAATGATCAGTACACTAAATCGTACACTCTACAAGGTACTTGTATAGGTATTGACTAAGAACGGCTTAGTGGATGTGTGTTAGTAGTTTAATAGTTAATAGCATGAAAAGTGGGCATTTACCTTTCTCCTGACACAAAATTAATATAGAATTATTATTGGTTACAGAAAATTCCTTGGCGTTTTCCTGTTTGGGACACTTTAAGCATCAGACACTAACCCTGACCCACAATAGCAAAAGTGCAACTTGGGTAACTGGACTTTGGTTAATTTTGCCCCAGGTTCCATCAAGAGGCTGAGGTGATCAATAACATAAACACAACCTTTGTGTCAGTATCGGTTAGAGAAAAAAAATGAAAAGAAATTGAATATAATGGTTTGTAGGTTATTATGAATGAAGGTTGTTTAAAGAGTGACTTTTTTATGAAATTCTATTCCCGAAATCCAAACTTTTTACAATTATTTAACAGCAGAGTTATCAACTAATTGGTTTGATTTATCAAACAACAAACTTCAACCAACTACATTTCTCAAAGTAAACCAAATCAAATTTTCTACTTAAAAAAAAAATAGAAAATAAAGAATTTGGTGAAGTGCTCATTTTTTTAAATAAAAGCCAAAGGTGGGAGATACCAGAATCAAGCAAGTACAAAAATTTAAATACCTAGGAAGTGTTCTAACAGGAGATGGGAAGTGCGACACAGAGATCCAAAGGTGAATTGGCATGGCAAAGGACGCATTCTAGAAGCTGAGCAAAGTACTAACACACAGGAAAATTTCACTAGAAACAAAGAACAGAGTGCTGGATTACTATGTGATGTCGGTTCTTCAATTCAATACGGCAGTGAATGTTGGACAATATCATCAAAAATGAGGACAAAACTTGAAGCAGCAGAAATGTGGTTCTGCAGAAGGATGCTGCAGACATCGTGGACTGAGCATGCAAGCAACGATAAGGTGTTGGAAAGAATGGCAACGAAAAAGAAATTAATAGTGAGCATCAGGAAGAGACAACTGAAGTTCCTGGGACATGCAATGAGGAAGAAGGGCTTGGAGAACCTGATACTGACAGGCCAGATAGAAGGAAAAAGAGACAGAGGACCTGATTAGGTAGATGATGGAACGGGGGTTGCGAGGTGTAACAGGAGAATACTAAGAGCTACTAGGGTTAGGCAGACGTGGAGAACCATGATTGTCTATGTCCTGAAGGGACAGGGCACATAGAAGAAGAATCTTTTTTTTCTATTCAATTCTATTTCATTGTATATCTTTTTATCAGTCATTGCAATAACAATTGGTAATCAAAATAAAACTATTTGTCAGTTCTTACTCCAAGGCCAGGTGGATAAAACTAGGCAGATGGAAATCATATTAAAGACACAGAACAGAAAAGTTCATACTTCAAAAACATGAAACAAAATTAATATTCCTGCCAATGTAAATGTTGGGACGCCCGCGCCTATTCGGCTATAACGGACTCTTCCATTACTATGTAAAGTAATGGTGGAATCTACGTAGGAGAATGTGCTGAGCAGCCGATCGACAAGTCAGTCGTAGACTTCCGGTGACGACCCGGAAGTACCCACTGCTCATACTACGTCTTACGACGGTTGGGACGATTAACCTTTATTCTTGTATTGGATACTAATAACCTTTGTAAATACTATTTTCACGGAATACAACAATTAACCTATTCCTGTTGTTGAGTTATTTATTCTTACTCACGACACAACAGTGTGGCAACGAAGATTTTCGACACAACAGTGGCGACGAAGATTGTTGACACAACAGTGGCGACAAAGATTGTCGAACACAACAGTAAAAAAAAAAAAATACAAGAAATTAATTATTTAACAAAAAAATATATGTTTGCTGGTTGATATAAAAATCTTAATATTTTTAAATTGTTGGCGTTGGCGACATCTTAGGACAGGATGAGAGAAAAGGTGCAAGCAAATATATATATATATATATATATATATTGTAGTAAAAACAAACAACTGCACATGTTATCTTACTTGTACTTGTGACAACATTCATCAAGGGGCAGGTTGAGCCGACTTCTGCAGAATATTGCCAATTCTTACTGCAGTACACTGATTGTCAACCAAGGCTATAGAACCTAGTCTATCTTACTATTTTACTCATAGATGGGGGGAGAAGAGATGATTCATACCCTTCCAAAGGCTATTAGCACATCAGTGAATGTAACAAATTTGAGCAGAATTTCAATTCTGCTCACCAATTCCACAATCCAAGTCGCTAACCTTTATACTCTTTCATAAAATTAAGCTCCCTCACTAGAATTTCCACCTCCAAATGGCTTACAGTCATATCATATTAAAACACTGGTTCTTGAATGATCACCGTTTAAGCCATATCAAGCCTGGACGATATCTAGATGGGTGACTGCTTGGGAATATCAGGTGTTTAAGCTTGGATATACAGGTGGTATAATGCATAATGGCTTGGAGTTTGAAAGATAGCCGAGTTCCAATTCCAGTTGACGTCGTTATATTCACTTCTGCACAAATACTATTCGGAGACATATGAATCCGCCTCTTCTCCCCGCCCCCAGCTATGGGTTAATTAGTGGGACTATTATATGTAAATGATTATTATTGCCCCCAAATCCTTACAATCTAAAAAAATATTTTTGGGCTTTAAATAACTTTCAAAAAGTTGATAAGATGTGGAAAAACAAATCAATCAAGCTAAGTGCAGATGTACACTACCGGCCATAATTATTACGCCACTCCAGTTTTTTTTAAAAAGAAATTACGTATTTCATACTATTTTTAAGTTGATAATTCTAAATGAAAATAGAATCGTTCTTTTGTTATTATTACTTTGCAAAGTTTTACAAGGCAAGGAAGCAAAGATGAACTCGTCCGAATCACCCTAAATTTTTTTCATTCTTTCATTGATGAAACGGCAATATGGGTAATTATTAAATATTTATAACTTCATTTGATACACATGTTATTGTGCAGTATTAACAAAAGAACCATTCTATTTTCATTTACAATTATTCACTTGGCAAAAAATACTAAAAAATAGTATGAAATACATAATTTTTTTAAGACACTGGGGTGGCCTAATAATTATGGCCGGTAGTGTATGTATGATTGTCTGAAATTCACACACATACTTGTTGTGAATATTTTTTTTATATACTGGTCACACCTGGAAAAATATTGACATCTTATTAAGAGTCTAATGGGCATAAACAGGAGTTTCTTTTCCTGGCTATTCAACATTGTCGAACAAAGAGCCTCTTGCAATTGTGAATGGACAGATGATGCATGATTAAGTTAAAAAATGTTTGACTATATATATGTATACTAGCAGTATAGCCTGGCATTGCTCAGGTGTAATGTTTACCATAGTCCTGGAGCTCAGACTCTTTGGACGTCGGCACAAAAGACCAAAAAGCAATAGTTGTTTCCAGTCAAAGTGAAACAAAAATGAATGAAGTCAAATTTTGATTTCTGGCATTGATGTCAAATAAGTTTTCCATTGCAAACTGAATTTTGAAGGCTAAATAAGTCCTCTGAGTAAATGGTATCATAGCTGAGACTAAGAACTGCAATTACATATACTTAGATCAAAACCTGAAGCAAAAACCAAAATAAAAAGGCTGAAAACCTGATTTTGATCAGACTCAATAGGATATTGGGGTATCGATTTTCAATATCAAAGTCAAATTAGTCATATAAAGAATATACTAACCTAAGTAAGTTCATGAAAACCCATCTGGAGTAAAATTGGAGAAAATGAGCCATATTAATGGCTGAATATCAGTTTTTGATCAGATTCGATAAAATATCGAAGGCATCAATTTCCGATATCAGGGAAAATGAGTCGTCTGAAAAAATCTACTAATGTTTGAGAATAAAAACTATAATTTTACCAAGTTAGAGCAAATTCTGCAGCAAGAACCACGATAAAAAGGCTGAAATTGTGATCTTGATCAGACCTGATTGGATGTCGGGCTATCAATTTCCAATAGCTGGGGAAAATCGAAAAAAATAAGTAGCCCATGACCTGAAGCCTAAAGAATATTTGTGTGAAGTTTGATGAGAATTGGATAAAAATTGTGGTATGTATAAAGAACATACAGACAGATAGACAGACACACACACAAACATCTTGCCTTTTATATATCTATCTATATATATATATATATATATATATATAGAGAGAGAGAGAGAGAGAGAGAGAGATAGATAGATATACATATATAAAATGAATCAATAACTACATATCCTGATATTAAATGAATTTCAATCTGACATTTTTACTGCAGAATATTCTATGTAACAAATATTCTGCACTGAATTGAGTGCCTTGACAAGAAAAAAGATAATGATAAAAATATTTATTGTGTAAAATTTCATTAGGCTTAAAACTTAATGATACTGATGTGTTTTATTTTCTTTTATTTTTTTAAAATCATTTCACCTGAAGCAAGGTGATAATGCCACTAGGATGCAGGGTGAGGAAAGGACAATAAAAGAACAGGGTTCAGGAAGACAGAGGTGGTGAGTGACATTGCATTTAAATTTATGAAGATCATTGGTAGAAAGAAATCAGAAGGAAATGTCACATGTGAGAAAATAAACTACTAGATTAGAACATAAGTTACATGTAGCTATTTCAACAACAGAATGGTGAGACCTAGTTGGCAATCTAGTCAGTCAGTCAGTTAAGTGCCACATGTGACACAAACTTCGGGTGATCATGTCTTGAAAGAGACATGACTGACTGGGCAGAAGATTATCCCGCAGTAGGTTGCCATTGCTTTCTGCAGTAGACTGGTTGCCGACCAAGGCTATATAGCCAATCTGTCCTATTATTTAACCCATAACTGGAGAGAAGAGACAGATTAATACCTTTTCTCAGAGGTAATTGTGCATAAGTGAATGCAAAAAATCCAACTGGAATTCAAACTCAGCTCCCCGATTTGTCATTCTGAGTCAATATCCACTGCACTACAACACATATCCTAAAGAAATAGAGAAGCTAACGACCTTGATGGGACTTGAATCCACAATCTTTGGCTCCGGAGGCTAACGCCTTATCCATTAGGCCACAAGGCAATCTAGTAGCATGCTTAAATTCATGTAATCAAGGCACCAAGGAAAACATGTAGGCTTTTTACACACACACACATACACACACACACACACATATATATATATATATATATATATATATATATAATTAATGCATACTTAAACAGCAACTTTTCTTTCAAACATCTTTCATTAAATATGGCAGACAAGGCAGGTTTAATTTTAAGTTTTTCCTGCATCCTAATATTTTTATGTTTTTTGGAGGTAGAGAATATAAAAGTTGTCAAGAATTTTTACCATCCCAAGCACTTTCAGTCAATTCTATAGCCATTAATTATGATAATCATTGATAATGGATAAAAGTATAGCTGAAACTGATTGGAAAAATAAAACTTGAGGACAATTTTTACATCATTTATTTTCTGAAAAGAAAAAACATTACAAAATGACATGAAATTTTTTTTTTAAATTCTTAATCATAGCACCGTGTCTGTTATTTTTAATGAAACTGGCTTTAAAGAGTGATTGCTGCCTTAAACATATATATATATATATGAGTCTAGCCACACTGATGAGCTGTGATACAGTGAAACAGGCCTATATGTGGATGACTAATACATATATATATATATATATATATATATATATATATATATACATATATATATATATATATATATATATATATATATGAGTCTAGCCACACTAATGAGCTGTGATACAGTGAAACAGGCCTGTATGTGGATGACTTATATATATATATATATATATATATATATAGGAAAGTTTTGTAATTTGCTTGAAACATTGTGCATATTACGTGTATGGTTAGGCATTGAAGGCTGTCAAAATGCGTTTAATAAAATAAAGGAAGATAAAGAAGTTGTTTAGCAAAATAAATAAAAGTAAAGAAGTATATATATATATATTTGTTGTTGAAGGTTGGTTGTTTTTGTTTTATGGCATATCAACCTCGGCGGTCATTTATTGCCAACTAAATTTTATTTATTTATTGCTGGTAATACCTTTGTCTTTCAACAATTTATTGTTGTTTTTTATATAAGTTTTCTGTCTAGTAATACTTTTTTTCTTTTTGAGCATCAAGATTCATTAAAATTTGTTTTTAAGGGCAGGGTCCCCAAGTCCTACCATTGTTATTTAACCCATAACTGGAGGGAAGGGACGGATTAATACCTTTCCCAAGGGTATCAGTGCTTAAGTGAATGCAGGGTATTTAACTGAAATTTGAACTCAGCTCACCGATTTCTCTTTCTGGGCCGTTATCCACTGCACCACAAGGCATATCCGTCACTAAACACTTACAGCACCTGGTATTCCCAAGTGGTCACCCATCTAAGTAATGACAAGGCTCAACGTTGCTTAACTTCGATGATCGAGTGAGAACTGGTGTATTCAACATGATATGGCCGTAAGCCCACACATCCATCACTAAATGCTTACAGCACTTGGTATTCCCAAGCGGTCACCCATCTAAGTAAGGACCAAGCTCAACATTGCTTAACTTCGGTGATTGAGCGAGAATCGATGTATTCAACATGATATGGCCGTAAGCCCACACATCCATCATTAAATGCTTACAGCACTTGGTATTCCCAAGCGGTCACCCATCTAAGTAATGACCAGGCTCAACGTTGCTTAACTTCGATGATCGAGTGAGAATCGATGTATTCAACATGATATGGCCGTCAGCCCATATATATTTGTGAGTGTGTGAAAACAGATATACAAACTAAAGATGACAAATGTGAAAGGCAGCAACATTTCTTGAGAAATAAATCTAAGTAAGAAAACATTGGCTTCAAAATGCATTCACGCACGCATCTCGGCTGTAAATGAGAAGAGTAAGAAGAAAAGAACACCTCAGTAATGGAGAAAAAACGGTGAATGGCATTGCTCTTTGTGTTTTCCTTTTTTCATTTTGTTTTTTCTAAGGCAGTGGAGGCAAGAGAGAATTATCAATACACACCACTATATCATATTTCCATAAAAAGATGTCTGTCAGCAGATCAGTGCATTAGAGCAGGCGAAGCCCCACCCTAATACGCCACATCACTGCCACTGCCCCACAGCTGCCGTCCTGTGGGCTGCCTGCCTGTCTGCCTAAAGAGACCACAGGAGGCAAGCAGGCAGCTTGGGAATGGAATAATGAAAGTGAAAGTGCCGACGACTGCATCGTCCTAGTACCACAGCTCTCTGGTGGTATCAGTCGTACAACTCACACTTAGTGTACTAAGAAAAGTCATATGTACACGGCTACAACAAGAATAGCTGCACATTGCTTTTTCATTAGTCGGATTCAACCACTACCTCGCTTTCCTTTTGTTTCTCACTCTCTTTCCCCCCTCTCTCTTTCATATATATATATATATATATATATATTTTGATGTATTTGTTTCAACATTATTTTAATAAATACTCATATTTGAGTAGATGCCACGTTTTTTGTTTTTTTTATAATTAAACAGTATTTTTATTTATATCTACTGTTTAATTATAAAAAAACAATCTACTCAAATACAAGTATCCACTGAAAATAATGTCTAAACATCATATGTCGGCATTAACAGATTTTGTAAAAATTTTGTATGTGTGTGTGTGTGTGTGTATGAAAGAACATCAATAAGTTCATATATCTCATGATTTAAAAAAAACACAGTTACTTAACACAATAAATATTGATTTTCCTTGTCAATGCACTTAACATTATACAGTAAAAATTTCAGACCAAATTTTAACAAATAATGACATCAACCAGCAGAATTACTGATGCACACATGTGCGTATGTATTTCATATTCCTATAAATGTTATTTTAACTGTAAGATGCATTTGAGGTATCGTTGTTATAATTAAAAAAACAGAAATAGCGATGCAAAGATGTGTACCCAATAAAAATAATCCTTATAATAAGAAATAATGAATAAAAAAAAGTCCATTCCCTCCTAACCCAAAAAATGTGTGTGTATGTATATATCTATATATTTGTACTAGACTAAGCAAAATGTACTAAATACTTGTTCCTATAACATATATATATATATATATATATATATATATATATATATATATATATTCATTTCTTTATTTAAACAAGTTGTGTTAAATGATAAAGACAACATAGTCTTATATATTTCCTTTTGAATGTTCTCATATTTTCTGATTAGACTTTTTATTTATGAATTTTATTTGTATAAAAACAGCCTTTGGACAAATATAATTCAGAAATAAAAAGTCTAATCAGAAAATATGAAAAATTCAAAATAAAGTATATAAGACTATGTTGTCTCTCTCGTTTAACACAACCTGTTTAAAAGAAAAGATGCTGCCAAAATATACGTACTTTATATATAAATATATATATACACACACACACACACATATATATATATATATATATATATATATATATACTAGCAGTATAGCCCAGCGTTGCTTGGGTGTAATGAAAGCTTTAAAACTAATCCATGGTCCTGGAGCTCAGACTCTTTGGCCGTTGACATAAAAAACTAAAAAGCAATAGTTGTTTCCAGTTAAAGCGAAACTGTAGACTGAAAGAAAAATGAATGGATGTAAGTCAAATTTTGATTTCCTGGTATCGATATCAAATAAGTTTTTTTCGTCATAAACTGAATTTTGAAGACGAAATATGTCCTCTAAGTAAATGGTATCATGGCTGGGACTAAGAACTACAATTATACCTACTTAGAGCCAAACCCGAAGCAAAAACTAAAATAAAAGGGCTGAAAAACTAATTTTGATCAAACCCGGTATCTTGCCTTTTATATATATATATATATATATATATATATATATATATATATTATCAATTTTCTGCACTACTGTAAGAACTGCAACTTTGAAACTTCTGAATTTCGTTTCTTATGTCTTTGTCTATGAGTGTATTAAATTTGATTAAAATCTGACCACTCCTTTTATAACCCGATTTTTTTGATTATTGATTTTTGATATTTATCGGGTGTACCTCAACACAAAACCTAGCTAAGAACACTCGCAGACACTTATAGTACAACTGTGTAGATTTTCAAGGAAATCGGTTCAGCCATTACAGAGTCTATAGGTAACGGATACACACAGTCAAAGTTTCATTTATAAATAAGTTTAGATTTAGATTATATATATATATATATATATATATATATATGCACATATGGATATACACACAAACAAAGAGAGAAAAAGATATAAACTGACATAGGTAGAAGCACATATACAGAGGAAGCCATATTTGATAATTGCTAGAAAAGTAATCAAATGACCATTGCTATCAAAATCAGTCACAGATACTTTATAATTTCTAATAAGTTAATCAAATAATAAATGCAAGGCGATAAATTTTGTCTAATTTTTTTATAAAGTTCTATAAAATGATTACAATAAGCTGCTTCTTATGTGTGTGTGTGTATTTTTGCCGTGCACTGATAGATTAGGGGTAGAATCTGTGACTGATGTCAAATCGGTTGAGTTTCAATCCCAGCAATTTGATGAAATTTGATGTCTAGCTGCACGGATAAGCTGTGATACAGTGAAGCAGGCCAGTATATAGATGACTATATATATATATATATATATATATATATATATATATACACAGAGAGAGAGAGAGTGAGAGAGAGAGACAGACAGACAGACAGACAGACATACAGTTGTTTTCAGTTGTAATAATCAAGCAGTCATTGCTATCAAAGTCTGTCAGTCCCAGATAAGTTGTAAGTCACTCAAATATTAATTACAAGCTCATAAATTTTGTCTTAATTTTTCATCAAGTAAACATGTTCATAGCAATGGATACCAATTGTTTCAATTTTTATATCCTTAGCTTAATGTTATCATCTGGCTATTGTTAATTTCTAATTTCTTGTATACACGTGTGCGAAAGATAAGAACCAAATGAAATCTGGATAAATATGTATAAATTACTTGATATAGCATAAATAAAGCTGAGAAAGCAGGTGCGATGACAGATACATAGGTGGAGATAAAGGGAAGGTTATACAGGGGTGGGGAGAGAGCTAGAGTCCGAGGAGGCGTAGTGTATTGCTCTCCAGAAGAATCGCTTGGTCCATGCTTATGGGAGGCAGGAAAGGTTGTCTGTAATGGTTGACAGACAACAGCTTGGTCTTAGATGAATTGAAGTTGACAAGCCACTTCTTGCCCCAGTTCACCACAGAGTGTAGATCCCGTTCAAGGTCAGCAGCGAGATTATGTCTGTCTGCCACGACAGGTTTCTTACTGGTGCGGGAGTATATTGTGGTGTCATCTGCGTAGATGCCTACTTGGGAATGATCTCATCTGGGAGGTCATTGATGAAAATAAGGAAGAGCGTCGGGCACAGGATAGAGTCCTGTGGGACACCAGCATTCGTGCTGTAGGATGAAGAGGCATGCCCATTCAAAACAACCTTCATTTTGCGGTTATTTAGAAAAGATTGGATTAGGTCAAGCAGGCAACCTAACCATAACCATAAACATAACCATACCATAACCGCGTAGTTTGCATAGGAGGCCAGAGTGCCAAACTCTGTCAAAAGCCTTGGAGATGTCCAGAGCAACCGCGCAAGCCTCGTCAGATGCATCAAGGGCCTGTAGCATGTACTCCGTTACGTTTGTTAGCAGGTCGGCCGTGGACCTGGCAAAGCAGAATCCATATTGCCTGTCGGAGAACAGTTTGTGGACGGTGAGATGATGAACTATTTCAGCATTGATTATAGCTTCGAATACTTTCCCGAATATTGGTAGAAGACTGATAGGGCGATAGTTGGATGGGTCCGAGGGTTCACCACAATTCTTAAATACAGGAACGACTGAAGAGAACTTCCAGCATGCAAGAAAGCAGGAAGCAGAAAGGCAGTAGTTAAATAGTTTAGAGAGGACAGGGGAAAGTTCAGGAGCACACCTCTTAAGGACTATCACCGGGATTCCATCGTCTCCACACGCCTTATGGGGGTCGAGTTTTGAAATTACTCGGGATACTATGTATCAATTGTACATTGCGACACGGAAATTTCTATGTTTCAAGATAGATTCTCATCATCAGGCAATGTTGATTCTGATGATGAGAATCTATCTCGAAACATAGAAATTTCCATGTCGCAATGTACAATTGATATATAACTATATAATTATATTAATCTCTATAATACTCATTATATTGAGCACTGCTTATAATAAAATAAACGCCAAAGCACTCAAAATAAAAAAAAACTTGAGTCCTATTCACCTGGAATTATATATATATTTATATTTTAATTAGTTTTGGGTCATCATTAAAATAGACCAGTACATACTTGTATTAAAAAAATGTTCAATACGTTAATATTGTCAATCTTTTGAATATTTTTTATTTGGGAATGAGTAATTTCCGCAACCTAGGTTTCAACCTTTCAGTATCTTCAGGCGATTTGTGACTTACCAGTTTTCAAACGCTTGAATGGGGATTTTTTATGAATGTGCAACTGGAATTTTCTAGCAACCAAAAAATTTTCAAAATTAGTGAGAAGTTATTTAAGGATCTTAGAATACTTTCATTCATGTTTGTATGACTCTATTAAGTATTTCTGGGTCTGGCTACATTTGAACATAATTTCTGATCATTCATTTAGTAATGTTTTTCATTCTGGGAACAAAATTTTTCCTTCTGGCAAAATCTGCATACATTGCCACTGTTGTATGGTTTGGCTATATATATATATATATATATATATATATATATATATATATATATATATACATACATATGGGACAGGCTAGCCTCCCAGAGAGTAAAATACTACGCCTCCTTGGCCTTACACTCTCGGCGGACCTCAAATGGAATGACTATATTGACTCCATTGCCAAATCTGCTGCTATGAAAGTCGGCTCTCTGTGCAGGGCCCGGAAATTTTTCCCACCTGAAACTATTCTGCACATATACAAATCTACCATCCGCCCGTGTATTGAATATTGCTGCCATATCTGGTCGGGTGCCCCTGCTGCTCTCCTTGGGCTTCTTGACAAAATACAAAGGAGGATCTGTAACGTGGTTGATACTGACTTGGCAGACCGGCTGCAGCCGCTCTCACACCGGCGTGATGTAGCTTCCCTGTGCCTCTTCTACAAGTACTTTCATGGCTTCTGCTCCGATGAGCTTAGATCACTGGTGCCGCCTAAGCACGAATTTACACGAGATACCAGATTAGCAACTAGGTCCCACCCTTTTACAGTTAAACAAATAAGATGTAACCGTAAATTCTACTCCAACAGCTTCTTTTCTCGCGCTTCCCGCCTGTGGAACTCCCTTCCACAAGTCTGCTTTCCCGACAGTTACAATCTCCAGGTGTTTAAATGTAGGGTCAATAGACACCTCCTATCACACTAACTCCCAACTATTCTCACAACACTCTCATCTACCCAACCCTCATTCTCGGTATCCTCACCCGCCTATCACCCACCCTCTGTTATTTCCTATATTTAACCAGCCTTTCTCCACTCTACATAGCCCCCTGCACAGTAGAGGCAGTGACATGCCTTGCTCGGGGTGAAACGCTTATAAAAAAAAAAAAAAATATATATATATATATATATATATATCACAAATGAAAAAGAATGAAGAAAATAATTGCTCAATGCAAATAATATTATCTATTTTACAGAGCCAAATATGTTTATCATATCGATAAATTCCAAAATTTACATTCTGTTGAATAACTATTTCAGTGAGAAAATTCTCGCTTTATCATCAACAATCAAAACAAAAATTTATTAATTCAGATATGGTACAAAAATTCCCCTCCTTTTTGTACAATATTTGAATTAATAAATTTTTGTTTTTGATGGTTGCAGATAAAGCGAGAATTTTCTTGCTTAAATAGCTATTCAATGGAATGTAAATTTGGGAATTTATATATATATATATATATATATATATATATATTGTACTATATTTTTTGTATATATTTTATGTATATATATTTTGTATATATATTTTTTTTTCAACTTTTCACCTGATGAGAAGCGCGCATAGCAGCTTCAAAATGCGAAAATTTTTGTGTAGTGATACTATGAATTTATAAACCATTGTAACAACCATTACAATATAATGCTCTACGTTGTATCGAGCACTCTCTATAAAAGTAAATGCATGAACAGCAGGTAAAAAAAACTACGGGTTCCACAACTTTGTTACAAGGCAACAAAAATAACCTTTAGAAGAATTACCCACAATGCACCACTGACCCATAAATATAAATTAGCAAAGGAAAAACCCAACACGTGGCCTGATTGTTGCGTCTAGCATGAAATAGTCTGTTGTCTCAGAGTGTTGACTTCAATGTTCACTTTTATATTAATACTAACAGTTTAGGCCAGTTTCACTAGGGTAGTTTAAGGAATAATAAGAATAAAAAATATATGATGAATTTACAAAGCAAATATTTACACAATGTCCCCCTTTGTCACTTTTATAGATAAAAATGTAGAATGTCTCTGTTGAATTAGGGTGGGAGGGGAGGGGCAACATATATAGATAATATAAAGTGAAGTGACCGATTCTATATTATAATCAATACATAAACTGATCCCTGACTTTGTCAGGTGATAATATATATTTTTCTACTCCTCATTTTGGGCTTTCTGAAAAATTTCAATGTGTCGTTTGCGTTCTAAAACTTTGATCTACATCTGAGCGTAACTCCCGTCAAGCTAGACCGCAAAATGCAGATGGTAAGTTGAATCTATCAAACAAACGTCCCCCCTCGTCACTTATATAGCTATAGATATGCTTTATCTCTGATATTGAGCACTTTATCCTATAAATATAGCACATCTTAAAATTATATTTCTTTATATGTCTACCTCCGTCTACCGAACGCCCATAGCTCAGAGGTAGAATCGCCAACTGACACCAATTCAGTCTGGTTTCAATCCTGGGTAAAAGCAATCAGATGTCTAACTGTACTGATGAGCTGTGATACAGCGAAACAGATCTGTCTGCGGATGACTATAAGTGTTAATTTGTTCTAAAACTAAAGAAGATATTTTAGTGAAACCAAATGTATAGAAATTGCAAATAGGATGAATCGGTCAGAGGAATATAATAAAAAATGCATTACTCTAGCTGAATAAACCAAAAATAAGGTAATTATCTACTACGAAAATTCAAAACAGCGAACTTTATTATCAGCAACAACAAATCACCAGCAAAATACATAAGACCAACATTATTTATTAACCTAGATGACCCATAGAGAACTGCATTTCCAACTAAAACAAATTCATAAATAATTATATTGGATATAACATCACTTGCTTATCAAGATAACTGACCTTACATCTCCCGGATCAGAGCTCCATATACACACATACATTCAGAACTGACATGGAAAAATAACAACCTTGACACACAACATATTTGTCAATGACACAAAACTTGGTGCTTAGTACTTGGCTTACCTTGCTTAAATGTGCCTTACCTCAGTAAGAGTATTCAGTTATTTATTGAAACTGATTATTTACCCTAAGCCTTACCAGACAGTTTTAATACTTCCTTATAATATGCTTTGTAAGGTAGGCTACATACTATACCAGTGACAGAATTTTATAGGCCACATTCAAAAGATAGGCTATATACTATAGTGGTACTCAACACTTTTTGCAAAAAACGTCTAAAATTAAGAGACATCCTTATCCTAAAGAACAAAGATTCAAATCTTAACAATATTAACTGTGAAAACTATTGGCTTTATTCAATTCAGTAGTTAAAAATGTTTACTTTTCAGCAACTTTTAGACTATGTACAACAGCATTTGAATGCAATTTGAAAAAGGGCAACAAATACCTAATTAATAGATTAACCAAAAGTGCTTGGAAGGAATAATCATTTTGACAATTCCTATGCCACTATTTCTAAAAAAGGAAGCTCATGTTTAAAAAAAAATAAAAACATAACAAAAATACTTTGTCGGTCATTTTTAGTGAAAGGTGTATGTGTTTAAAATAGAATAAAGAAATTTGACAAATGGAAAACGCGTCATTAAAACTAGATTTGATTATGCGTTTCACCTTTCTAGGATTCATCAGATCAAAAAAACGAAAGAGAGAAATGTGTGTGTGTGTATTTCTGTATATGCTTAATAATGAATCATAGTACTTTTTCTCAAAGCTTGCCTTTCTAGTGATTAAAGAAAGAAAAAATGAATGACTTTTAAAAAAGATAATAATATTCATTCTACATCTTTGCAATTATAAGCTCATGTAAAAGATTTTTAATATATTTTTCTCAGCTTTTTTCATATTTAATTAAAGGTAAATCCTCATCTCATGATCAAAATGGCTTGGAAAAAGGTGGTGGGGGGGAATATATATATATATATATATATATATATATATATATATATGTATATATATTAGAGATTATACTATTCCCAAACAAAAATGAACTATCGAATGAAAGAACGGAAATGATGACTAAGTGTAACCATACTAAAAAATACCTCTTAGGTTCATACAACCATGGATAAAAACGCCACATTTGCTTGTGAATTTAAAAATTCCCTGCCACGTGAGCGTTAAAAAAACACTGTTACATGAGTGTTCTTAAAGAAAACAATAAAATCAGTTATTGCAAATTGCCTGAGGATAACATTCATGGTAGAAACCTAGGCCACATAAAAACTCATTTACAAATGCAAAAAATATTCAAAATTTCTACAATATAATTGTATTGAACACTTTTTAATACAAATGTGAATTGATCTAATCTTATTATGACCAGAAACTAAGTAATTAAACAATCAATACATATATAACATACATGTAATATATGCATGTTTTATATATACATACACCACCAGTCATAATTTTTAGGTTAACCCAGTTTTTAAAAAAAATTATGTATTTCTTACTATTTTTAGTATTTATTGTCAAGTGGATAATTCTAAATGAAAATAGAAAGGTTATTTTGTTAATAATACACAATAACATGTGCATCAAATAAACTGTTCTGGTGTCCAGTTTTTGTGCTCTCTTCCCCATGCTAGTCTCTTCTTATTGGCTAGCAGAAGCAAAGGCTGCCTGGCTGCCTTGTAAAATTTTGCAAAGTAATAAAAGCAAAAGAACCATTCTATTTTCATATAGAATTATCAGATGATGAATACACACGATTAATATATCATACTGGCTTATTTTCGATTTGAATTATTAATTATAATACATATATTTATTAATATATATTTTTGCTCTGTTATACAACACTGTGCACTAGCAATAGTTGTTTCCAGTTAAAGCGAAACCGTAGACTGAAAGAAAAATGAATGGATGTAAGTCAAATTTAGATTTCCTGGTATCAATATCGAATAAGTTTTTTTCATTGTAAACTGAATTTTGAAGGCTAAATAAGTCCTCTGAGTAAATGATATCATGGCTGAGACTAAGAACTACAATTATACCTACTTAGAGCCAAACCTGAAGCAAAAACTAAAATAAAAGGACTGAAAAAAAATACAGATATACAGGCAGATAAACAGAATCACACACAAACATATTGCCCTTTATATATATATATATTATCGATTTTCTGCACTATTGTAAGAACTGCAACCTTGAAACTTCTGAATATCATTTCTTATGTCTTTGTCTATGAGTGTATCAAATTTGATTAAAATCAGACCACTCCTTCTTTAACCCAATTTTTTTGATTATCAATATTTATCGGGGGTACCTCAACACAAAACCTAGCTAAGAATACTCACAGACACTTATTGTACAACTGTGTAAATTTTCAAGAAAATCGGTTTCACCGTTTCGGAGTCTATAGGTAACGGACACACACACAGTCAAAGTTCCATTTATAAATAAGTTTAGATATGGTCTCTTCCTGATATGGAGCACTTAAACTTAATATAGTATACCTAAAAACTATATATATATATATATATATATATATATATATATATATATATATCTACACACACATTCATTCACTCAGTTAAGTGCCATACATGATACACGCTTGGGCGTCACTCACACAGCCTAAAAATAGTGTCTCTTATTTTATCATGTTTGTTCATGATATGTTCAGAAGCAGATATTGGTGGCTAGGCTGTAGAAATTAACCTTCTCACCAATAACCCATATTTTTCTTTTGCCTTTTTTACAGATACCAGCTAAGCGACACTGTGGAAAAAGTGGCACTTATTTTCATGTAAGTCTGTACAGAGAAGTATGTAATGAAATTTTTCATGCAGAGAAACTCTTCTCACTGATACTCCGCTATACTTTCTGAATGTTTGCACAAACTAAATGTAATATAACAATCTGGCCCCACCTGAGGAAGGCTGATGCAAGCGGGGGTGTTTCCGGTCGTTGAAAGGAACGGATGTTTGTCTGACCTTATTTCCGGCAGTAGCGGAAATGGCTACAGAGGCAAACAGAACAGGTGTCTCTGAGAATTACGTGGGCATGCGTGGGCGAGGCAAAACCGGAAGAAAAAGTCCCGGTTTGGAGATTATAAAAAGACCTTGGCGCACAGATTCACGAGACAGACAGACCAGAGTAGCAGGAGAGAGCGAGAGACACAACAGATATGACGACACTCCCGTCAACCCTTAGAAGCGCGCTCTCTTAATTCTCTGTCCCCTATGCTACACGGTTCATCGTCATTAATAAAAAATATCACTTGATATTTTTATATATATATGTGGATTGTTCGTCGATATAACTGGAACCAGCATTCGCTAGGCGTAACAGACCATTTATTTGGTGCCTAAGTGACTTGCTGTTTTGAGACAACAAAACAGATAGATACGAGCTGGTTACCACGGCGACGATTGAAAATTCAACGGACTTAAAACTACCAGATAGAAAGAAAAAAAGAAGACGAAAATATATAGCAGCCGCGCGACTATAGACATCAGCCAAGGTAGGTGACTCTTTGATTTGATAGTGTGTGTGTTTTCTGCTCGTGTTTATAAGTCTAGTTAGAAAAAAAAATGCATACTTTTGCCGATCTGACCCTAGAATTGAGAAATATGGATTGTTCGGTGTCGAACACGTTAAGGGTAGAACGGAGGGGGTGCAGGACTACATGTAGAGAGTAGTACGCCTAGCGGGAGCACATAGGTTGGGGTTGACGGGAGGAAGAAAGTTGAGATATTTACCTATCTGTAAGTACAAAACATCTGAGTTAATGATTTATTTTTTGCTAATATTTTACCATATATGTGAAGTGAGTTTACTGGTATGTTGCTTAATTAATCTTACTTTTATTGAGTAAGTGAAATGTAAAATCATGTAAAGGAAGTTTCTTCTACTCTTTAAAGTGGATAATTGGATTAACTTGTTGATAACAATGTTTTCTTTGGTTTGTGCAGTGTTAGGTTTTCTTTTTTTTTTTGGGATTTCTTTTCAATGACTGTACACTACAAAATGATTTACATTTCTATGGTTGTGAATTATGCTTTTGTGCAGGTTCCCATCAATTCAACATCCTTTGTGAATTTTCATTTATGTGACTTGGGAAATATCTTTTGAAGATATATTAATTTCTGAAAACTAGTAAATACCTTGGAACAGATAGATATGGAAAGATTTAGTGAAGGATATGAAGAACTCCCGAAGAAGTTGACGATAGGAGTCAGTGCTGGCATAGTCGGCGTAATAATAATCCTTGGAATAATAGCTAGGAAGCGGATTTTTAAGTGTAAAAGAAGCAACAGGCTTCGGGAAAGGAAATTGAGTTATCTGTTGTGAATAGTACTCCGGGGTCAACGGGTGTTCAACACTCAAATGTCTCTGCGTGAAACAGAGAGGTGTCAACAAATCAGATATGCTTGGATTCGAATCCAGAGGAGGTAGTTCAAGGAATAGAAAACATTGTACAAACTAAGGAACTACGAGTCACGGGTCCATTTTTTTAGACTAAATTAATATAGATGAAACCTCTAATCCTCCACAAGTAAATTGCATGCGGATTAACGTTGGAATCAGGGTAATTTTCTTCATTTTCTATTGAACATTTCTCGGTCAGACTATGAATGATATGTACGGCAGATAATGGCCATTTTTCTGTGTTCAAACATAGTATGTTTGAAATTAAATTAAATTAAATGAAGTTACATGTGTAACAATAAACTCGAGCAGAAACACGCATGGTGTTGGTCAAAGGTCATTTACTCGATGTCAGTTTAGAAACTGGGGCGTGGTTACCGCCTATAATCATGTGGTTATGCATCGAGGCGTCTACGCTTATGGACAGAGTCGAGAAAGAAAATGAACATTTTTAAGAACTTTGCCCAATTCTGTGAAAATGGATATTAAAAAAAAAAAGAACAATGAAACATCGAGCTGGTAGAACAATTTTCACGATGGACACGAACATTGTTGGGTTGCCGATGTAGGTTCCCCTATATATTTTTTTTTGTTGTTTTTTTTGTTTCGGCATGCACATGTTTGTTGTTTTGGCGTGCACATGTTTTATACAATTGTCGGGCTTGTGTGGCATGGGGAGGAGTGTGAGGGAGTTGCGCTTAAAATGTTCTTAGGTGAACATTTTGGAAAATGGGAGGGCGAGGAATGTAATATAACAATCTGGCCCCACCCGAGGAAGGCTGATGCAAGCGGGGGTGTTTCCGGTCGTTGAAAGGAATGGATGTTTGTTTGACCTTATTTCCGGCAGTAGCGGAAATGGCTACAGAGGCAAACAGAACAGGTGTCTCTGAGAATTATGTGGGCATGCGTGGGCGAGGCAAAACCGGAAGAAAAAGTCCCGGTTTGGAGATTATAAAAAGACCTCGGCGCACGGATTCACGAGACAGACAGACCAGAGTAGCAGGAGAGAGCGAGAGACACAACAGATACGACGACACTCCCGTCAACCCTTAGAAGCGCACTGTCTTAATTCTCTGTCCCCTATGCTACACGGTTCATCGTCATTAATAAAAATATAACTCATATTTTTATATATATGCGTGTTTGTTGTTTGTCGATATACAACATAAACAATGGATGTGAACACAAGTAGGTGATAAAATATTTAAGTAGTAGCAACATCTTTTTTGCATGTTAGACCATGTTTGAGCTGATGAAAGATGAACTCTGGGGACAACATTCTCCAGAGAGTCTCATCACTGCCACTGCTGGAGAAGTAAAAATATAGTTGCTTTGAAACTTGTGCAATCAAGCAGTGTAATTGCCTCTTGTAGTTTCTATGGAAACAAACCATAGGCATAATTTTTAGGGCAGCACTTGTATATGGTGGAAGATAGAGATTAATAGATAAACCAAGACAAAACTACAAAGACAAAACAAATCACTGAGAAAACAAAATTGGACGGTCATAACTGAAATAAATATATAACTGATATAAATACGAAAAAATAAAAGATATATAAATATATCATATGTCTCGCTTAGTCAAATGAGATAAAATGAAGTAAAAAGACTTGTATTAATTTTCTGAGTGGAGAAAGGACTTGCCTACCTTCAAAATTAAAATCAAATGTTCTAGCCTCAAGCACTGATCACTGATAGTGGAGAGGAATCCATAACTTTCTCAACCAATAAGTAGATTCCGAGAAAATTATATCAATATGAATAGATAAAGTTTGAGACTGTGATGAATATGAAAAGACAAACGCAGGAAAAAAAAATTAGATGGATATCAACAAATAAAAAAAAACAAAAAACAATCGCCAGTATGACACATGGCCATCATAGTGAGTGACCCAAAGAGAATTAATTAATGAACAAGCTATTAATGTTTAACTTGAAAGTTCAAGCTTTTAGAGTTATTTTGAATTTCTTTTTAAAATAATCATTTGGCCCTACGCAAGGCAGGACCACCATTGATGTGCAAGGGGTTACAGTAAGATAACCCCTAACAAAAAAACCAAGGTACAAAGGATGTTGAAGAAAGGATAAGAGATGAATGCAATTGAAGGAGATAGATGGCAATTGACACTGCATTTAAATTTTGGGAGATTGTAGCTATCAGGGAAGCTAGCAATCAAATGGAAGTCTCACAAATGGGAGGAGTAAGAAGAGAAATTGTTAGAGTAGAACAGGCAGTTACATTTAACTATTTTGATAGTAAATCCATCCTGCCCCATATATAAATCTACCATCCACCTGTGTATAGAATACTGCCGCCACATCTGGTGGGGTGCCCCTGCTAGTCACCTCGGGCTTCTTGACAAAATCAAATGAAGAATCTGTAATGTGATCAATCCCAACTTGGCAGCTCAGTTGCAGTCACTCTCTCACCGGCGTAATGTGGCTTCACTGTATCTCTTCTACAAATACTTTCACGACTTCTGCTCCAATGAACTTAGCTCACTAGTGCTCTCTATGTATGAATTTACTCAAGCTACTAGATTAGCAACTAGGTCTCACCCTTTTACAGTGAAACCAATAAAATGTAACTGCAACTTCTACTCCTACAGCTTTTCTCACACTTCCCGCCTGTGGAATTCCTTTCCAAATACATGCTTCCCTGACAGCTACAATCTCCAAGAATTTAAATATAAGGTTAATAGTCATTTACTATCTCACCAACTCACATCCTTTCTCTCATGCTCTTTTCTCCATCCACTCCACTCTCATCACACCAGTATTCTCATCCTTCACTTACCCTCATCCTGACACCCCCTATAACCTGTCCCTCTTTTTCATCACTTTCCTCCTATGTAACCCCCTGTGCACCAGTGGCAGTAAAACTGCCTTGCTTGGGGTGAAATGATTAAAAAAAAAAAAAAAAGTGGGATCTTGATGCAAATCTAGTAGCACACATTACTATATGTGGTTGGGGAACCAGGAAGAAAAGCTTGCCAAAGCAGGTGCCATGAAAATACTTGTAGAAAAGACAGAGGGAAGCCACATCACATTGGTGAGAAAGTGAATGAAGGCGGGCTGCTAAGTCAGGATTGATTATATTGCAGATCCTTCTTTGGATTTTGTTGAAAACCTCAAGATGAATAGTAACAGAATTCAATTTGTCAGTTGTAAACCAAAATATGTTTGTAAGTACAGGGGAAAATTTGTAGTTACTTTCTTTTTTTCCTATGTGATATCTGTGCTCCTATATTTGCAGCAAATGTAGAACAATCTCCTCAAAGATGAAAGAAAGACTTAAAGCAACAGAAATATAGTTCTACAGAAGGATGCTGAGGATACCATGAACTGAACATGTGAGCAACAAGAAGGTTTTGGAGAAAATGCAAACAAAAAGGAAACTTATATTTGACATCAGGAAGAGGCAGTTAACATTTCTGGGACAGATAATGACGAAAGAAGGCTTGGAGATTCTAATAATCATGGGATGGATAGAGAGAAAACAGTCAAAGGAAAATAATGTGAGACATACTTTATAGGCTTGAGCAGGTGGATGGCGCAGTAGAATTTGGTAGAGATACCAAGAGAAAAATTGTTATGAGAGACAAGGGATAGGGACAAGTGAAGGTCCATGATCACCTACATCCTGAGAAGACACAGCAGTTAGTCAGTTAAGTGCCATACGTGATACAGGCTTTGGGCAATCATGTCCTGAAAGAGACATGACCGACTGGGTGGAAGATTATCCCGCAGTAGGTTGCCATTGCTTTCTGCGGTAGACTGGTTACCAGCCAAAGCTATAGAACCCAATCTGTCCTATTATTTAACCCATAACTGGAGGGTCGGGATGAATTAATATCTATTTGTGAGTAAGTGAATGCGAGGAATTCAACTGGAATTTGAACTGGGCTCCCCAATTTGTCATTCCGAGTTGATATCCACTGCATCACAACGCACATCTGCAGAAGACACAGCATATAAAGAAAAAAGAATCCACTTTCAAAATGGATTTCTCTCTGGCTACTTATAGACAGCAAAAAAACTGTTATATAATTTCTGTTTTTAGAAGGGCAAGTGCTATAAACATTCACTAGAAGTTAATGAACATTAATGGAATGGCTGTGTTTAAAGTTAGCACAGTCAGAAGATTGGTCATTACAGTTGATGGTAAATCGTAACGAGAAAGAAAAAGCTAACATTGGTGACAAGTCAACAGTTACACTGAGTGAGGATAAGATGAGCAGACAGACATCATTACAGCTGAAAGAAGAATTCCTATGAAAGCCTCTATTCTTTCTTTAAAGGAATAGGTCGAAAAGTTTCTAGAGTTTCACAATTATAACACAAGAGAAAATGGCATACCTCAGGACAAAAAGGGACTCAGACGTGTCTCACATATAAAATATTTCCCAAAAAAAAAAAAAAATGGTGGCTTTATGAGTTGCATATTAAAAAAAAAAAAACAGATCACAGAGTCGAACAGACTTTTACAAGAATCGCTTTCCACTTATGCAAATTTGAACTATCAATCAATTAAAAAAAAAAACTATTTAAAAGAGACAACAGAGTTAATTGCGACTGTAGTAATAAACAGGAGACATGTATTGTTGGATTGTTTGACTTATTGACTTATTCTACTTTGAAAGCTGGAGAAAACATATTAAGGAACTTTATTAAAAGTCAGAAGAAAATGATTATGACAATACAGACAGCAACTCTACAAGAAATGAGGCCAGGGTTCATCATTATCAACCAGACATCAAAAGAAGATTAATGGAGTGGTTAACTCAAAAAAAGCATGTTCCATAGGAAAAATAACGGCCATTGTTTTTTATGATCAGAAACGGGTCGTACAATCAAAGTTTATTCCCAATTTCTGACTCCTATATGTGAACATCATCAAAATTCAGAGCAAGTATTTTTGAAGGTAGTCTATAGTTGAATTCATTGCATTCACTTATGCTCAAATACCCTTGGAAAAGGTATTAATCAATCTCTTCACCCTCCAACTATGGGTTAAATAGCAGGACAGATAGAATATAGCCTTGCTTGGCAACCAGTCTATCATGGAAAGCAATGGCAACCTACTGTGGTAAAACCTTCTACCAAGTCAGTCTTGTCACTTTTGAGACATGATCACCCAAGCGTGTATTACATATGGCACTTAACTGACTGACTACATTGGAAAATGACGGATCACTTTCCCACTGCCATGACATGGCTTCTCTCTGTCTTTTCTATAGTTTCAGATCAACTGTTCGAATGCACTCTCCTCTTTGATACCTTGACTGGATAAATTTAAGTGTTATACTAGACCTCATTGTTTTACTGTTGAAATACAGGGTGGGGCAGAACAACTTGCTTATTTGAATTTGGCACCCTGAAGCGATGGTTGCTCCGAAAATAGTGGGGTGGGGCTTACTCGAGAGTGCAGGATTTAGAGTTTGTTCCAGCAGGATGGTGCCACGGCACACACAGTGCGCATGTCAATAACAGTTTTGCAGGAGAACTTTCCAGGACACATCTCTTTCAGGGGTGATCTGCATTGGCCAGCACGGCCCCCTGATTTATCACCCTGTGACTATTTTCTATGGGGCTACCTGAAGTCAATTGTTTACAACGATCGTCCTAATACCCTGGCTCACCTGAAAAACAACATCCGTCAAGCAGCCGCTAACATACCCACCAATATGCTGGAAAGAGTTGACCGAAACATCAGAGTACGATTAACCCAGTGTATTGAGCAAAATGGACGCCATCTGAATGAGGTCATCTTTAAAGCTTGTAAAACATAAAATTTAAATGTTGCAATTGATGCTATTTTAAATATTACGTTTATATCTGCATTCCTTTTGTTTTATTTGTTATTCCAAATAAGCAAGTTGCTCTGCCCCACCCTGTAAATGTAACCATAACTTTTATTCTATTTTCTTTCTTTCTTGCCCTGTAGAACTCTCTTCTTGCTTCCCTTTTTGTTTTAAAGGCATTATTGCCTTGTTTAGAGTGAAGTAATTAAAAAAAAAATATGGACAGTTAGGTCTCATTGTTTTACTGTTGAAATCGCTAAATGTAGCCATAAGCTTTATTCTGATAGTTTATTTTCTCACACCTCTCACCTGCAGAACTCTTTTCTGACTTCAATAATTTTAAGGCAATTTCAATTACCATCTTCTGTCCTTGTGAACCCTGTTCTTTTATTGTCCTTTTCCCTGACTAATGTTTTCTCATTCTCTTTCACTTCCAGTAACCTTTTCCATCTTAATGGCATTATTGTCTTGCTTGAGGCGAAATTTTTTTTTTATATAATCATATTGCCACTGTTTTGCAGGGAGTTACATAGGAGGATAGTTATGAGAAAGAGTGACAAGTTATAGGGTGTGTCAGGAAGTGGGTAAGAGAAGGATGAAAATACTGATAAGAGTGGAGTGGATGGAGAAAGGAGCATGAGAGAGAGGATGCAGGTTAGTGAGATAGGAGATGACTATTGACTTTACATTTAAATTCTTGGAGATTGTAGCTGTCGAGTAATCAAGTAAATGGAAGGGAATTCCACAGGTGGGAAAGTTATGAAAAAGAGTGTCAGGTTATAGGGGGTGTCAGGAAGTGGGTAAGAGAAGAATGAGAATACTGATGAGAGTGGAGTGGATGGAGAAAAGAGTATGAGAGAGAGAGAGAGAGAGAGAGAGGATGCAGGTTAGTGAGATAGGAGATGACTATTGACTTTACATTTAAATTCTTGGAGATTGTAGCTGTCGAGTAATCAAGTAAATGGAAGGGAATTCCACAGGTGGGAAAGTTATGAAAAAGAGTGTCAGGTTATAGGGGGTGTCAGGAAGTGGGTAAGAGAAGAATGAGAATACTGATGAGAGTGGAGTGGATGGAGAAAAGAGTATGAGAGAGAGAGAGAGGATGAAGGTTAGTGAGATAGGAGATGACTATTGACATTACATTTAAATTCTTGGAGATTGTAACTGTCAGAGAAGCAAGTAAATGGAAGGGAATTCCACAGGTGAGAAAAGAAGCTGATGGAGTAGAAATTGTGTTTACATTTTATTGGTTTCACAGTAAAAACGTTGGACCTAGTTGCTAATTTTGTGGCTCGAGTAAATTCATATGTAGGGACATCAGTGAGCTAAGCTCATTGGAGCAAGAGCCATGAAAGTATTAGTAAAAAAGACACAGGGAAGCCACATTGCACTAGTGAGAAACAAAAAAAAAAAAAAAAAAAATCAAAAAGTAAGTCCTCCCGACAGTTTAAAAACCAAATAAATAATTGCAGTGCTTAAGATTTCATTTATTTACTTAGGGCAATGAAAGAGGCACTAAGAGTGGCAGTTCTCTAATGATGATGCAATGAAATATGTAACTCACATGTGGTGAAGAAAACAGTCAAGAAGTTTCTCCTGGGTGGGTGTATATATGCCTTTATTCAAAAGTGAAATACAATAACTAAGAATAAGCAAGACAAAGGTCTATATCTGGAAGGCTGATAATTGTCATGTTGGTGTATATTCCAGGTCTAATGAAGGGATTATCAGAGCCTAACATGCTAATTCTTTCAAGATATGACAAGGTAGAGAAACATTAAAAGAGAGTGACACTGAAATCAGTCAGTCAGTTAAGTGCCATACATGATACACACTTGGGCAAGAAGATTATCCAGCAGTAAATTGCCATTACTTTCTGTGGTAGACTGGTTGCCAGCCAAGGCTATAAACCCCAACCTGTTCTATTATTTGACTCATAGCTAGAGGAGAAAGAGATGTATTAATATTATTGTGGTAATTAGTGGGGGATTGGTTTATTATTTCATAACAATATAAAACTGATCCCCCACTTTATGCCCAGTAGAAGCTTTAATTGTTTTCAACCATAATGTTCAATCAGTCAGTTAAGGGCCATACATGATACACACTTGGGCAATCATGTCTCGAAAAAGACATGACTGACTGGGCAGAAGATTGCCATTACTTTCTGTGGTAGACTGGTTGCCAGCTAGGCTATAAAACCCAATTTTTCCGATTATTTGACTCATAGCTAGAGGAGGAAGAGATATATTACATTATTAAGTAGTAATTAGTAGGGGATCAGTTTATTACTTCATAAGAATATAAAACTGATCCCCTACTTTATACCCAGTAAAAGCCTTAATCATGCTTTCAACTATTATATTCAGTCAGTCAGTAAAGTGCCATACGTGATACATGCTTTGGGCGATCATGTCTTGAAAGAGACATGACTGACTGGGCAGAAGATTATCCCGCAGTAGGTCGCCATTACTTTCTGTGGTAGACTGGTTGCCAGCAAAGGCTATAGAACCAAAATCTATCTTGTTATTTAATCCATAAGTGGAGGGAAGAGATGGATTAATATCTTTCCCAAGGATATTTGCACATAAGTGATTGCAACGAATTCAACTGGAATTCAAACTCGGCTCCCCAATTTCTTGTTCCGAGCCATTATTCACTAAGCCACAACACACATCTGTAACAACCATACCTGAAATCAGGCATGGCTGTTGATATAGAGAGGGTAAAGGGTGGTCAGTAGTGCGTGTGAAGTGAAATCCAGATGATAGAACACTGAAGAATAAGACAAAAGAATTAACACATATGTCACATTCTGACAATGTTCTTAGTCGACCTGGCATAGAGATTGACACCATTTGAAAGCATTTTTTGTTTTTTTAATCATGTCACCCCAAGCAAGGCATTCCACTGCCACTATAGCACAGTGGGTTACATAGAGCGATTTGGTATCGGGAATGTCAGAAGGAGGGTGATAGACAACTTAAGATGTACATAGGGAGAAAGTTGGAGAGAGTGGGTGTGAGTTAGTGTGTTAGGAGGTGTCTATTGACCCTACATTTAAACTCCTGGAGGTTGTAGCCATTGGGGAAGCAAGCATGCAGAAAAGAATTCCACAGGCGGGAAGTGCGAGAAAAAAAGCTGTTGGAGTAGAAATTGCGGTTACATTTCATCGGTTTCACTGTAAAAGGGTGGGACCTAGTTGCCAATCTAGTATCTCGTGCAAATTCACACCAAGGGGGCACCAATGATTTAAGTTCATCAGAGCAGAAGCCATGAAAGTATTTATAGAAGAGGCACAGGGAAGCCACGTCACGCAGGTGAGAGAGTGACTGCAGGCGGTCAGCTAAGTCGGTATCAATCACATTACAGATTCTTCGCTGTATTTTGTCAAGAACCCCGAGGAGAATAGCAGGTGCACCCGACCAAATGTGGCAGCAGTATTCAATACATGGGCGGATGGTAGATTTATAGAAGTGCAGGATAAATTCAGACAGAAAGAATTTATTTCCGGGCCCTGCACAGAGAGCCGACTTTAAGAAAGGAATTTTACCTCTTGTGTACAAACTTAATGTTTAAGACTAGATTATTCAAGAGACATTTCTTTCCAACACAGATTGGAGTGTCCTTCTTGGTTAAAACATATTTGATTCCTAGGAAGTCATGAGTTTAGTTATGGAGTCAGGTTGTGTGGAAAATTTATATACTCAATAGAAATGGACAAGTAACATAAAAAAGAATAAAATGTGTGAGCATTAAGGGATATAAAATATCCTTTATGTATGGAAAGTGGAATGGGAACAATCTATCCTTGTGAATTGAATAAAGGATTTGGTCCAACATTCCCAAAAGGTTACCAAGTACAACCAGCAAGATGAATAGATTAGTCTGAATGGAAAAGCATATTAAAAGCATATGTATTAAGAAATAAATGCTTTATCAACAATGGAATTATTGATTATCAATGAACTTAGTGGTTACTATGCCCATGTTGTACATATATATATATATACATAAAGAGAGAGAGGGAACAAATGTTCTTTAAGGCAAATACTATTAAAGACAACAAACATTTTGTGCTGATTAATTTTAATTATTGATTTTTCCAAGTCATGAATAATTCGTCTTTGACAAGGATAAAATTCTCTTAGAAATTGTCCAATGTTCATTTCAGAAAAAAAATATAAAAAATATGGTGCAAGCTTTCAACTTTTCTAAGTCATCATCAGGGTAAATAGAGACAGTTGGTGATTTTAGTAAAATTTGAAAATGGAGTAACAACGCTGTTTTTAAATGTGATAAAGTACGTGGAGCAAATTTTGGAATCTAAAGTCATAGAACTAATTAGTGTTGTGATGTTGGCAATGGACTCTACCTACTCTGATGACAAATTAAAAAATTCAGAAGTTTAGACCATATTTCCAGTAATTTTCTTTTCTAATGGAATTTCCTCCTAGTTTGAGAAGATTCTTTGTAATTTGGAAAAGTCAATCATGAAAACTGATACAAAATGTTTGTTGTTTTTAATGCTATTTGCCATATATATATATATATATATATATATAGATAGATAGATAGATAGATAGATAGATACAGCCTTTGAGACTTCACTCGCCCAATTGACTCAGGCGATTAAAGTTTATTGCTTTACTCGCCCACAGTCAATTAAAAATCTTGCAATGAAACATGTCCCTTCAAATATAGAAAAAGGAAATTTGATTCTGTTTACAACCCAAAAGTATACCACTGAAGATTTACAAGTTACTTAGAATGACTTACAATGACATTATTGAACTCTTGGCTTTTATTGTCCTGGTCAGTGCAAACATTTGTTTAATTAATGCTTCCAGAGTGGACCCAAAATGTCTCTGATGCCCAGATTAAAGATACTCACAGATTTTTAGAAACTCATTTGGAAAAATATTATCCTATATTTCCTCCCCGCTTAAGAAAAATAAAAACGAACATTTACAAAAAAGAAAAAAAAAATACATACTTCTTTCAACCACGCTTGAAAAACAAATTACACAAGTAATTTGTTTATTGAAAATCTTTGAGAAAATCAGATTTGTTATTTTTTATCATCTCAATACGGCAGTGAATGCTGGACAATATCATCGAAAATGAGGACAAAACTGAAAGCAGCGGAAATGTGGTTCTACAGAAGGATGCTGCGGATATCATGGACTAAGCATGCAAGCAATGATGAGGTGTTGGAAAGAATGGCAACAAAAAGGAAATTGATACTGAGCATCAGGAAGAGACAACTGAAGTTCCTGGGACATGCAATGAGGAAGGAGAGCCTGGAGAACCTGATACTGACTGACCAGATAGAAGGAAAGAGAGACAGAGGAAGACAGCGGATAACATATTTGCAGGACCGGAACAGGGGTTGACAGGAGTAACGGGAACAACATACTAGGAACCACAAGAGATAGGGAGATGTGGAGAACCATGACCGCCTACGTCCTGAAAGGACAGGGCACATACAAGAAGAAGAAGATGAGATGGAAGTTGTAGTAAAACAGAAGAAAGAAACTGCAAATTTAGGTATCTCCACTCAATTGCAAAACAGCATATCATAATGTTAAAAGAGCTCAAACTTATTACAAACAAAGTTTTATCATCAAAATGTTTATGTTATTATTAAGAGGAAAGATCAAATTTTGTTGTTATGATTTATAAAATTTTTTTAATCTTTCTAACACATTTGAAATGTTAATTAAAATTTCATTTTTTGTTTTCCGTCAGCATTTCATGCTATGTTTACGTAAGGTGACTATTAAGAAAATGGAATCAGCCGAGTAAAATGACTTTGGGGCAAGTAAAATTTCCCTCGCTCTCGACCACCAATCGAGTGATTTCTTCTTCAAATCTCCAAATCTCAAAGGCTGTATATATATATATATATATATATATATACAGTGAAATATAAATAACTATATAAATATATAGCAAATTTTATATACTGTATTTCGTTACCCAGGTTTCTACAATGAGTGGTGTTTTCAGGCAATTTTTAATAACTGATTTTACCTTTTACTATTTTTCTTTTTAAGAACGCTCTTGTAACGGTGTTTTATTTGAATGTTCGTGTGGCAGGGAATTTATGAACGCGTAATGTTTAAATTAAAATGAATTATGACATTTTCACTCTTAGGTTCATACAAACATAGATGAAAACATCATCATCCGTTTTAATTTAAACATTGCACGTTCATAAATTCTCTGCCACGTGAACGTTCAAATAAAACACTGTTAAAAGAGCGTTCTGAAAAAGAAAAACAGTCAACGGTAAAACCAGTTATTAAAAATCACCTTAAGACACCATTCATGGTAGAAACCTGGGTAGCGAAATAACTTGTTTAAAAATGGAAAATATTCAAAAGTTCTACAATATAATTGTATCGAACACTTTTTAATACAAATGTGTACTGGTCTAACCCTATTAGGACCAAAAACTAAGTATTAAACAATCAATATATGTATATATACATATATATATATTTTTTTTTTTTTTTTTTTTTTAATCATTTCACCCCGAGCAAGGCAGAAACGCCACTGATGTGCAGGGGGTTACATAAGTGTAGAAAGATTAATTAGAAAAGAGTGAGGAGTACAAGCTAGTTAGAAAGGAACAATAGAAAACTGAGAAAGCAGGTGCAATGACAGGTACATGGGCGGAGAGAAAGGGAAGCTTATACAGGGGAGGGGAGAGAGAGCTAGAGGCCAGTGGTTAGTAGGTGAGTATTAACTTTGCTTTTAAATTTCTGGAGGTCGTAGCCGTCAGGAAAGCAAGAATACGGGAGTGAGTTCCACAGGCGGGAAGTGCGAGAGAGGAAGCTGCAGGAGTAGAATTGTCGTCTGCGTTTGGCTAACCTGACTGTGAATGGGTGGGACCCAGTTGCCAGTCTGGTTGAACGGGTAAACACCTGTTGAGGAGGCATCAGTGACTTAAGCTCATCCGAGCAGAAGCCATGAAAGTATTTATAGAAGAGACAGAGGGAGGCCACATTTCGACGATGGGAAAGTGGCTGCAGACGAGTCGCCAGATCAGTACCTATCACATTACAGACTCTCCTTTGGAGCTTGTCAAGAACACTGAGGAGAACGGCAGGGGCACCTGACCATAAATGGCAGCAGTACTCCATGCACGGACGGATGGTTGACTTGTATATATGCAGGATGGATTCAGGTGGAAAAAACATCCTGGATCGACATAGTGACCCAATCTTCTTAGCAGTAGATTTTGCTATGGATTCAATATAGTGCTTCCATTTGAGGTCTGAGGACAGGGTAAGTCCGAGGAGGCGTAGTGTATTACTCTCCGGGAGAATCATCTGGTCCATGCTTATGGGAGGCAGAAGAGGTTGCCTGTAATGGTTGACAGACAACAGCTTGGTCTTAGAGGAATTAAAGTTGACAAGCCACTTCTTGCCCCAGTTCACCACAGAGTGTAGATCCCGCTCAAGGTCAGCAGCGAGATTATGTCTGTCCGCCACGACAGGTTTCTTACTGGAGCGGGAGTATATTGTAGTGTCATCTGCGTAGATGCCTACTTGGGACCTGATCTCATCTGGGAGGTCGTTGATGAAAATAAGGAAGAGCGTTGGGCCCAGGATAGAGCCTTGTGGGACACCAGCATTCGTGCTGTAGGACGAAGAGGCACGCCCATTCAGAACGACCTTCATTTTGCGGTTATTTAAGAAAGATTGGATTAGGTCAAGCAGGCGACCGGTAATACCATAACCGCGTAGTTTGCATAGGAGGCCAGGGTGCCAAACCCTGTCGAAAGCCTTGGAGATATCCAGAGCAACCGCGCGAGCCTCGTCAGACTCATCAAGGGCCTGTAGCATGTACTCCGTTACAGTAGTTAGCAGGTCGGCTGTGGACCTGTCAAATCGGAATCCATATTGCCTGTCGGAGAACAGCTTGTGGGCGGTGAGATGATGAACTATTTCAGCATTTATTATAGCCTCGAACACTTTCCCGAATATTGGTAGGAGACTGATAGGGCGATAGTTGGATGGGTCCGAGGGTTCACCACAATTCTTAAAGACAGGAACGACTGAGGAGAATTTCCAGCATGCAGGAAAGCAGGAAGCAGAAAGGCAGTAGTTAAACAGTTTAGAGAGGACAGGGGAAAGTTCAGGGGCACACCTCTTAAGGACTATCACCGGGATTCCATCGTCTCCACACGCCTTATGGGGGTCGAGTTTTGAAATTACTCTGGATACTATTGTCGGGGTAATATACACGTCATGCAGTTTGGCCTCAGTTCTAATAGGGAAGTCGGGTGGGTGCACTCCGGACGAGTCGAGTGTGGAGTTGGATGAGAATCTGCGGGCAAAGCACTCAGCTTTCTCAGCAGATGACGTGAGAACGTCAAATCCATGGATTAAAGGAGGTATTGAGGATTTCCTATTGTTGAGCACTCGTTTACAAATCCTCCAATAGTCCTTGGAGCCGAACTTGCGGTCAGCTATGTGCTGTCGCATTCTCTCCGCAAACAACTGTTTGGCGTCATTTAGAGTTCTCTTGCACTCACTGCGAGCGGATGTGAACAGGCGCCTATTGTGATCAGTTGGCTGTCTCTGGAATAGATGGAAGTAATGGTTCCTGTGGGCAATGGCGGCTGAGCAGGCTGGAGAGAACCACGGAGGGGAATGAGGTTTTAAGCAATACTTCCTGGTGGGTATGAAGGCATCAATGCCAGCTTTCACCCATGACGAGACCTCAGAGGCACAGTCATCAACTGATAGGTCAAACACTTTTCCCCAAGGGACGTCGCAGAGGAAATCGCGAAAGGCTTCCCAGTCAGCTTTTTGGTAGAGGTAGGAGGTTCTATGAGTAGGGGGATCCTGGGGGGAGTGAGATTGGAAAGAAATACTGAGGGAGACTACAGCGTGGTCGGAGTTGCCGAGAGGGCAAAGCTGCGAGACTTGACAGGCGTCGGGCGCAGAGGTGAAACATATATCTAGCAGTGAGGAATGACCCGAGGGTGTGCTTGGGAAGCGAGTGGGGAAGTCCACCACTTGCGTAAGGGATTGGGAAATAGCAAAGTTCATGGCGTGAGTGCCCGCCGAATCAGTAACAGCGTTTTCAAGCCACTCAGAGTGATGGGCATTGAGGTCTCCAAATACAAATATGTGGGCAAATGGGTGATAGGTAATAGCCTTATCTATGTCGTCGGCAATGCTATCTAGTAGGGAGCAGTCAGGAGAGGAGGGAGAACGGTAAAGGAAGAATAGGTAGCTAACCGAACTGAGGAGAGACAAGCGGAGACATATGTATTGGTGGTCAGTAGATTCGAGTGAAGTCACCCTAGTTATGGGGAGGTGTTCGCTGACATAAACACCCAGCCCATGCATGTGGACAGTAGAATCCTTCCTTAAAAGGGGAAGATAACCAGGGATGAAGAGGTCAGAGGAGGGAATAGTTGAGTTGAGGTTAGTTTCGCAGAGCGCGAGGATGTCAGGGGACTTTTCATGCAGGAACGCTTCTACACTAGCAAAGTTAGTACGAATGCCTCGGATATTAGTGAAGGAGAGGTTAATGGGCTTAGGTGGTTTGGATTTAGCTGGTTTAGGGTCATTTCTGTTTTGTCTTGTCATGTTTTTGGTTTATAGAAAGGGACCTAGGGTAGAGGATACAGGCGGTCATTACCCACGATCTGAGCTGGGAGGGGGACTGGCTAGGGCTGCAACAAGGTGTGGCCTCAGGGTTGCCCACCGAAAGCGCTTGCAGGGACACCTATCCATGCGCGACATGGCACTACAAGAACCCCGATATTATACAACTGTTGATCAGAGCAGCCGCTCTTGACGCTACGCAAGAGTTAGGGCTCCTAACTACCAGTCGGAAGCAGCAACCAGGAAACTGCCAACCCGGTACCCTCACAGTGATGAGCCATTGCCACCAACCGGCCAGATCGCAGGAAACTCACGGAAGCACCAGTACCAAGGTCTGAAGAGAGAGAAGTGAAAACCGGAAACCACATCCTAAACAGGAAACAAGGAACGAGCCTCTACTCCAGTTCAATAGACGTGGGAGGAGTATAGACCGGGCGATAGTGTGACCTATCTACTCCTATTAAGAAAAAAAAAAAAAAAAAAAAAAAATCGAACACGAACAATCCTTTGAAAAAAAAAAAAACACAAACTTACAAAAGTGGAGTTTAACTAAGTTTTAACTTAGTTAAAGTCCAAATGAACTCCAAAAAAGGGGGGGGAGAACAAAAACATAGATATATATAAAAACAAAAAAAAAAAAAAAAAACAAACGGAAAATACCTCACAGTTTAACACAGGAAATTTGAATTAAGATTCATTCTTCAATTCTTGCTTTTCCCAAATATCAAAGCGAGTCGGCCTGCTAGGTAAATTCCCATTCAAAGAACAACACGTGGCATGGAGCTGTAATGGCTGCTGATAACTTGGCCAAAGTAGCTTCGCATAACAGAATAAATATAAATTTCAAACTTTTTTTTTTTCCTCCTAAATGAAGCATGAACTCCAAAAAGGGGGGGGGAGAACAAAAACATAGATATATATAAAAACAAAAAAAAAAAAAAAACAAACGGAAAATACCTCACAGTTTAACACAGGAAATTTGAATTAAGATTCATTCTTCAATTCTTGCTTTTCCCAAATATCAAAGCGAGTCGGCCTGCTAGGTAAATTCCCATTCAAAGAACAACACGTGGCATGGAGCTGTAATGGCTGCTGATAACTTGGCCAAAGTAGCTTCGCATAACAGAATAAATATAAATTTCAAACTTTTTTTTTTCCTCCTAAATGAAGCATGAACTCCAAAAAGGGGGGGGGAGAACAAAAACATAGATATATATAAAAACAAAAAAAAAAAAAAAACAAACGGAAAATACCTCACAGTTTAACACAGGAAATTTGAATTAAGATTCATTCTTCAATTCTTGCTTTTCCCAAATATCAAAGCGAGTCGGCCTGCTAGGTAAATTCCCATTCAAAGAACAACACGTGGCATGGAGCTGTAATGGCTGCTGATAACTTGGCCAAAGTAGCTTCGCATAACAGAATAAATATAAATTTCAAACTTTTTTTTTTCCTCCTAAATGAAGCATGAACTCCAAAAAGGGGGGGAGAACAAAAACATAGATATATATAAAAACAAAAAAAAAAAAAAAAAAACAAACGGAAAATACCTCACAGTTTAACACAGGAAATTTGAATTAAGATTCATTCTTCAATTCTTGCTTTTCCCAAATATCAAAGCGAGTCGGCCTGCTAGGTAAATTCCCATTCAAAGAACAACACGTGGCATGGAGCTGTAATGGCTGCTGATAACTTGGCCAAAGTAGCTTCGCATAACAGAATAAATATAAATTTCAAACTTTTTTTTTTCCTCCTAAATGAAGCATGAACTCCAAAAAGGGGGGGGGGAGAACAAAAACATAGATATATATAAAAACAAAAAAAAAAAAAAAAAACAAACGGAAAATACCTCACAGTTTAACACAGGAAATTTATCGAGGCAGCAAGTAATTTTCTAGACATATTCTATTAAATATAAGAGACAATGAATGTCTATTATGTTTAATCATGAGCCATTCTAAACGTCGTATTTTTGCTTTAATTTCAGTTGAAAATGAAGACAAAAATTCTCCAACATTTGTTGGTTTTCTTCTAAGCTTTCAGCTCACATGTTTTATGTCAACACAAAATAAAATCGTCGGTGATGGTGGATTTTATAATATTTCAGTTTAAACTACCTCTCTGAAGATGGCTCATGTGAGCCGAAAGCTTAGAAGAAAACCAATAAATAATTATCCAAATGTTGGAGAATTTTTGTCTTCATTTTCAACTGAAATTAAAGCAAAAATATGACGTTTAGAACGGCTCATGATTAAACATAATAGACATTCATTGTCTCTTATATTTAATATATATATATATATATACTTCCTTCCTGTTACACTCATGAAGAGAGAGAGAGAGAGAGAGAGAGACAATAGCGAAGCAGTAGTAGGTGCATCAATATGTTATCATTTTAGATGGTATATTAATATAACTATCTTGCTCATATTGCTGATGGCATGGCCCACTTGTACATGAATGATAATAGTAAATGTATATTATATGTCTAAGGTTTATGAGGTTTAACAAACTTCTCTTTACAACTTCACCTTTCAGTGTTAAGGTACAGGCTGATTTTTGAGGGCATTTTTCCAGAAACAAATATGTTTTAACATATGGGAAATATGACGTGTGTATATAAATTTTAATAATAAGCATGTTTTTCTCACCAGGGACACAATTCATGTAAGACAAAATCTTTAGGTACTGTGTTAAAACTCAGCACCTGAATATTGCATTGCACATGAAACTCAGAGTTGTGCTACTGGTGAGGGAAAATTTATTAATCAATAATTATAATTTTGTTATTATACATTGAACATTATTTTATTAACACCAACATTCACTGTGCAATATTATATATATATATATATATATATATATATACAGACACACATAAATGCAGTCATAAATACATACACATATATACACACATGCACCATAATATACATACATATAGGCATATAAATTCTCTCTTTCTTGCTATATATATATATATATATATATATATATATATATATATATATATATACACATAGACACAAATGCATGAACATGTATAAATATCTTTCTGGTATTTTATAAAACCATGCTCAGTGTAATATAACAGAGCTATAAATTATATATTTTAAAAAATATATGTATTATCCTATGTCTATAGCTTGACTCAAAGTTTCATGCACTATTCAATCATCAGGGGCTTATTATAACATGCTATAGAAGTAGAAAAAATAGACACACACACATATATATATATATATATATATATATATATATATATATATATATAAATATTTTTTCTGGTGTTAATAAAACAGTGCACAATGTAATATAACAGACCTATAAAGTATATTAAAAAATATACATATTATCCTACATCTAGATTATAAGCACTTGATGATTGCATAGTGCATAAAACTCAAAGTTGTGCTGTAGACATAGGATTATATATATATATATATATATTTTCCATTTGTAAATGAGTTATTACATGACCTAGGCTTCTACCATGAGTGGTGTCTTCAAGTGATTTTGCAATAACTAAGTTAAAGTACATAAATACAAAATCCAACCACCCCAAAAGTAGAATTAGGCACATTTACAAAGGAATAGAACACAGGCTATCAAATAATTCATCAAACAAAACAATATTTAATGAAAAGAACAAAACTACAAAGATGCACTAAGAAAATCTGGCCATAAGAACATTTTATAATATAATTCTCAACCAAACAGACAAACAAGAAAACAATAATAGAAAACGAAACATTATCTAGTTCAAGCCACCATTATATTAGAGGTAAAGACCAAAATAGGACAAATATTTTTAAACTGATAGATAGACACTTTTTAAAAGGATCAGAACTAGGCAAAATTTTCAATAGAAACACAATCAAGCTAAGTTATAGTCATACTAGTAATTTAGATAGTTTCATAAAAAAACAAAATGCCAGAAATTTAGATAGCATTGTATAAAACAAGATCACTATTAAAGAATGCAACTGCAGGGACAAAAATAAATGCCCACTTCAAGAACTTTGCAATACAAAAGAACTCATTTACAAGTCAAAAGTAGATGACATAAATGGTCAAAATAAAATATATTTGAGATCAACCAAAGATACTGTTAAGACTAGGTGGTTCAATCACAAGTCTACATTCAAAACAGAAAACTTAAAAAAACTGTACAAAATTGGGTAGCCATGTGTGGAAATTGAAATCAAAATATGGAAAAGCCCCAGACATAACGTGGAGTATTAGTGAAAAAGCCAAGCCTTACAACGGGGGCAAAATATGTAGACTGTGCCAAGAAGAAAAGTTAGAGATTATGCTATTCCCAAACAAAAACGAACTATTGAATGAAAGAACAGAAATTATGACCAAGTGTAACCATACTAAGAAATAACTATTAGGTTCATACAACCATGAATGAAAATGTTATAATTTCTTGTAACTTTAAAAACAATGCGTTCAAAAATTCCTTGTCATGTGAGCATTCAAAAAAATCCACCGTTATGTGAGCATTCTTTAAAAAAATGCTAAATGGTAAAATCAGTTATTGTAAATCGCCTGAAAACAGCAAAACAGCACACATGGTAGAAACCTAGGTTGCGTAATTATGAATGAAGAATATTCAAAAGTTCTACAATATAACTGTATTGAACATTTTTTAATACAGATGTGCACTGGTCTAATTTTATTATAACCAAAAACTAAGTAATTAAACAATATATATATATATATATATATATATATATATATTGTAATGGTTGTTATAATGGTTTATAAATTCATAGTATCACTACACAAAAATTTTCGCGTTTCGAAGCTGCTCCGTGCGCTTCTCATCGGATGATAAGTTGAAATGAAAATTAAAACCATAAATCGCAATATAGGAAGTACTCAGACAAAATAAATAAGGAACCTGTCTTAAATTAAGACACCTCTCCTAACCCAAGTGCACATTCATTTAAACATCATATCACCATAAATAAACTGTTTACACCATCTAATTTTCATTTCAACTTATCACCTGATGAGAAGCGCACATAGCAGCTTTGAAACACGGAAATTTTTGTGTAGTGATCCTATGAATTTATAAACCATTTTAACAACCATTACAATATAATGCTTTTCATTGTATCAAGCACTCTTTATAAAAGTAAATGCATGAACAGTGGGTAAAAAACCAACCTGTTCTACAACTTTTTTACTATATATATATATATATATATATACATACACATCCGCACACATGTCTATGCAAGCAAATAGCCAATCTAAGCTTATTTATTAATGAAACTTTGTCTCTGTGTGTGTGTCTGTGTGTGTGTGTATCCGTTACCTATAGACTCCGAAACGGTTAAACCGATTTTCTTGAAAATTTACACAGTTGTACTATAAGCATCTGCGAGTGTTCTTAGCTAAGTTTTGTGTTGAGGTACCCCTGATAAATATCGAAAATCGATAATCGAAAAAATCAGGTTATAGAAGGCATCAAATTTGATACACTCATAGACAAAGATAAAAGAAATGATATTCAGAAGTTTCAAGGTTGCAGTTCTTACAATAGTGCAGAAAATCAATTATATATATATATATATATATATATATATATATATCCGAGTACTTATAGAATGAGGAGAGAAAAAAGAAAAACTTTTTCCGTCCAAAACATTAATTTAAAACAGTGCTCGATATATGATGTATAGAGCAGTGAATATTTATTATAAATTATGTTTTAGAACATGTACATAATTTCTTCTGTATATGTCCTCTTCCCTACAATCATATGTTTGTTTCAGTGTTTGGATTTAAACACTGAAACAACCATATGATTGTAGGGAAGAGAACATATATAGAAGAAATTATGTACATGTTCTAAAACATAATTTATAATAAATATATATATATATATATATATATATATATATATATAAGGCAAGATGTTTGTGTGTGTCTGTTCATCTGTCTGCATGTCCTTTATACAAATCCACAATTTTTATCTGATTCTCACCAAACTTCACACAAATATTCTTTAGGCTGAGTCTGAGCTCCAGGACCATGGATTAGTTTTAAAGCTTTCATTACACCCGAGCAATGCTGGGCTCTACTGCTAATATATATATATATATATATATATATATATATACTAGTTGCGATTGTTAAATTGTCGCAATTATTTTATTATTTCAAATATTCTTCAGGCTGAGTCTGAGCTCCAGAACCATGGATTAGTTTTAAAGCTTTCATTACACCTGAGCAACGTTGGGCTCTACTGCTAACATATATATATATATATATATATATATATATATATATATATATACTAGTTGCGATTGTTAAATTGTCGCAATTATTTTATTATTTCAAATATTCTTTAGGTTGAGTCTGAGCTCCAGTACCATGGATTAGTTTTAAAGCTTTCATTACACCCGAGCAACGCCAGGCTATACTGCTAGTATCTCATAAGATTATCTGGCAAAAGGCAGTGTTCCAGCAGTGAGATTGTATGAGATTTTTGTTTTTTCAAGTCTACCTCATAAGATCTGCTTCAGGATGATTTCTGACTGATGACACATTAGAATCAATAACGATACTTTGATGATATGGCCAGCAAGAACAGTAGGGGACAAAATGATTTTGATAAATATAGAAGATAAGATAAGCAATGGTATTTCAGGATAATGGAAACCTTTTTAGATTGGTAAGAATCTTCACACTTACACATTGCCGATGTCACGCCCAACTTACCAGTAACATTTAAACCAAGCATGAGATGTAGTAAAAGCTTATAGCACCATGTGAATGTATGCCTGCATATACTGAGGGGAGAATATATTGGCATATATAGGTGAGTTGAGATGTGCGCACGTGCACACACACACACACACGTTTGTTTGTGTGTGTGTGTGTGTGTGAATATATATAGAGTAAATGATACATTTTTGGGGATCTTATTAAAACCAAGCAGACATACACCAAAAAAAGTTTCATGTGATCGATGTCAGATTTTTTAAAATTAAGTCAGTTTGATTCTTTGTATTAATTAAACCTACATTTGAATTACACAATTGTTTTTATTGTGACTATATATATATATATATATATATATATAAAAATGCAAACTTATCACTATACTGGTTTCATGCTTTTTATTTTTATTTTTTATGTTTATGTTTCTTAATAAAATTTCCCCCACTTTTTGCCTTTGGTGTCTTTTTTTTTTTTGTTTGTTTGGTCACGTGGGGTTCTTGATTTCCCTTTATCATGTCGTTGTTACTTTCCTCTTTAGCCAACCTTCCCTGAAGATCCACTCAGGTGAAACATTGGTAGGTTAATTTACTTATATATATAATACCAGGTAAAAAAATCTCAAGGTTTATTATTTTGAGTGCCCCGGCACTTATTTTATCATGAACAGTGCTCAATATAATAAATATTATAGAGCTTAATATTATCATATAGTTATGAATTAATTGTACATTGCGCCACAGAAATTTCTATGTTTCGAGATAGATTCTCATCATCAGGCAATGTTTGATGTTGGTTGTGCAGATGATTTACATTTAAATAACAAAAACCTTTGGTTTGCTGTGTATCTATGAGGGAAGATATAAAATTTACATTTGTAGCATGTACATGTGTAACATGTTAGTTAAAAGAAACACACATGTATTTAATTTAACACTCTATCCTGCTATTTAACCCATATCTGGAGGGAGAAGAAATAGATTAATACCTTTCCCGAAGGTATTTATTCATAAATCAATTGGAATTCAAACTCAGCTCGCATTCCGGGCACATCCAATACTTTACTATATTTTAAACTGAATTTCAATTGATTGAAATTAGTTTCTTTCATTATCAGTATAAATGCTAAAATTGTCCGTATTGACAAATCTGTCAATGCAACATAATTCCCTTTATTAAAAAAATCTTTTCAAAATAATATATGTTTCTTTTAAACTTTACTTAAGGATGATTAGCTGGCTTAAATTTTAATTAATATCATTTGAAATGAATATTACTAACTTTTAGTTTAAAATATAAAGAAATGCCTTTTTTAACATGTGGGTGGGTGTTTTTATGAGTTGTTGATAGCTATCTTAATAAGCTTATTGTTTGGGAATTTCTTCAAAGAGGAACTGTAACAGTTATATGATGAATATAATGTGAATGCCATATTTATATATTGATTTTTTTAAGTATACAGTTAAATGCCATATGTGATACACGATTTGGGCAATCATGTCTTGAAAGAGACATGACTGACTGGGCAGAAGATTATTCCACAGTAGGTTGCCATTGCTTTCTGCGGTAGACTGATTGCCAGCCAAGACTATAGAACCCAATCTGCCCTGTTATTTAACCCATAACTGGAGGGAAGAGATGGATTAATACCTTTACCAAGGGTATTTGTGGATAAGTGAATGTAAGGAATTCAACTGGAATTCGAATTTGACAACCCAATTTGTCATTCCGAGTCAATATCCACTGTACCACAATGCACATCCTACACATTAAGCTTACAAATTCAATATTCAGAGCAATCTAATATTTCATTGAATTTTGGGGAGTTTGACTTCATAACCTAACTTACAAAGAAGCTTTCTGAGGAAATGTTAGAAAGTTACCACTAAGTTTTAACTTTACTATAGTTATCTAAATCTAAACTTATTTCTATATGGAACTTTGTGTGTGTGTGTGTGTGTGTGTGTGTGTGTGTGTGTGTATCCGTTACCTATAGACTCCGAAATGGCTGAACCGATTTTCTTGAAAATTTACACAGTTGTACTATAAGCGTCTGCCAGTGTTCTTAGCTAGGTTTTGTGTCAAGGTACCCACGATAAATATCAAAAATCGATAATCAAAAAAATCAGGTTATAGAAGGAGTGGTCTGATTTTAATCAAATTTGATAGACAAAGACATAAGAAACGATATTCAAAAGTTTCATGGTTGCAGTTCTTACAATAGTGCAGAAAATCGATAATATATATATATATATCGATACCAAGAAATCAAAATTTGACTTACATCCATTTAATTTTCTTTCAGTCTATGGTTTCACTTTAACTAGAAACTATTTAGTCTTTCGTGCCAATGTCCAAAGAATCTGAGCTTCAGGAAATGAATTAGTTTTAAAGCTTTCATTACACCCAAGCAACGCCGGGCTATACTGCTACTTAGGTTTATTTTCTGTTAATGTTGTATTTGGACATATGTATTTAGACAAGTTGACATGATTAGACACACATCAAATTTAATAACAATACCACTCGACCATTACAAATTAATGTAGAATTTTAAAAGATTTTAAAGTTTATCAATTATTCTAATTAAAATTTTAAAAATGAAAAATTTTCTTGTAAAAATGTTAAAAATTATCCATTGAAAAAAAATTTTTGCTTATAAAATAGTGTCCATAATATATTTTATACATAAAAGCAATTACAAGATTTTCAAATTAAATAATGACTTAGTTTGATTGCATTTTGTATTTTAAAACTCAGAGCAGATTTTCTGTAACTTCGAGTCGTGTTTTACAATAAAACATTTTCTAATTTAAATACTCCAAAGACTCTTTATAGACAATATTTAATAGGGATAGAGTATATGTAAATATAAAAATGGATACTGAAGTCAACACCCTAAGGCGACCATCTGTTTCAAGCTAAATGCAATTGTCAGGCTCGATATAAATAAAAGTGACAAGGGTTGACACTGTGTAAGTATTTGTTTGTTTGATAGATTCGACTTAGCGTCTGCATTTTGCAGTCTAGCTCGACGGGAGTTCTGCTCAGATATAGATCAAAATTTTAGAATGCTAACAACACCTTGAAATTTTTCAGAAAGCCAAATTTAGGGGTAGAAAAATATATATTATCACCCTCAAAGTCAGGGATCAGTCTATGTATTGATTATAAGATAGAATCAATCACCCCACTTTATATTATCTATACCAATATATGTTGCCTCTCCCCCTCCGACCCTAATCCAATAGAGACATTCTACATTGTTATCTATATCTATAAAAGTGACGAGGGTGGACATTGTGTAAGTATTTGCTATGTAAATTTATCATGTTTTTTATTCTTATTATTCCTTAAACTACCTGAGTGAAACTGGGCTAAACTGCTGGTTGAGATATATATGTGTGTATGTGCGTGAGTATATACACATATATATGTATGTACGAGTTGAATATATGGACTGGAATTCAAGAAGAAGATAGAATAAAGAAAAAAGAACAAATAGGAAGCATATCTCTATGTTATAGGTTTCATTTTTATTAAAGCTTCTTCAAGAAGGTAAGAGAGAAATGACGAAACAAAGACATAGCTTACTGGTATGTTATGGTTTGGGATTATTTTTTATTGGTTGAATATGTTTGATGTGTATTAAAGCTATAGAAAATTTTTAAATGTATATGTGTGGAATATTATGGATGATAAAGTGTATAATAGAGTATGGATATGTTTGTGTAAAAATACTTATCTGTGTAAGTGTATGTTGGACGGTAATGTCGGTTAGTATATGCGTACATGTTTGTCCACGTATTAAAGCAATGAATAATTTTTAAATAAATGTGTGAGGAATATTTTGAATGGTAAAGTGTGTAATAGCGTATGTGTGTGTTTATGTAGAAGTACTTGTCTGTCTAGGTGTATGTTGGACAGTAACATTAGTTAATATAAGTGTATATGTGTATGTGCATGTGTAAAAGTCTGTAGATGTCATTTTCAATTAGATTATTGGAATGTAGCAAGATGTTGTGATGATTTTGTATTTGATTGGATATTTTATATTTATGTGTGTGTGTGTGTGTATATATATATATATATATATATATGGGATTGTTGCTGTATCTCTATACTGAACATTTTATGACAAAAAAACCTGCTTCCTTGCTTGCCTATAGTCCATAGACTACTGATGACTATCTTTTATTTTATACAATTATTTTTCAACTTACTCTCTTTCCTTGTCAATTCACTTAATATGATGATCACATAGATTCAACCATTTTTCAGTGAAAATTTCAGATTACATTTCAGCTGATAACACGTGAGCCAATGAACTATTTGATCTACGTACATCAATAAATGCACACACAAAAGCCAAAGGTCTCTTCTAAGGATAATGAAGGTCACCGGGATAAAAGAAGCAATATAAAATTACTGATAACCCATATTTAAGACACAATTATATCAATATTTTCAATCTGATATTATAATGGAACAATCCATTAGAGAAAATACTGATATTGTGCAATCTTCATGACAAATACATCTATAAAATGTCTGTCTGTGATGGCATTCACCCTGGATGAGTTGAGCCGGCTCTCTCCTAGAAGAAATTTCATGAGACTTTTTTCGGCTCTACAAACAATCCCCAACTGCATGTGGTGCAAAGTATTTTTCCACAGTAGATTGCCAAATCTTACTGCCGTAGACTTGTCAGCCAAGGCTATAGAACTATTTACCCATAGCTGTGGGGGAAAAAGAGATGGATTCATACCTTTCCCAAGAATATTAGCATGTAAGTGAATGCAATGAATACAAGTGGAATTCAAACTCAGCTCTCCAGTTCCTCAGTCCGAGTTGGTATTCATACTCCGCCTCCCATCTATATAATGATTAACCCTGATCTAGACTTACATAAAAATGTCATGCATGATGTCTCAGCCAGAAGTGCTTTAACTATCAGCTACATACAACTGCTTTTTCAAATCAAAGATTAAAAAATGGTTTCAAGCCATTCTTGAAGAAGAGATGTGCACTGCTAAGCTATCTGAAAGGGTCACAAGACAGAAGAATCAAAGCAACACCATGGCAGATCCATCGAGATCCAGATCAACAATGGACACGTATTCAACTGACACATTCCAAGATGGGCATGACAAATGAGCAATTGGAACAAGAAACACCATCAAGCAAGGTACAATCATTGGAATGTGGAACATTTTTACCCGCTCTGTTTTCAAAGAAACAGTGGGTAGATATGACAATACCAGAACTTATGAGAGCAATCACGAACAGATTAGACTCAAGGAGTCTGATTTGTTCATGATCTATTTCTACTGCCCTCAGGTCCACCCAGACAACTGAAGCAGTCAAGGGAATGATGATGATGATGCTGACAAGGATTCACTAAGTCTTAAAGTAGATAATCCATTAACAGATTTCTTAGATCATCACTAATCGGACCCCAACCTACCACCAGTCATGATGAACTGTTATCCCCTTGGGTAGGTTAAGTGTCTTGAAAGAATCTTCTTAATCATTTACTGTGTCCCCTCAGGACATTGGCAATCCTGGATTTCTATTTGCCCCTATCCCTTTTTGCTCTTAATATTTTACCTCTTGTTATTGAGTCTCTCCTTCATCTTTGAGATCTTCTAGCATTTGCTTCCATATAAGGGGACAGATATCACATAACAGTCCAGTACTCTTTTCTTTGTCTCTTATGAAATTTTCCTGTCTCAGTACTCTGCAAATGCATCTTTGGCGATGCCAATCTACCTTTGGATCTTAATGTCATACTTTTCATCCTCTGTCAGAATATTAGACCTTAAACTCACACCTGATTTCAAATGAAATTTGTACATACGATCAATTGCTAAAGATGCAGAAAAAAATGATCGGCTTCCTGTACCACTCCAGTAAGTACCCAACTCCTACTGCTATCCTTTACCTTTACAAGAGCCAGATCAGGCCAAGAATAAAGTACTGTTGTCATATTGGGGCACTTCTCACTTTTGAGACATGACTGACTAGGCAGAAGATTTTCTCACAGTAGGTTGCCATTGCTTTCTGCAGTAGACTGGTTGCCAACCAAAGCTATAGAACCCAATCTGCACTGCTATTTAGCTCATAGCTAGATGGAGAAGAGATGGTTGGTTGGTTGGTTGTTTTGTTTGATGGCATATCAACCTCAGAGGGTCATTTATTGACAACTAAATTTTATTTATTTATTGCTGGTAATACCTTCTTCTTTCAACAATTTATTGTTGTTTTTATATAAGTTTTGTGTCTAGTAATACTTTTTTCTTTTCGAGTATCAAGATTCATTGGGATTTGTTTTTAAGGGCAGGGTCCCCAAGTCCTACCCTGTTATTTAACCCATAACTGGAAGGAAGGGAAGGATTAATATCTTTCCCAAGGGTACCAGTGCTTAAGTGAATGCAGGGTATTCAAGTGGAATTCAAACTTGGCTCACCAATTTCTCTTTCCGATCTGATATCCACAGCACCACAACGCACATCCGTCACTAAATGCTTACAGCATCTGGTATTTCCAAGCGGTCACCCATCTAAGTACTGACCAGGCTCAGCGTTGCTTAACTTCGGTGATCGAGCAAGAACCGGTGTATTCAACATGATATGGCCATAAGCACGCACATCCGTCACTAACACTTACAGCATCTGGTATTCCCAAGCGGTCACCCATCTAAGTACTAACCAGGCTCAATGTTGCTTAACTTCGGTGATCGAGCGAGAACCAATGTATTCAACTAGTTGCCCATAACTGGGACCCTAACAGGTAGTACCACTCTGTGTCAGAGTGAACCTAGGAACAATAACAATAAAGAGATGCTTCCATACTTCTCAAAATTTCTTGATCAGAGGTATTGTTGCCGGATGTAGTTTATCATCAAACCCAGGATGGGTAATAATCAGTTGTTGCCAGGTCTTGTGAATATGTTGAGTGGAGAAAGAAGACCAATCAAGTTGTAATTTTTTTTCCTTTTTCTGTTACTAGTTATTCGCAACCTTGCATTGTCATGGAGGAGAACAGACTTTTTCTTTCATCCACCATGTACACTGCTACTGACATGCAAAAACCAAGGTATGATTATGTACTTCAAATTTATCCTTCAATGTACGATTAGTACTTAGAATGGTACATTCAGTATTATAATAAATTTAATGATAATTAGCATTTTAAAATTATGATAAATAAATGGAAAGAAATTTGACATCCAACCAAAGCCAATGAAAGTGTTACTGAAGCAAACCTTAACAAACTCATGAAAATAATAAATTTATCTGCAAAGAATTTTGATTACCTACATAGAATCGGACTACATTAACAAAATTGAATTATTGTAGTTTCAAGCAGCCTAAATAATTAGACAAGAATAAATCTTTTGAAACATTTTATAATCCAAAAATATAGTTTAAACTACAAAGTAAAATTAACATCCAAATATTTTTAGTAATTTGATGAAACTAGGTCTTTCTAGTTAGTATCAATGCTATATCAGCCTGTAAATAAAACAGTCATTCAACTCTCCTCCTAGCTTTGCCAATCTAACCTCCTGTCAACCCACCAGACTCGATAACTCACCTCCCTAACTGCTGCAACTAGAACCAGCTTCAGGTAATATGACTGTCACCTGACCCACTGCCAATGAAATCCCTGGCTTTCAGATCTTATGTGAAGGGTGGCTGAGTAATGAGACAGTGTGTATGTATGATGTGACAATTATGGATTATTGCACAGTTAATCCTGACTCTGCCAAGTGGTTAATCTAAGAAGAATCAATAACTTACTCTTCCAGTTTAGCATCTTCCCTCCATCCTGATCTAACTCTTGCTCTCCCTCTGCCTGCCACTAAACTTTCCCTACAGGTCTCACCTAAGTAGAGGTTTCCAATAATTATGTCTGTCTGTTCTATCACTGTGCTGAAATGACAAGGGTTTTGGGGAAGAAAACGATGAAAAACATCAATCTTGCAATCAGCAATAATGTTTTTAACCCTCTAGGGCCATTCGTATCATATTTGATACAGTATGAAAACAAGCCTTGAAAGAAATATTTTCCTGAAAAATTTTTTAAGAGAAATATTTTATAAATTTCAAATGAAAGCAATACTGACTTCTCAGTCAATGAATACCAAATGTTTCCTTATAGGGAAATACTGTATCAAATATGATACGAATGGCCCTAGAGGGTTAAGACAGAACAAGAGCTGTAAGAGTACAAAGATCAAGTGATTCTATGAATGACTGGCCATTTGTTAAGTTGATTGGTTAGTTAGTCCCTGTTGCAGACACCTGCTCAGGTACATTTATGTTCCTTCAACACCCACAAAGTCAACTTTAGGTTTATACTGGATAATGAAAATGACCCCAAAAAATGTTATGAAATAATAAAAAATAAAAAAAGCTTTTTCAAACAAAACAATTTGTTATATATGCAAATTATATATAAATGTTTATATGTATCTTGCTTATTTATTGGCCTCTTAGAAAGAAGTGATTTGGGGTAAATAAAATGAGTACACTTATCTATTTAGATTGAAGTGGGTGTTGGTGTTAATCTTCATGGGAATTACTGCAAAAAAACTTGCTCCTTCCAGATTTATAGACAAAAGTGCACAAATACAAATGTGTTGTAGGGTGGCTGACACCCCTGCAGTGTTCGCAATGAGGGAATGGACCATGACCTGAAATGGTCTATTTAAGTAAATAATAGTGTCATTCTAGTAATATTTGAACTGATTACTTTGGTGACTGTTGCAATCTAAACCCCTCCTCTTTGTGTTTTAAGTTCTGTTTTGTCTGCCATCGTAACTATTGTACTCTTCTGTGTATATCCATTTAGCATTGGATATTGTGCTGAATCATACTGCAGCATACTTCTCTGTGTATCGTATCCACCTCAACGATACAACAAAATGCATGCTGGGATTCTTTTTCCCACCCAATAAAATAGGCCGATTTTTGGTTTCAATCCCAATCTGGTTTGTCTTGAAGTCATGTTCACTTATCTAAATCTGCTTTTGTGCGTCAACCCCAATTCTTAGCTTGTGAACTCTTTGCTTTATTACTATTAATATTTGCCTATATTATTTGCTTGCTTTATATTATTTTTTTGCCTTCATTTTTTTTTTAAAATCATTTCGCCCTAAGCAAGAGAGTTTTACTGCCACTGTTGTGTAGGAAATTAGTGATGAGAAAGAGGAGCAGGTTATAGGGGGTGTCAGGAAGAGGGTAATAGAAAGATGAGAATACTGGTGTGATGGAAGTGGAGTAGATGGAGAAAAGAGATTGAGAGAAAGAGAGTCAGTAAGATAGTAGATGATAACTGACCTTACATTTAAATTCCTCGAGATGGTAGCTGTCAGGGAAGCAAGTAAACGAAAGGGAATTCCATGAGTGGGAAGTGCAAGAAAAGAAGCTGCTAGAGTAAAAATCGCAGTTACATTTTATCGGTTTCACTGTAAAAGGGTGGGATCTAGCTGCTAGTCTAGTAGCTCGAGTAAATTCATACATAGGGGACACCAGTGAGCTAAGGTCATTGGAGCAGAAGCCGTGAAATTATTTGTAGAAGAGACGCAGGGTTCTTTTTTCCTTGTTATTGCTTATTGCAAACTTTGTCAATTCTGTTTATTGGACAGTTCCGTTACCTATTTTTGCATTTGACTTTGGCTACTCACTTCATAGACTGCAACTATACTTAGCAGAACTTAGATACAGATTCTGGCAGAATCGGTAACGGAACAGGGTCATTATACTCAAACACTTCTTGCTAGCACTAATGACAACAGATTCAAAACACTTACATCTACCATATTTCATTCACAAGAATTGTGTTCACCTTTGGTATGGCTTTCAGATAAGTCAGTTATTAGACTATACACTCTTGGGCAAGCATGTCTCAAAAGAGACATGACTGACTGGGAAGAAAATTTTTTCCCCACAGTAGGTTGTCATTACTTTCTGCAGTAGACTGGTTGCCAACCAAGGGTATAGAACCTAATCTATCCTGTTGTTTAACCCACAGCATGAGGGAAGAGATAGATTAATACCTGCGTATTTGTGTGTAAGTGAATGCAACAATTTCTACTGGAATTTGAACTCGGCTCTCTGATTTCTCATTCTAAGTTGATATCCACTGCACCACAATGAAGAAACACTAGAAAAAAAAATATTTATGCACAGATTTATTCAAACATATATGTGTCATTCCTTATTATCATTACCTTTTGTCATCTTTAAGACAATTTCAGGATTCCATTATCCCAGAATCTGGCATCTCTTAAGATTATGAAATGAGCTAAGTGATTTTTACAGGCATCTAAAGAATGCCAGTTCTATAAAGAGACGTGAGGCCTGGTGTTGTCCTCATGGAAACCCTAACCCTTCTAATCACTCATGAGTCCCACAGCTCATTACGATTTTAGAAGCACCACATATAATGCAACCATAGTAGTAGGAGGGATCTAGGGTAAAAGAGCCCAATGGTAACCATTAATATTCAGAATTCAGATTTGCCTTTCTCCTTGACTGGTTGCCAACCAAGACTAGAGTGTCCAGTTTGCCATGTTATATAGATCATAGGTGGGAGGAAGAAAAAAGAAACGCCTGCCTTTCCCAAGGGTATTAGTGCAAAGCAAACAGTGTCTCAGCTGACATTTGAACTCACCTCAGTTAATTGATTAGTTCACCTTTTATATTTATCTGCTTAAAATAAAATAAGACCCCATGACCCACATCTCAATGGTCTTAATGTATGATACATATTAACTGACGTTTCACAAGGGTAAGAAGGGCTTTGTAAAATATAAAAGTATAACAAATATAAAAAAAAACAAAAATAAAAGAAACTGGTTGACTAATGACTAATAATAAAAAAAAAATTAGGAAACAATAACGACAGGGAGGGGGTTCAGATAAGGAGGGGTCTTTTGTTTATTCTAAAGCCTACAATAACAGGTTGTCTGTCCCTGTTCAAAGAAAACCCTTAGCTTTTAAGCAGTCCCTTCAAATCTGTACTTAACCATACTTTTTTATTGCTTTTCTTTTATTGTTTTTTAATTGTGGTTCATTCATGTCCCATTATTCATTCATCCTTTCATTCTTTCCAGTGTTAATTTTCCTTCGCTTGTCCATTATTCCTTTATTTTGTTTTTCTGTCACTTTTTATTCTTTTTCAGCTTCTCATTCTTCCTTCTTTTTCACATCATTCCCTTTTTCAATCACTGTTTTGCCTTCTTTCATTCCGCTCGTTTTTTATGCCATTTCATTCCTCCCTCTGTAATTTCCATTATCAATCATTATTTTCACCCACTTTTTCTTTCTATTTTAACTTTCTCATCAACAGAGAATTATCTCCCTTGATAATGGAAACCCTAACTTATTTATTCTCTTTTCTACCTCTATATTTGTTCAGTCAGTTAAGTGCCATACGTGAAACACGCTTGGGCGATCATGTCTCAAAAGAGACATGACTGACTGGGCAGAAGATTATCCTGCAGTAGGTTGCCATTGCTTTCTGGGGTAGACTGGTTGCCAGCCAAGGCTATAGAATACAATCTGTCCTATTATTTAACCCATAACTGGAGGGAAGAGACTTATTAATAATACCTTTCCCAAGGGTATTTGTGCATAAGTGAATGCAAGGAATTCAACTAGAATTCAAACTCGGCTCCCCGATTTGTTGTTGCAAATTGATATCCATTGCACCACAATGCACACCCATCACAACTTGAACTCTCTCTCCAAAGTTCTTTTCAACTTTTCCTCACAGTACTTGTCGACTATCGGACTTGTCTCGGTATTTAGCCTTGGATGGAGCTTACCACTTGATTTGGGCTGTGTTCCCAAGCAACCCGACTCTCAAATCAAAAGCCGTCACTTACCTTTCACACCAAATGGGCCTGGCACCCGCCGCTGGCAGCCCCGATCAAGGGAACTTCGAACTACGCGAGACGAAAACAAACAGCTGCCTTCAACCCATGCGCCATATGTCCCAAAGTCATTTACTTGTGATGGGAACATCCATATATAGTGGGTAAAACAAGCATATTTGTTTTCAGAGGATACAATCTATATTTTCTGAATTTATTCTAGTCAAAGAAATTGAAAGAAAATTCTCTTTATCTCTTTGTAAATGGTTTTTGATTATGCCTAACAATTTCCAATCTTATTTTAGAAATATATATTGCTCCTCATTTTGTGTGGCATTTTTAAAGACTTTTGAAATTTTTAAATGCTTTGAGCTAACTTAGTTATTAAATTCTGATTATTATTACATAAGAAAAAAACACATCATAAAAAGCTAATCAAAATAGGCTCACAAGGATACAAGTTACAAAAATTCAAATCTCATACGAGACTAAGTCTGTATTCCCTTCATTTAAGTTTTGTGGGTTATTTAATGCCAAAAAGGTAGTGTTTTAAGGTATTTTTTAATGTTCAGTTATAAGGAGAAGATTGATTTAGTCAGATTTTGATGAAATGTTTTTTTTTATTTCAGAAACTGAAAATGTCTTCTAATTTTGTATTCAAAAATGTATTGCTGACAATAATTTTTTTTTCCTTCAAATATTTGTTATGGTAATATTTTTTTTCTTCAAAAATGTATATTTTTCTATAAAAATCTATTTTTATACTTTCATAGTGCTTTGACCCCAGTTTGGGGTTAACTATTTGCCCATAGCTGGTACCCTAACAGGTACTACCACTCCGGGTCAGGGTGGAACTTGGAACAACAGCAATGAAGAAGAGGTTCCAAGCTCCGCACAAACTCCCAATCAGAGGCCTTACTGCCGGATGCAGTTTACCGTCATACCCAGGACCATTATTCCTCTTGTCCTTACTTATTTGTAGAATGGAAATTTGAATTATGTGTTGGAATAATAAAAACAGAAATAATTAAAAAAAAATATTATCCAAAAATTAATGACCAAATACAACTTTGCTTTATAAAAAAAATTTCTAATTCTTAAAACTAAACGTTTTCAACAACACCTTTTTCATTCAACTTTTTTTATTTTCTTCTTTCCTTTCAATTTTCTTCCCTTTCTTTCTTTTCCCTGTCACTCGTTTTTTTTTCTATCTCTTCATTTTCCCTTTAATCCCTTCTTTATTTTTCCTGTCATTCCTTTTTTTTTATCTCTTTTTATTTATTTTTTCCTTACTCTTGCTTTTTCTTCTTCCTTTTCTTCACCTGCTTTTATTTATTTTTTTCCTTACTCTTACTTTCTTTTCTCCTTTCTTTTTTAAATATCTGCATTTATCTCTCTTCTTTTTTCACTCTTCTCTCATCCCATTTTTTCTCCCTTTTCCTTCAAACTTTACAATTCTTTTCTGATTACAGCCTGCAGTTAAATGCCCCTTTAGATCAAGGAACGTACTCAGGTTAAGAAGAGTTATTGTCAGCAGATTAAGCTCTGTATCTCTTACCTACCTTAGTCATATCCCCACCAGGGGGTGTATTAAATGAGCATACAACTAAGCTAAAGGGAGAAAGAAAAGGATACCATGTGACAATTGACAGGGATGTGTGAAGTATGGAGGAGGTGCAATGCATTTCGTGTGACTTTCCCCTGTGCCCCCAATTATTGCTATTTAAAATAAATAAAATCAACATAAAAAATACAAAAAGTATAACCTGCGATTAGAGAAAAGGGAAATACTTGTTAACTAAGTGCTCGTCAGTTTAGATAGGGAAGGGTTCTTTGTGCACGAGGGGAGGGCAATAATTTAGATTCTCCCTTTCTTCATTTTGTCTTTATCTGCTGTGTGCTCTTGATGTACAGTGCTGTTGAACATCACGAAGGGGCAAGAAGAGGAAAAGTGAGTGGATGTGGTGAGCAAAAAAGAAAAAAAAAATAAGGAAAGTGTTTAACTATTTATTTCTTTTAGGAATTTAAAAGCAACAGTTTCAATTCACTTTATCATGGTTTTGCCTCTTTTTTTTTTTTCTGCCACCCTTCAGTATTTTTCTATGCCATTGTCTGACTCATGTCAGTTCTACTGACTCCACGGTGGCACTTATTTATTCACTAACCCATGAGGGCAAATTTAACACAAAATCTATAAAGCTTAATGTGGAGCCTCGGACATGTGTACACATGGGTAGACACAAAACGTGTCTAGGCAATAGCCCTAGCCAGAGTTCTACTGACTCCACGGTAGCACTTATTTATTCACTAACCCATGAGGGCAAATTTAACACAAAATCTATAAAGCTTAATGTGGAGCCTCGGACATGTGTACACATCAGTAGACACAAAAAGTGTCTAGTCTCCTCATAACTTCATCCTTACCTGTTCATATGCCGCAAGCATATAAGCAATAGCCCTGGCCATAGTTCTACTGATTCCATAGTGGCACATATTTATTCACTAACCCATGAGGGCAAATTTAACACAAAATCTATAAAGCTTAATGTGGAGCCTCGGACATGTGTACACATGGGTAGACACAAAAAGTGTCTAGTCTCCTCATAACTTTATCCTTACCTGTTCGTATCCCACAAGCATATAGGCAATAGCCCTGGCCATATCTCTTGGGTGTGCTGTTTAAAAGAGCAGATCCTTTGAAACTAGGAACCATACTTTTCAAAGCATATATTTTGATGACCGGGTAGATTAAGATCATCTCACAAAAGAAAACAAATAGCACAAGGTTAGATGTTCTTTTTCTGTGGGTGGGAATTTAGGATTTGTTAAGGTCCCATCATGGGATATAGAAGATGGTATTAAATGGGTTTTGCTAATAAAAAAAACAATTTGGATTATCTTTAACTTCAGTGCAATAAGATGACTAATTATAAAATGCAATATTTATTCACATTATTTTAACTATTGCTGGTATTGAACTCACAACTCTTTGAGTCAAGTCATATGGCCAAGTGGATATAAATGTTGGTTAGTTCCTGACTTGACTCTTAGAGTTGTGATTTCAATACCAGGCTACAGCAGTTGTGAAGAAGTAACTTGCAGTGTTAGAGGGAGATAACTCATGACTTCCAATCAAAACTTTACGCAAAGAATGAGGATGATATACCCCAGTGATTGTAATAAAGGGTTTGGTTTGAAATTCCTAGCACTTGAAGAAGGCAAGAGCATACAACAGCCGAAACATTGTACAAATGGCAACAAAGATGAAGACAATAGTTTGAATACTGTAAATACTACCTCATCTCAGAAATATAGACAAATGCAATATTTATTTAATAAGAACTTTGCAAGCAACAAAAGCCTGTTCAGACATCAAGAAATGGCCCGTCCCTCTCCTTGAGCTGAGATCAATAGGCAGTATGAATATAAAGCTAAGCCAAGCATAGATTTCTAAATTCAACAACACACAATATTATTTTAGTCTGGCACAAGGATGCAATTATGAGTTATATAACAATGACTGATCATCATTGACTACCCTAAAACTGTATACTTGTACCAGAACAAGAAAGGTTTAAGAAATACTCAAAATAATATGTTACTTCACTGATTTCATATACTGGATGCTTGATAAATTTATGAATTCACATGTCTTTTGAATTATAAATTTACAGATTCACACATCCTTTGAAGAACTACATTCTTGATCCTAATTTCTTCAATAATTATTTCGGCCATATCACTACAAAAGTAACTCTCTCAGAAGAGCTCAATTTGACCTCCTTTACACACACAGGGAGACTTACTAAACCCTATCCAGAACGTACTTATTGACAACACAAACAGCATACCATCATCTGTATCAGTCAGTTAAGTGCCATACGTGATACACACTTGGGCGATCATGTCTCGAAAGAGACATGACTGACTGGGCAGAAGATTATCCCACAGTAGGTTGCCAATGCTTTCTGCGGTAGACTGGTTGCCGACCAAGGCTACAGAACCCAATCTGTCCTATTATTTAATCCATAACTGGAGGGAAGAGATGAATTAATACCTTTCCCAAGGGTATTTGCGCGTAAGTGAATGCAAGGAATACGAGTGGAATTCGAACTCGGTTTCCTGATTTCTTGTTCCGAGCCTGATATCCATTGCACCATGACGCACATCCCATATATACAAACAAAAAAAAAAGAAAAAAAGTAATTGAGGCCTTATTAATAAAAACAAAAACCCAACACTTAATAACATCAACTACGAACACGCTAACAACATGTTTACCATGTTGGGTACATAAAACATACTACTACTCCATATTATACATAAAACCACTCACATTCTGTTATACGTAAAATAAAATTCATCCTTGAAAATGGCTATAACTATAGCCAAAAGCACCTGGATAAACAAAACATTCGGACAGTTTTTATATAATTTATGTCCGCAGAAGATTAAATTACATAAAAAAAATTAACTATCACACCATGTCTGTCATTTTTAATGAAACCTGGATAAAGAGAGGTTCCTACCTAATATACAATATATATATATATATGTGTGTGTGTGTGTGTGTGTGTGTATATATATATATATACACATACATACACACACATACATACATATATATCACTTAATAGATGTTTTGTGCTCAGTAATCAGGTAAAATACTTTGTCAAATAAAGACAGAAGCTGACGATGGTTTACCTGAATTAGGCCCAAACTTCCAATTCACCATGAAATAACATATCTGTCTTAATTTTTCTTATATTTGCTCTATATGTATTTATATGCATATATGTTTCGAGCTCTCTTAGAAAGTTAGCCTACCACTGTATGTACAGGATACTCCTTTGGATTCTTCTATACCCATACTGCATGCTGATATATATATATATATATATATATATATGTATATTTTTTTTTCCATTTTTAATCAAGTTATTTTGCTACCCAGGTTTCTACCATGAGTCATGTCTTCAGGCAATTTTTAATAACTGATTTTACCTTTTTCCTTTTTAAGAACGCTCTTGTAAAAAGAAAAACGGTAAACAGTAAAGTCAGTTAATAAAAATTGCCTGAAGACATGACACATGGTAGAAATTTGGGTAGTGAAATAACTCAATTAAAAATGGAAGATATTCAAAAGTTCTACAATATAATTGTATTGAACACTTTTTAATACAAATGTGTACTGGTTTAACCTTATTATGCCCAAAAGCTAAGTATTAAACAATCAAAAAAAAAAAAAAATATATATATATATATATATATATATATATATATATATATACATACACACACACATACACGCATCTACATATATATATATATACATACACACATCTATTATTATTATTATATATATATATATATAGATTTCTACCGATGAGGTGTTTGGGTCCCAAACACTGAAACAGCCATATGATTGTAGAGAAGAGGACATATATAGAAGAATTTACGTACGTTCTAAAACATAATTTATAATAAATATATATATATATATATATATATATATATATATATATACATGCATCTATTATTACAATATAATTGTATTGAACAGTTTTTAATACAAATGAGTACTGGTCTAACCTTATTATGCCCAAAAACTAAGTATTAAACAATCAATATATATATATATATACACGCACACACACACACGTATCTACGCATCGTTCATCTAGTACTAATTTTGAACACTCTCACTACTGGTGTGTGTTTACATTATATATATATATATATATATATATATATATATACACACACACATACGCATCTATTATATATATATATACGCATCTATTATTATTATATATATATATATATATATATATATACATACACACACAGACACACACACACACACGTATCTATGCATCATTCATTCAGTACTAATTTTGAACACTCTCACTACTGGTGTGTGTTTACGTTGTATATAACATGCTAAAGTCTGCCTTCCTCTTCCAAGCATACATAGTTCAGAGGTAGAAATGCTGACTGATGTCAGTTCAGTCAGGTTTCAATCCTGGATAGAAACAATCGAATGTCTAACCATACTGATGAGCTGTGATACAGCTAAACAGATTTGTCTGCGAATGACTAGACTCTCCTCTCACAACCCAGTTGAACACTATGGACGAATGGTAGACGTTGAAAAAACAGTAGCTACTCACACATCTACACATTGTTCATTAAGTAATGAGTTTGAACACTTTCGGCTACTGGTGTGTGTTTATATTGAATATAATTTGCTAAAGTCTGCCTTCCTCTACCGAGTGCCCATAGCTCAGAGGTAGAATCGCTGACTGATGTCAATTCAGTCAGGTTTCAATCCTGGATAGAAGCAATCAGATATCCAACCATCAAACTGTGATACAGCAAAACAGATCTGCCTGCAGATGTATATATATATATATTTGATCAAAAGTTTATGTGTTCTTTTTGTTTCTATTTTCTCTATGAGAAATGTCATAAGTTTTGTAATTGAGGAATTTCTTAAAATTGTGTCAGACTACTAATGACTGAAAGTATCTTCAATGGGCATGTGAGTCAGAATTTTATCATTGATTAATGGAAGAATGTTTCTGGATTCAGCTGACTTTTTTATTGTATGTATAAGTTTCTGAGTTCTGAATATAAAGAATTTTCAGAAGAATGTCAAGGTTCAGCATAGGGATCTCTAGACAGAGGTAGCACTTTTGATGTCTGGCATGTTGCACCTTCAGGCAGATGCATATCACTGGTCCTCAATCATCTCCTAAATCTTTTGCATGATGGCTCCAAGGTTCTGCTGGTGGGTCAAATTCATGTGAGGACATGGTGTTAACATGGTAGCAAAGAACCTCTACAATACAGGGCATAAGGGTACCTCAGATGAACTACAGCAGCCACATGTTCATGACCAAGGCAAGTCACCAAGTAAGAGAACATCAGCTATAATCTAACCCAGAGAGGGATGAGCTCCAACAGGTTAAAACACCCAAGACATGTGACATGATGAGCAAGCCAAGAAACCATTCATAGACACCATGCTCTGGCACATGACCACGAGAGATGAAAGAGAATGGTGGGACTGCTCAACACACCAGCACCCTAAAAACTGAACTGGTTAAGGGCAAATAAAGAAAGTCTTCAAAAGAAAGGCGCACATTTCTACCAGCAGCATTTAAAACAGTTTAAAACAATTGATTGTTAGTTTTAACACTAGGACTTACCTATTTTGTCCATGGATTGTCTCATATTGAGGGTGTTGATTTCCAGTCCACGTTTCTGCTTCTGTCTTCTCATATCGAGCCAAAGCGCTTTCTGTGAGAGCAAGTGTACTCAGCTTCACTGGCTAAAAAAATAAAATGAGAAAAATATTAAAAAAACTTCAAAAAATCTTTAAAAAAAACAATAATTTCATTACTACTACTCAGACCCTCAGTCTATGGCCATCAATAAGCAAGTAGTAATATTATCTTGAATTTTTATTAGATGAAGCATTCTCAGCCATTGTTAATTTTTGACTAGTATTTCTTTCATCTTTATTTTATTTGCTTTTCATTGTATCTACTTATCTACTCAGACCCTCAGTATATGTCCATCAGTAAACTAGTAGTAATATTATCTTGAATTGTTATTAGATGAATCATTGTCAGCCATTATTAAGTTTTGACTAGTATTTGTTTTATTTGTATAGATCATAAGAGCCACTCTTAACTTTTGAAAATGTTTCAGAAATCCCAATTTTCTCTAAAAAAAAAAATGAATATCTAATCCCTAGGCTTCTTTATTCACAAAGCATCGATAAGTTACATTTTATGATGCTACATTCATTTGTCAATCTCCTTCTTAAAAAAAAAAAAAAGATCTGATAAATTGCACATCTTAAGGTCTGTATATCAAAGTCCAGTAAACACCTTTTTATGCTGCATACATCTATTAGGAATGCCAACAGACATTAGAGCAGATATATCTGTCTAGTTGTCAATGTAATTTAAACGTCCACTAAATATCATTAACAGTAAGCACTTGTATCTGTATGTCTATAAGCAAAACTAAATTTTGCAAGAGATAGAAATAAATACATTAATAATGGCACATGCTCCAGATATTAAAATGCCCATCCAGACATTCACCAGATGTGCAGCTGTTATCCACTGCATTTAAGATGAATCAATTGTTTCCTGACAGACATGCAGTTTCTCCTGCATAATCGTTTGGTATCTATAATTTGGCACTGAACCAAGGCATTAATTTCCCAGCATCATACAACAGCTACTGTGCAATGTCATCACATGACTGGTACACAGCTGTGCTATATTAAAACAGTGCTGCCTCTACAGAGAACAAACATCACTCGGCTCAGATAAATTTAAGATACAGCCAAACTCAAAAGTTTCAATTTTAATTTCTACTTGAAATCCCTTTGGAAAATATGTAATCTAAACAAGGCAGATAAAGTGTCAAAAATTGACCAATTCAAATATGACTAATGAAAAAAAAACAGCATAAAACCCACAAAGTTTAGATAATGAGTGTAGCAATAGTATTTATGCACTGCCATCAGTCTATACTTTTGACATTCAAGAATGTACTAGTATAGAAACCACCTCCATAGAATTATTTTCATATGGATTGGCACTTTTACCAAAGATTAAAATATCTGAGAACTCTGCATTGAATAAGAGTGTAGTAACTATAGATCCACTGAAAACTGTTATGCACATGCACTATATATATATAGGAGAGAATATTAAAATGTTTTGAGTTTAAAAATGTGTTTTTTTTTTGACAGTATTTGTTTATTTCTACTATTATATTTTATATTTCAGACCGCCCTCGGTCATTCATCAGAAACAAATGATTTTAAAATTTGAATTAGTAACGTATTTCGCGAGATTTCGCAAGAGCGTCTGTGAAGAGTCTGTTTACATCACGTGACACGTTTACATCATGTGATGCGTTTGTGGAGAGAGTTTTTGTTTTTACATCAAGTGACGTTGAAAGCGACAGATTTTTTTTAATATTATGTTTGCAAACGTAAACCTATCTTTAATAATACTTGTAAATTTGTTTCAGATAAAAAATTTTTTGAATGTATCTCAAAAAGTTTAGTTATTGAAGTATTTGTAAAGATTCAAAGCATCTAAGTCCCTATTTAACTCTAGCTTGTGTGTATTTAATTTTAAAATACAGTATTTTTCTTTCTTTCTGCGTGTGTATGTAGAACTAAAATTGGAGTCTATTAGGAAACATTTGCAATTTTCTAAGGTGTGACCTGGTTGATTGAAATGTGCTCCTACTGGGGAATATTGATTATTTTGGCGTATATTAAGTTTGTGATTATTGAAGCAAAATTTAAAGCTATTACCGGATTCGCCAATGTATCCACTATTGGGACATATTGAACAGAAGAGGAAGTATATAATATTTTTGCTGTCACAAGTGAGACGTGGTGGGTGCAATTTGATTTTGGTGTTGGGTACAGAGAATATTGTGTCGTTTACCAAATGTTTACAAATTAGGCACCTGGGTTTCTGACATTTTAAATTCCCTGATAGGTTTGTGTTTTTTAGATATTTGTTAGAAGTGAGGATAGTTGATAGGTTGGGTGTTTGTTTCATTGCATTTATGGGTGGTTTATCAAAAATGTCTTTGGTTTTTTTGTTTGATTGGAGGTTCTTGTAATCATTTTTTAAATTTTTGATAAGTGTGTGTGAATGTTGATTGTGGTTAAAAACCATGGGAATTCGATAGTTGTTTTTTCTTTTCTTGTATGTGAGAAGTGTGTTACGATTTATGTGGATGGTTTTATTTAGTGCTTCTTTTATTATTTTTATCGGGTGTTTACTTTTTAGAAATTGCTTTGTTAGGTTGTTAATGTTGTTTAGAAAATCTGGATGGTCTGAGCATATGCGTTTGATTCTTAGAAATGAGCTGTATACGATAGATTTTTTTTAATTTAAGGGGATGACAACTGTTAAAGTGTAGGAATTTGTTGGTTTGTGGGTTTGTTGTATAGACTGGTGGAAAGTGTATGTTTGTTTAATTTTATCATGACGTCTAAGAAAGGGATGGATGTGTTTGAGTACTCCATGGTAAATTTAATTGTATTATGGAAGTTGTTGCAGAAAGTAAAAAAGTTTTTTAATTTTTCTAATCCATGAGTCCATATTAAGAAAATGTCAACAATGGTTTGTATTGTGAATTGTCAAGTATCTTTCTTTCTAGAATGTGCATAAAGATATTGGCATAACTAGGTTGCCATTTTCGTGCCCATTGCTGTGCCACTAATCTGTAAATAGTGTTTGTTGTTGAATTTAAAATTATTGTGTGTTAAGATGAAATTTATTAATTGGCATATATCTGTGATTTGGTTGTTAGGTCGTTTGCTTTTAAGGAACTCATGGCAGGCTGATACTCCTTCAACATGTGGAATGTTCGTGTACAGAGACGTAACATCCATCGTTACTAGGATATTATCATCGATAATACTGGATTTTAAAATTAAATACACACAAGCTAGGGTTTAATAGGGACTTAGGTGCTTTGAATCTTTACAAATACTTCAATAACTAAACTTTTTGAGATACATTCAAAAAATTTTTTATCTAAAACAAATTTACAAGTATTATTAAAGATAGGTTTACGTTTACAGTAATGTATACAGACCCGGGTATAAACCAAAGTTAGATTTTTTTTTCATGTACATGTCTACCTATATATTAATTCATTGTGATTTTTGTCCTTTTAGATTTGAATTCAACCTTAAATAACAATCAAGAGTGAACATGTCATTAAATCACCAAACCTAACTTTCTAAATATATAAACACAACTCAGAGATTTCTTCAATGGAAAACTTCAATTTTATAAGCTCTGGTATAGCAGGCTCTATCACAGGCATCTAATTATCACTTGTTCCAATTGACGGCACATGATCTGGCTGATACCAAAAAAAAAAAAAAATTGACTCATGATTAGCCTCAAAAAATGTGTCATTTTTTTTTTTCCAACATGGAATTCAAATGCTGTCAAAAAGATGAAAAAAAGTTGTGGCTAGTGATGGACAATACTTTCAGTGACATATTTCTTACTAATTTTTGTCAATAAAACATTACTTTTCATGAAAAATCAGCAAGAATTTATTCAAGGTACTGATATAAATGGTGCATGTGTACATATGACACACACATACACACACACACACTTAAACAGACAGAAGTTTTTTTCCTCTGCATTTAAAATATTCATTCATTGCTTTATTACATGTGACACACATCTGACAAATGAAATCATGCCTCTATCAACATACTGTCTCTGTAGACTTTTTAAAAAATATTTTGAAAAATTTTTTTAAATAATTCTTCTTTAAAAAAATCTCTGAAGAAGCTTGTTAAAGTGAAACATGTTTGATTAAAGATACTTTTTTCATACTTGTTCTTTACTTATTCTAGACATCTTGTTGGATTTTGATTCATATATTCAACTCATATATATGGATAGGCTCAAAGGCCTAATAAGCACTTTTTAAAATAAAAATGGGGTGTCTATTTAAAATATGAGTAAAAAGCCTTACAACAAATAAATAGCAATCCAAAAGGTAATACAATTTTGCAGTTCATGGAAAACATTTGCCAACAGATTTACAGTAACGCCTGAAATCACATTAGTTATTTTAGCTTTCAAATCTTCTAATGAACTAGATTTGGTTGCATACACAATTGTTTTTGCATGAAAAAAATTCTAATGGAGTCAAATCTGGCAAATGTGGAGGCCAATAAAATGGTCCACCCCTTCCGATCCATCTGTTAGGAAATTCCTGATTTAGAAACTGTCTAACACGCAGAGCAAAGTGAAAAGGAACTTCATCTTGTTCAAACACTGTATTATTTTTCAAGTTTAATTGTTCAAGCTCATTTTTTACAGATTATTTCTATCACAAATACAAATAAAGTAATAAATTTTTTAAAGTGCACACAAACTTTATGGACACCCTGTATTTAAAAACATATGTGTATGAAATGATGTTTATGAGACTGCAACAAATTTTCAATTGTCTGTCTATTTCATTGTGTAACCAACGTTGCTAGTTTGAGCCAATTATTGACAGACTATCCATAAGTTGAGGTGTGGAAAAAGTTTTGTGTGATACATTTCATCCCTTAGGACTTCATCTAAGTTTATGTTTACGTTGGTGCCACTACAAATGTAAATGACACAGGGAATTTTAAATTTAAAGACAATTTTTTTCTCATATATGTATTTTCGGCATAATAATCTAGCCAATTTCATTTCAGTTTGAACACGGACTTTATGGACACCCTATATATATATATATATATATATATATATATATATCTCAGTGTAACCCTGATGTAAGAGAGTTGTCGGGACCAGATAAAAGTTCTCTTATATCCAGGTTTGGTCTATTTTATATACATTACCACAGGCTCTAATTTGGGACCAGAAAAACCTCTCTTTATATCCGGATTTCTCTTATGTCCGGGTTATACTGGATATATATATATATATATATATATATATATATATGAAAAATGTTAGATACAAGTAGACCTTTCTTTCTAACTGCAGACTACAGGACAACAGCACTGACCACTGCTGCACAAACTTTCTTACACACAGTCTGGTCAGCTCCTCAAATTCTATATGAAGCCATTCTTGGCAGAATGCCACTATTTCACTTCAGTCAAGTCCGCTCTCATTTCTTTCTCTCTTCCCTCCCCCACACATACATATTATACATACAGTTTCACATTCTATTGACCTTCAGATGTTAGCAGCATGCCAATCAAATAGAGAAATAAGGTCATCCTACTCTTGAAATATTCTAGAATGGGACAAAAAAACAAAGAATTATAAAGCACTTCATTTTTTTTTAATGTCCAGGTTTGTGAGAAGAAAAGGACGGTTTTCTGTAAAAAGCAACAGAAATAAAACCTTAGTGGTGATAACACTGTCATCATCTAAATGGCCAGCCATATTTTCTAGAACAGATTCACCCTTTCTAAGCTGACATCAACATGAACAATTTAAACAAAATATTTTTACATTAACGTGGTCATAAGATTTTCAATAAACACTACTGTTTATATTCAACGTGTTTATATATTAACATGTTCATGAGACTCAATGAACACTACTTTTTAAATTCAACGTGTCTTTTTGATTAATTAGTTTAATTAACATGATTTGAAAACTTGCAATAACATCTAATCTTTAGATTCAATGTATTTTTAAACAAAGTAGCTTTTTGGCAAGGTTACCATATTTCAAATTTTAGTAACAAACTGAGTTTATTTACAAAATTTAAAAACTGACATCTTATTAAAAAGATAGTGTAATAGTTATCAGCATAGAAAATAAAATCAAAGTCATTTTCAAATTCCTTCTTACTCTGTTGCATTCACTTTTACACAAATGTCCTTGTGTAAGGCATGAATCCATCCCTTCTCACACAAGCTATGGCTTAAATAGCAGGTAGGCTGGAATGTCTAGCTTTGGGTAACAACCAATGTAAGAGTAAGAAAACTGAATTGCAAACTCTGGAAAAGTTAATAGAGAAATCATTGTACTATTTATCCCAGGAAGGCATCGCAATCAACAGATAATAAAGGAATTCTGTGGGAAGCCATAATCATCTATGTACTGATGGGAGATGGCAGTTTTAATTTAAAAAATCTCATTAAAATAAAAAGCATTAATTTTGCCTGTGCGGACATTTACTCGTCTAACAAAAGCATAACCACTGACAGTTTCTGAAAGGAAGCCATTTACCCAGTTTCATTCACAAGGCTTGGATCAAACTATGGTAGGGTTTTCAGGCACTTTCTCAAGAGACTGCATGCTGGGATTACCTTTTTGAGACATATAACATCAAGAAATCACCTTCCTGACAAATCAACCCTGCTGAGATTCGAACCTGGGCTTCATGTTCAGAAAGAAAACAGTCTAGCCAGTCAGCCACACACCCATATATATCTACACACACACATATATATATATATATATATAAATATGAAAGTACTAAATTCTTGACTGATGCACACACCTATATAGTTACAATATGAATGATAATTTTTGAATGAAGCTATCGCCTGGTTCATGCTCCACCCACGTCTATTGAACAGGTGAAGAGGCTCATCCCTTGTTTCCTGTTTAGGATGTGGTTTCCGGTTTTTCTCTTTTCTAATCTTCACTCTTATGTAGCCCCCTGCACATCAATGGCGTTACCGCCTTGCTTGGGGTGATATTATTATAAAAAATAAAAATAAAAAATTATTGTTTTTATGCATGTATTGAAATAAAAACCAAAACCAAATATATTACTACATACAACAAAAAATAACAAATCCAGAGACATAAACACCCTTGAAAATGGCTATAGAAGTGGTTGAAAGTGCTTGGAATGATAAAAAATAATGAACAATTTTTATATTCCTTATCACCAAGAAAACAGAAAAATGTAAGAATGCTGAAAAAAACTTAATAAAAAATTATTTAAATCTTTCATGTCAACTATATTCAATGAAAGATGTCTGGAACAAAGGTTGCTGCCCAAGTATACATTAATTATATATCAAAGAAAAGAACACACACCACTAACTTGCTACCTAGGTTTCGACCATGCTGGTTTCTTCAGGCAATTATATATATATATATATATATATATATATATATATATATATATGTATGTATGTATTTCCTTTTCCTGCACCTCCCCTTTTATTCCAGTGGTAGAATTTAAAATAATTTTATCCCTACAATAGTAAGACGTTATTATTTCAAATGGATAAATTTTTGAAAAAACTTTTGGCAGAGCCGAATATTACATCATGTCATCTTTTTCTCTATTTCCCTTTAACACTTTTTTTCTCCTTTTCTTTTTCCATCTTGATTTTATCTTTTGCTGTTCTCCCTTTCCCCACAACATCTCTCCTTTAACTCTTTCCCTCTCTACCCTGTTGTTTTCTTTTTCCCTTTCATTCCATTTTTCCTTTGCCTCACTGACATTCCTGTAACACACTTAATTTTTGATTTCTTAACATAGATGTAGATTTAAATGTCATTTTCAATCATGGAGTCTTGAACCCTTTTCGCAGTCTCACTTTTCTTTCCCCTTCTTCCCTATCCTTCATATCAATGTCTAGACGACAACCTTCTAACATGATCTACTCTCTTTTTTTAACACCCCTACCATTTTTCTTTCTTATTTTAACTTACTTTTTACTTCTTTCATGTAAACTTCCGGGTATGATTTCCTTTTTGAATAAACTTCCGGTAAATGAATTTTGTACTGTATTTGCATAAGAAATTGTTTTTGCCACTGAAGAAGTAAGGTTTTTCTTGCTCAAATGGCCATACGGCATATGTAATTTTCAGGGTTTTATTTGAAAAAAAAAAAAAAATATATATATATATATATATATAATGGATTCTCCCGTCGCGTTCAACGTATGAGGGTCCAACCTTTTTCCAGCAAGACAACCACACAGAGATTTGTTTATAGTGGTGAAGGCATTGTGTAGTACCATCCACACTTCTTGGAACTGCTGATAACAAACAATTGGTGCAGATGACTGCCACAGATCGCACGAACAGCAGACCTCAATTATTTAACCCATAATTGGAGGGAACGAACGGATTAATACCTTTCCCAAGGGTACCAGTGCGCAAGTGAATGCAGCGTGCTCGACTGAAATTAGAAATTGGGTGAAATTGGTAGTGTATATATATATATATATATATATATATATATATACACTACCGGCCATAATTATTAGGTCACCCCAGTTAAAAAAAAAAAAAAAATTATGTATTTCATACTATTTTTTTAGTATTTATTGTCAAGTGAATAACTGTAAATGAAAATAGTATATGTAAGTGGAAATAATTTGTGTTAAGCATATTTAAACTATAGGTGAATAAGGTTGGTAACGTTAGTATGAGTGAATGACAATGACGGAATACATTTCTGTTCAAAATGCATAGACAAGTATTGTACACATGTGCCAAGTGATGGAACAAATTTTCTTTTTTAAATAAAATGTGATAACCAGTTATGAATGTATGTGTTGAGAGAAATCATAGGTGAATGTGTGCGTTTATGAGTCAGTAAAGTTAATGTGTGAAATAAGGTATACACGTGTGAAGTGACTGAATGATTTTCGATTTTAAATAATGTGAGAGAATCATGTATGAATTTGTGTGTATATGAGTCTGGAACTGTGAAAACGGAATATATTTCTGTTTACAATTCTAGTGAAAACAATGTATAAAAGTATTTAGGAAAGTTATTTTATAAGATGTGTGTTGTGGTGCAGTAGATATCAACTCGGAAAGAGAAACTGAGGAGCCAAGTTCAAATTCTAGTTGAATTCCTTGCATTCACTTACGCACAAATACCCTTGGGAAAGGTATTAATCCGTCTTCCCTCCAGTTATAGGTTAAATAACAGAACAGATTGGGTTTTATAGCCTTAGTTGGCAACCAGTCTACCGCAAAAAGCAATGGCAACCTACTGCGGGATAATCTTCTGCCCAGTCAGTCATGACTCATTCAAGACATGATTGCCCAAGCATGTATCACGTATGGCACTTACCTGACTGATTTTATGAATAAAAATTAATTTTTGAAAAATAATATGTTAATGGTTAGAATCTTTCAATGAAATAATAAAATACTAAATATCTATATATTAAAACTAGCAGTATAGCCTGGCGTTGCTTGGGTGTAATGAAAGCTTTAAAACTAATCCATGGTCCTGGAGCTCAGACTCTTTGGACGTTGACATGAAAGACTAAAAAGCAATAGTTATTTCCAGTTAAAGCAAAACCGTAGACTGAAAGAAAAATGAATGGATGTAAGTCAAATTTTGATTTCCTGGTATCCATATCAAATAAGTTTTTTTTGTCATAAACTGAATTTTGAAGGCTAAATAAGTTCTCTGAGTAAATGGTATCATGGCTGAGACTAAGAACTACAATTATGCCTACTTAGAGCCAAACTCGAAGCAAAAACTAAAATAAAAGGGCTGAAAAAAATACAGATATACAGGCAGATAAACAGTCACACACACAAACATCTTGCCTTTTATATATATATATATATATATATAATCGATTTTCTGCACTATTGTAAGAACTGCAACCTTGAAACTTCTGAATATCATTTCTTATATCTTTGTCTATGAGTGTATCAAATTTGATTAAAATCAGACCACTCCTTCTATAACTCGATTTTTTCGATTATCGATTTGCAATATTTATCAGGGGTATCTCGACACGAAACCTAGCTAAGAACACTCGCAGAAGCTTATAGTACAACTGTGTAAATTTTCAAGAAAATCAGTTCAGCCATTTCAGAATCTATAGGTAATGGACACACAGACACACACACACAAAGTTCCATTTATAAATAAGTTTAGATAGATTTAGATTAGATTATTACAATAACATAATTCAGTAATAAATAAGAAACATACATATAAATTACCATACTAAGTTATTACAATATTACAATCAATCAGTATAAATGATATACCATAATATATAATAGTAAATATTAAAACAAAATAAAACTATAAATAATCATAAAAAAAACTAATGGTGATAATAATAATAATAATAATAAAATAAATAAGAATATGATAATAATAAATGACTATAAAATATATAATCATATATATAATTGTAAGAAGGAAAAATATAGATAATAATGAGGTAATATGAAAAATTGGGTGAAAAACAACAATTGTGAATCTACTTCATATAGAAAAAACAACATTACATTGTTATGAATACAAGAAAATATCTTTAGCTTATTTAATAATATCTATTGTTATTTTGGATTCATGAATTATGTATTTGTGAAAAAATTTGGAAGTAATATAATGTTTTAATTGTGTGTTAATGATTGGTAGTAATGTTATTAATATATTTTCAAAGTACTTCCTCCTTAAAGGGTTATGTTCTTTTGTAATCAAACTGGCATTTGAAAAATCAAAATTGTGTCCTACGTTATTTCGAGTCAATACAAGAAAGTTGGAATGTATGTCCAAACATAAGTCTCTTTTATATAGTAGAAAAGTTCTTTGAGATTTCATGATGTTTCCCCTATATATATGTTAGTGCACTATAAACACTGTATTTTGTAAATCCCTGCATTCAAATCAATGTTTGGTATCTTTTTAAATCTGACCACATCACCAATAGTTTTGGAAGTGGTGGTAACAATTCTAGTGTTTCGGATAGTTAACTTGTTTGAAAGTTCATATGAAAAGTTGTTGGAAGATAGTATCATGAAATTTGTGTGATTTTTGGAGGTATTTTGTTTTTTTGTTTTGCATATTTTATAAGCATGTTTTTTGGTGTTGCACAATATTTGTTTATGTATTTTGAACAGAAATGTATTTGGTCACTATCATTCACACATACTAACGTTCCAGACATATACACATACTTAACACGCATTATTTTCACTTATATATACTTACATTCATAATGAATATCTAATGTTATTATTACATGTTGGCACACACACTCTCACTCAGACACAAGTTTTCTCTTCTACATTTTATGTTCATCCATTGCTTTATCAAACATGATACGTATCTGACCAATGAAACTATACTTCAATCAATATCCTCTCTCTAAGATTTTTAAATCATTCCTCTTTAATTAATCTCTGAAGAAGCTTGTTTTATTTATATATATATATATATATATATATATATATATATATATACACACACTGGATAATTGTGATAATGTTTAGCGCCAAAGTTTTTTTTTTCAGTGGTTTTACTGATAAAATGTATTCTGGTAAGCAGGTTTTTTATCGTAAAGTGCTCAATATTTGAGTGAAGATAGAGCGTTGATAAGTACAGAGTTTGTCTCTTTAACAGAGCAGATTCATTGCAACAGCATTATGATATCCTTACTCACCAGGGCTATCTCCCCACACACACACACACATATATATATATATATATATATATATATATATGTGGGAAGCCACACTGATAAGCTGTGATACAGCAAAACAGGCTTGTATGTGGATGACTAATATATACATACACACACACATATATATATTATAAATTATGGCTAAAAAATTTTATCCACGACAAAGTGTACATACTGTTTCGATATTGAAATTACAATGTCTCATCAGGTGGTGTGGAAAGGAATGGAAGGCCTCTTTTCTTATATTTGGCAAGTTGTGTGTGGGATGTTGGTGGGGGTTAGCGACAAGGGAATAAGTAAGTTTTGTAAATTGTCTGTTAGAATTTTGAAAAGAGGGATTGGGTAGGGAATAGAGTTAATTAATGAATGTGTCGGGAATTTTGTAGACAGATTTAACATTAGAAGATGGGGTAAAGGTTTTATGGCCGCAGGGCTGGACTTTATTCTTCGGGTTTATTAGAGGAGGGGAAGTAAGTGTAAAGGGTGGGGAGGAATAGGATTGGACCTATTTTTAATGTTTATTTGTACAACTATACAATATTATTGTATTTAAACTCAGTGATTTCAATGTTGAAACAAAATATACACTTTGTAGTGGATAAAATTTTGTACATGTTCTAAACTATAATTTATAATAAATATTCACAGCTCTATATTATATATCGAGCAATGTTTTAAATTAATGTTTTGGATGTAGTAAATTGTTCTTCATTCCATATTCACTCAGATATATGCTGTTATTTTTAAAAGATACTCATATTTGAGTAGATGTTTTGTTTATTTATTAAACACTATATTTACTTTTATGTACAAGCCTGAATATTCGAGAAATTTTATTAAAACAAAATGTGCACTCACCAGTAGGAATCAAAAGCGAGTTGCCCTGCCGAGAAACGGTCATTAGATCTGACATGCTTTGACCTCTTGGCTATAGAGTGCCTCAATGACCAATCAAAGTGGAATAGTGCCTTTAAACACAAATTTTTCTCTGACTCTTGAAATACATATGTATTTTAATGATAATGTTCATGTGTGCATTTGAGCATACGTGAATGGGCACACAGATGCATATGGATGTGTGCCTGCATGCAGGCATGCATTTATTGATATACAAGCAGTATAGCCCAGCGTTGCTCGGTTGTAATGAAAGCTTTAAAACTAATCCATGGTCCTGGAGATCAGACTCTTTGGACGCTGATACGAAAGACTAAAAAGCAATAGTTGTTTCCAGTTAAAGCGAAACCGTAGACTGAAAGAAAAATGAATGGATGTCAGTCAAATTTTAATTTTCTGGTATCGATATCAAATTTTCTGCACTATTGTAAGAACTACGACCTTGAAACTTCTGAATATCGTTTCTTATGTCTTTGTCTATGAGTGTATCAAATTTGATTAAAATCTGACGATGCCTTCTATAACCCGATTTTTTCGATTATCAATTTTCGATATTTATCGGGGGTACCTTGACACAAAATCTAGCTAAGAACACTCGTAGATGCTTATAGTACAACTGTGTAAATTTTCAAGAAAATCAGTATAGACATGTGTTTAGACATCAGTATAGACATGTTAGGGATCACCCCTTTTGCACATAAGATGGACTCATCTAAAGTGTACGTATAATCCTGCCTATACAGAAAGCAGGAGTTGAGTTGAGTTGTTGTACCGCCGCTAGTTTGTCAGTAAGGATATAGACTCATTAACCGGACTTACTTCTTCACTACAAAATTGTATATATTGATTCCTACTGACAGTATTCCTAGCATTCCTGAATTGACTAATCCGTGTTCCAGTTTGTATATTTTTGTTCAATATAACTTACATTTTTTATCTCCACATCAGCTTTTGTTATTTATTATTTTGTGTGGTTTCTCAACTAAAATCCACAACAGAGTAAAAGCTCCGTTTACTTATTTTCCTCTTCCTGTCTAATATATTTGAGAAATCTTTGTCTATATTTATGAGATGAGGTATTTACATTAATGTAACTGTTGTCCTTGTCTTTATTGTCATATTCACAATGTTTCGGACCTTTGTACACTCCGACCTTCTTCAGGGTCCAAGTTCCAGTCACCTGAAGAAGGCTGAAGCATACAACAGCTAAAAAACATTGGGAATATGACAATAAAGATGAGGACAACAGTTTGAACAATGTAAATAATTGAGAGATCTTATTAGAGAAAAATTTGCACTCTCCAGTAGGAATCAAAGCTGTGTTCCCCTTGGTGAAAAATTCAGTTAGAACTGACGTGCTTTGACCTCTTGGCTACAGAGTGCATCAATGACCAAGCAAAGCTGAATAGTCCATTTAAACAGATTTGTCCCTGGCTCTTGAAATCTGCACTATATAAAGATCACCCATACACATTGCATAACTTGAAAGCAGTGATAACAGAATTTCTTTTTTTAATCATTTCACCCCAAGCAAGGTGTTGTGTGCTCGCCCCTTTGTACATAATAATGGACTCACCTGAGATTAATTAGATTAATTAGAAAAGAGTGAGGAGTACAAACTAGTTAGAAAGGAACAACAGAAAGCTGAGAAAGCAGGTGCGATGACAGATACAGAGGTGGAGAGAAAGGGAAGTTATACAGGGGAGGGGAGAGATCTAGAGGCCAGTGGTTAGTAGATGAGTATTGACTTTGCATTTAAATTTCTGGAGGTTGTAGCCGTCAGGAAAGCAAGAATACGGGAGCGAGTTCCACAGGCGGGAAGTGCGAGAGAGGAAGCTGCAGGAGTAGAATTGTCGTCTGCATTTGGCTAACCTGACTGTGAATGGGTGGGACCCAGTTGCCAGTCTGGTTCCACGAGTAAACACCTGTTGAGGAGGCATCAGTGACTTAAGCTCATCCGAGCAGAAGCCATGAAAGTATTTATAGAAGAGACAAAGGGCGGCCACATTTCGACGGTGGGGAAGTGGCTGCAGTCAAGTCGCCAGATCAGTACCTATCACATTTCCTGCCTATAGAGAGAACACCGATGTTGTAAGCAGTTGTTTAGTTGGAGTTGGAATCACAGTTGTAGTTGCTCTGAGCTCCACCCAGCTAGAATCCGTTACCTGGACCTACTATTTCACTTAAAGACTGTATATATTTATTTCTACTAATAGTATTCCTAAATTGACTAACCCGTGTTCATGTTTGTATATTACGTTCAATATAACCTACTTTTTCTATTGCCATATCTGTTTTTGTTATTTATTATTTTGTGCGGTTCCTCACCCGGAATCCACAAGGCAGAACTGTCACTGGCGCACAGAGGGTTACAGAAGAGGTGAGTGATGAGAAAGAGGAACAAGTCACAGGGAAGTTAGAAAATGAGTAAGGAAAGAATGAGAATACAGGTTTGAAGAGGGCTGCATGAGGGTGGAGAGGAAAAGAAGAAGAACATGATACAAGGGTTGTCAGGGAAAGGACGTGAGTCAAGGAGATAAGAGATGGCAATTGATTTTGCATTTAAATTCTTGGAGATTATTGCTGTCAGGGGAGCAAGTATACAAAAGGGAATTCCACAAGCGGGAAGTGAGAGAAAAAAAGTTTTGAGAGTCGAATGAATTCATTCAGTTTTAAAGGAGTAACTGATAGTGGCGTTTAAAAACAAAATAAGGATCTAATCCTGCATTGATGCTAACAGGCATCACATTCAACATTGTTTCTAATTTTCATTCGTATTCTCCTTCTGCATTCTATACTGAAACATGTCTGTTAATAAAAAATATAAGTGCACAGTGACTTTTCAAACACCCTGTATATAAATGCTTATTCAAGTAAGCAGTTTTCCTTCTCATATTCCTCCTTACATTTGGATTTACACTATATTTAGTTAAGCTTAGAAGATATCAATATGCAAACAGGCAAAAGCCCTAATGAAAAATGTCCTCTTGTCAAATTAATGCTAGACCGAACCATATTCCACCATTTTAAGAAGATGAGGGCAGTAAGTCAGTACCTACATAAGAAACATGCAATGATATTATTGGCTGACATATTTTATCTTTGTTTTTCTTGTAAAAAAATATTAGATGATTTGCAAAGGAGGTTGTCTCATTTTTTTTCTTGTTAATGGATTCAACTCAAAGTCAGACAGAATGCACCAATATAGATCAGTACATACCTATCAAGATATGCATACCTTGATCAATGCATACACATCTGCAGATCAATCCGTGTAAAGACATTTGAATATTGATTAATACACAACACACATTGAGTCGGTCTTGTGGATCTTTGGAATGTAAATCTCAATATCTTGACTGCCTCTGGTTTTCAGCCAAGGGAGGGGGACCTCTGTGCTACTCTAACTGATTTCTACCATCGGTTGAGTTGTGTACTTGTAAAATCTGGGTTCAAGTGACTGACAAGCTTGAATGCATGCAGAGATTAATAATAAATCACAAAACCCACAGAAATTCCACTGTTGTTGACAACTAAGATTATCCATGAAATCACGCATATGCTCTTCTCCCTGTAATCCTTTCTAATCTTTGCTGCCCGTCCATGTTTGTTTTTTTATCTAGATGCTATATAAACAGGAATTAGTTTTATACGTGAAGAAAAAGGCAGAAGTATTTTCTAATGCATCCGCTCTTTTAGTTTTCTTTTGCTCTGTCTCTTTACATATCGCAGTTTGTAATGTTTTCCCTCTTTTACTACCTGTGTCTTGATATCAAGCCAGTAAGACTGCCTGTCCATGTCTTATTTTCATTCCTATTACTTCCCTACTCACCCCTCTGTCCTATATATATATATATATAGTACTGTGCAAAAGTATTAGGACAAGAACTATTTTATCTTTTATGAGGCATCAAAATAAAGTTTAAAATCACCCCTTTCCTAACACTTTTGCACACTCCCATGGCCATATCTGACTACCGGGCACACCAGACATGGGTCCGGGCCAATCTTTACAATCATAGTGAAAATCTGAGGCCACGAAAAATGTCTTCGTCAGAAATCAAACTAAACAATTCACGAAGAAAGAAAGAAAGAAAGAAAAAAATAGAGAAAACATTTGAATGAATGCAGTAAAAATCTGTTTATTAATTTTGGGAGAAAAAACTGGTTATACTCAGAAAGTCCGAACCCGATTTCCTGCTTTTGTTCACGTTCTGTGCCTAATTTCCATTGGAATAGCCAAAAAAATCATAGTTTCTGGAAACAGATGACACTGATGACATCATCACATTGTCAACTAATAAATCCGGGCAAATTTTCACTGTGCCTGGTGCTATTTTTAGCGTCAGTTACGGCCCTGCACACTACCACTAGTGCGCATAAGTATGACGTTAAGGGGTGATTTTCCTAAAAACCTCAATGAAATTCAAATACAAGGTGAAAAACCAAGTAAATTGCTAATAAATATTGATTATTTAAAACTAGGTGTAAAAGAAATGTATTAAAAACAAGTTATATTTAATTTTTCCTATTTTCTATTAAACAAGTTATTTTGAAACTACTCATTATTCTATTATCCTTGGATATAACTGACTTTTTTCTTATTCCCCCCTCTCGAATTGACAAATCTAATGTTACTTCGCAAGACACACTTTGGGAACAAATACAAGCTGCTTGGCAGGAGATACCATTACATACATTGAAGAAGCTTGTGATGTCAATGCTTGACAGAATGAAGGCTGTGATCAAAGCAAAAGGATATTATAGTAAATATTAAATTTATTTTGTAACAGTCATTTTTTCTTGTTAAAGCATTTGTTGAGTAAATCAAATAAAATTACTTTAATTAAATTGTTTATTTTCTGTCAATATGACTCATAAAAGAAAAAATAGTTCTTGTCCTAATACTTTTGCACAGTACTATATATATATATATATATATATATATATATATATTATGCTCTCATTACGATTGAGGTCTCTATATATTAAAATAAAAAAACAAAACAGTTACTACTTCCGCAATTTATGCATTACTCTTCAGCAATAAATTGAGTTCTTTTGGTGACTGGCATGTGTATATCCTGCTTACATACAACACACTAAAATTTCCCTTCTCTGATTCCATACTCCTATGGCTTAGGGGTTAGCTACTCTGACTGACACCAAATTGGTCAAGTTTCAATCCCAGCCAGAAACAAGTGGATGTCTAGCCACACTGATCAGCTGTGATACAGTGAAACAGGCTTGTATGTGGATGATGAATATATATATATATATATATATATACTATAGTCATCCGCAGACAGATCTGTTTCGCTGTATCACAACTTAGACTCCGATTGCTTCCTAACCCAAAATTGAAACCCGACCGAATCGGCGTCAGTCGGCGATTCTACCCCTAGGCCACGAGCGTCCGGTAGAAGAAGGCAGGCTTTTTAACGTATAAACACGCCCAATAGCTAGAGTGCTCTAATTCATTATTGAATGAGCGATGCGTATATGCCGGAGTAGCTACTATTTACAAAGTCTCCCACTCCTCCAGAGTGCTCAATCAGGGTGTGAGAGCGTAAATACATACATATATATATATATATAGATAGATATATATATATATAATAAATAAATAGAGTAAGAAATGAAGTAAAAATCCACAGTTCATATCAATTACTTCCATTAAAAAGTGCTCAATAAAAAATAGTATTATAATATTTTTATTATAAGTGATTACAATAAAAATATTTTAGAATTCTATACAAAAGCTTTCATGTTTTAATACTGTGAATTGTACTTCGACTTTTATCATCAGTTACTAAACTTCCTGGATGAAGTACAATTCATTGTATTGAAACATGGAAGCTTTTGTGTAGTGATGTAAAATGTTTTTATTATCACTTATAATTAAAATATTATATTTATCTGTAAATTCAGATTAAACTTAGAGGGGAAATACCCATTTTCGACATGTTATTTCAAGACATGCATTCTCAAACCCATATAAACAAAGAATGAAAAAAAATTCAAAGCCCAGAGGTTTGCTCTAGTAAAGGAAGAAGTTGGGAGATATTGGTTTTTATAGGGTTAAGCTAGCAGAATTTAGTAGTAATTTCTTCTTTGGTAGTGGGAGTTATGTGGCTTGACCCTTGAGTTAGTAGTCGTAGGTAGTGGGGAAGTAACTTCTTAGTCAAATTAAAAAAAAAAAAATTATTGGGACTAATTGGAGGAATAAAATAATTATTGCAATTTACTTATTTCTATGATGAAACATTAATTATCACCCTCCTTTTATTTAGGAGTATATTCTGGTATTGAAATTTCAAAATTTTAATTTTTTCTGTCAAACTTAGATTACATCTGTCCCTTAAACTATTAGGGGTCCTAGCCTTGCTTATAAGCTTCCATTTTATTTTATTTTAATTTCTAGTATTTTCAAGAAAGGGCTGTTTGGTATCTTAAACTAAAGTTGGTGAAGGAGTGCCTATGGGTATAAAGCTGTTGCTTCTAAATTCCCACTGAAATTCCAATATAAACATTATATTTCTCCTTATTTTCCTTAGGGTAGATGGTGGCTTGATAGATCACATTTGCCCTCAACCGGACAGTTTCCTCTAGATCTACAATTACAGGTGGATATAATCCTATTTTCTGTATTGGATTCACTACACTTCTTGGTTATTGTGGGAGCTAATAGTGTTATTCATATTATTGGAAAGAGTAACTAATTTTGATAGTTTTCCTATTGAATATTTTACTCAGGGGGTTATCTCCATGAAAATGTTTACTTATTAATTTTAGAAAGATCTTACCAATGTTAAGAATTTATAGTCTACAGAACAGGGGTGGAGATATATATATATATATATATATATATATACACACACACCCCCACCGATGAGCTTAGCTCACTGGTGCCCTCTATATATGAATTTACTCAAGCCACAAGATTAGCAACTAGGTTCCACCCTTTTACTGTGAAACCAATAAAATGTACACACAAATTCTACTCCATCAGCTTCTTTTCTCGCACTTCCCGCCCATGGAATTCCCTTCCGTTTACTTGCTTCCCCGACAGCTACAATCTCCAAGAATTTAAATGTAAAGTCAATAGTCATCTCCTATCTCACTAACCTGCATCCTCTCTCTCATGCTTCTTTCTCTGTCCAGTCCACTCTCATCAGTATTCTCATCCTTCTCTTACCCACTTCCTGACAACCCCTATAACCTCTTTCTCATAAATTGCTTCCTGTGTAACCCCCTGAACAACAGTAACAGTAAAATGCCTTGCTTGGGGTGATATAATTATAAACAAAAATTCTATGCTATTATAATGCGGATATGAAGTAGGGGATCTTTTTTACATTACAATCAATATATAAACTGATCCTTCACTTTATGGCCACAGTCATTCTTTTCTTACCCACTTCCTGACACCCCCTATAACCTGTCACTCTTTCTCATAACTTTCCTCATATGTAACCCTCTGAACAACAGTAGCAGTAAAATGCCTTGCTTGGGGCGATATGACAATAAAAGAAAAAGTCATGAATGCTGATTTTTTAGGAAATGCAGATACTTTACATTTTCTAATTACCCATATTTTCTTTATCCAGCCCTGAAGCAGATTAAGCTGAGATTAGTATATGTGTGTGTATATATATATATATATATATATCTGACACCAAATAATCAATTAGGTTGCACCATTTTTCTTCCAATGAACCATTCGAATGGATAGAAGCCAGAGAGTTAGACTGAAAGAAGAAGGCACATAGGAGAAGGTATACTCAGCTATGTGATGTTGGTTATCAATATAGAAATAAAATATAATCCTGTACTCTTCAGCAGGACTATTGCCAATATCAGCCATATTTATACAACGTGTCTCAACCCGGTACAAGCAGAGTTAAACCAAGACACTGGCAAATCAAAGATTTACTCATAATTTCATTTTATAAGCAAAGTTTCCAGACTGACCATTTTATTATAAAAAATCATAAACTATCACCCAGTTCTGTCAGTGATATTTACCTTGATTACTGACCACTAACAATACCTTTTGTCCTGATTTTCAATGCATTTTTATAGTAATAATATTTGGAAATATAGATCTATAGTAAAAACCATAGGCAATATTTTTACATGATACATCTGATATCCCTATTCTGTCATGTAAAGGTTATATTAATTCCTGAACTCTGACAATCCCTTTCTTATAGATTTTCAAATAACAATATACAGAACAGATGCCAAAAGTCACTTAAACAAATCGAAGTAAAAGATTACAAAATTGGATGTTTAGCAATCAAATACTTCCCCCACCTTTTTATCACCTGAAATATTTAAAGAAAAAAATAATTAAGAGGAAATAAAATGTCAGAATAGTAGTAATAAAGACAGTGGGATGCAAGAAGAAAAATTTGCCTGTGTATTTGTTATATATATATATATATGAATATTAGTGGGTATGTCCCAATGCTCATAAATACATTGGAGACTATTGTGAGTGAGGTTATATTGCTCTCACTAGCAGTGGTTATCACACAGCTGGCAAATATTGTATTTTGTTATAAAGATTACTATTTCATTATTTACATTATTCGGACTATTGTCCTCATCTTTGTTGCCATTTGTATGGTGTTTCGGCTGTTGTATGCTCCGGTCATCTTCAGGTACTAGAAATTTTGAACCGAACCCTTTTATATATATATATATATAAACTTTGGGATATGAACTCCATTCCGTAGTGCCTCTTTTGGTAGTCATGTGTTATCTCACTCTCATGCTGTAAGTTACTTGTTCACCACTGCTGTAGCCTGGTATTGAACTCACAACTCTTTGGGTCAAGTCACAGGAACTAACCAACCTCTATATCCATTGGTTCCATGTGTCCTTAAGGACAAGAACAACTGAATTTTTGGAACTTATAAACCTGATATTCAGTAACCTTTTTTTTTTTTTTTACCAGAGTCCGGAGCATACAATGGCCAAAATATCAGACAAATGGCAACAAAGATGAGGACAATAGTCTGAATACTGTAAATACTACCTCATCTCAGAAATATAAACAAATTACTATTTCATTTGCCAACCTCTGTTTTGGTTATTTCTTATTCAGTAACCTTTTTAGGCGGCAACAGCATCTTTCTTAAGGTACTTAAGTACTTTCAACCTCTTTCTGAGATCATCTTCAACGGTGTGAGTTACGGTAACAAATGTAACCGGAAAACTGTGTTGCTAAAAATGACTGTATATTTTTTTTCTGCTTCAAATATAACAGTTGACAAATTGCTAGCATTCATTAGAACGTAAAAATTATCCAAAATGGAATTTTTTTATATGTTGTAATGTCATATCATTTGTTAACCTAACTCACACCCCTGAAGATGATCTTGGAAAGAGGTTGAAAGTACTTGGGTACCTTAAGAAATTAATGAAAATAACATCTGTTAATGTTACAGCTCATTTCTGACATCTTTTGCTAGTAATGCATGAAAGATTATCCGTGAGTATGAACGGATTTTATTAAAAATAAGCAAACATAGTGTTTGCAATTTATTTAATCTGACATGCTTAAAAGAAAATTTGCTGCCTAAATACACATATTTTAAATATATATATTCACACACACACAGAGTGTGTGATGGGTAATTTGTAGCCATTCTATATTTCTATTTTCATGTATCTTCATTGTTTTTGATTCCGTTAACTGCACAGTATTGTAACATCTGTTGGGCAATGTCTGTGAGAAAAAGAGCAACCATGATGCAATTCACTTTGTCAGAAATTTGGAAACACCATGTTGTACTTCTTAGTATTCATGATGAAAGTTCCAATACAAACATTTCAGAGTGTTTGGGTGTCCATCTAAGGTTGGTTGTTTTGTTTTTATGGCATATCAACCTCGGCGAGTCATTTATTGGCAACCAAATTTTTATTTATTTATTGCTAGTAATACCTTTTTCTTTCAACAATTTATTGTTGTTAATATATCAGTTTTGTGTCTAGTAATATTTTTTTCTTTTTGAGTATCAAAATTCATTAGGATTTATTTTTAAGGGCAGGGTCCCCAAGTCCTATCCTTGTTATTTAACCCATAACTGGAAGGAAGGGATGGATTAATACCTTTCTCAAGGGTACCAGTGTTTAAGTGAATGCAGGGTATTCAACTGGAATTCGAACTCGGCTCACTGATTTCTCTTTCCGAGCTGATATCCACTGCACCACAATGCACATCCGTCACTAAATGCTTACAGCACCTGGTATTCCCAAGCAGTCACCCATCTATGTATTGACCAGGCTCAATGTTGCTTAACTTCGGGGATCAAGCGAGAACCTGTGTATTCAACGTGATAGGCCGTAAGCCCCTCAATCTAAGGACAGTGCAGAGTTGGATGAGTCTAATGGTGATTACAATGACAATTAGAGTCATCACTAGTGATAGTGATGCTATGCCTCAATGCATCTTCTCACAGTGACTCATACTCAACACAAATGCTTTGAAAAGGTAGTGCTGTCCAGGGTCAAAAGGGTGGTGGGGGCTGTTGGAAGAAGCTATGTCTGGCAACAAGACATTGCACCATGCCACACAAGCAGGAGAATCCAGTCATGGCTTTCAGATAATTCTTTCGACTGCATCACTCCTTACATCTGGCCTCCTAACTTCATAGTCTGTAACCTCTTTGATTATTATGTGTGGGGTGCAGTTGAACGAGAGACTAACAAAACTTCTAACACCAAAAGATAAACTGAAGGCAAGGATTATGACAGTATTCACCAACTTAAACAAGGAGGCCCTACAGAAGAATTGCAGGAGATTCCAAAGTCAGCTGAAGGCTGTGGTTGAAGCCAATGTTGATATTATTGAATAAATTTATTCTTCAGCATTTCAAGATATTGTTGTGTAATTTTGGCAAATATATCTGTTAAAATGAGATGTCAGTATTATTTTAATTTATACATGATTTAGACAACAATTTAGCCATCACACCTTGTATATATATTTACATTTTTATGAGAAATTATAATTTTTTTTCTTAAATCAATTTTATCTACTTTTTTATTCTCTTATTCCATTTGTTCATGATTTCCTTTAGCCAATGAATGGCAGCAAATAAAAATAGTCAGGTTTTCTCATTTCAAGAGTTCAGTTTTTAACTACTTCACTTTTTTGACAGATGACTGCAAAAATAGTGTGTTTATTTTTCTAAAAAATTATACTTGAATTTCTGATTATTTTCACATTTTGATTCTTTCAAACTAGTTTCCTGTACATTGTTATTTTTATTGCAACATGGCAGCCTCTCAGCACCCTCCAACCCATTTAAAATTCCAAGGTACATTATTGTTGAAATTATACACAGATTCTTTTTGACTGGTTACTAATATTTACATTCAAGCAGATATCAAAAAATTGTTTCAAAGTATTTCTGAAATAATATTTGTAAAATGTGCTCTACGCTTTCTTTTCAACATTATCCATCTTTTGCCTTTTTTCACAATCAAGAAAAATCGACTGGGAATCAACTAAAAAAACAAACAAATAACAAACTTGTTATGATTTCATTGTCAATACACTAAAAAAAAAAAAAAAGAAAAGAAAAAAGTCTTACGACTGTTTCTACTTGCAAATCTTTATCCAAGAGAATCCAATTCATGTCTGTGCTTCTGTGGCTTTGTCAAGGCCTCCAAGGTAGATTGGCAAAGGTCAAGTAGGCATTCACAGAAGAGGAATAGGGAATAAAAGTCCGACCATAGCAACACACTCAGAAGGTCAACAGAGAAAGACAGTGAACAAGCTATGAGGCTGAATCACCACATCAGTAACTGGAATGAAAATGGTTGAAACCAAAACGATACAGATATATACCTATATTGAAGAGGTGCCCCACCTAGAAAGAGTGGTTAAGAGTCTAGTTCTGAAGACAATTACTATTGCAAGGAGTTCAATCCTCAACAGTAGTCTCACTGTCATGGGCATATGAAAGCTAAGATCAAAAAAAAAAAAATAGCATCCTTCATTTTTCGACTCAGACATTAATACAGAATGAATGATTCACACTTGTTGTCCTGTGTCAGACTAAGCTATGTTTACATATGTGTACAAGAGTAATTGCGCCAGCTCATTAAGTAACTTGCAGTTTCCCTCTGACACTCATGCCTTCATTATATCTTTTGAGTGTTAGATTCTCCAGGCTCTCTTTCCTGTAAGTAAATGAAAGGGAATTTCACAGGCAGAAAGTGCGAGAAAAGAAGCTGATGGAGTAGAATTTGCTTTTGCATCTTATTGGTTTCACAGTAAAAGGGTGGGACCTAGTTGTTATATGACCACCAATAGTCGAAAGTACTTGGAACATTGCAGATAATCACCAGAACACCATACAAACCCCAGTCTGAGCTCCAGGACCATGGATTAGTTTTAAAGCTTTCATTACACCTGAGCAATGCCAGGCTATACTGCTAGTATATATATATATATATATATATATATATATATATATAATACAATAAACTAAAACTAAAAGTGAGCCAAATGTCAACCGCAGTTTCACTCTACGGATTGTCAGGACATGGCTAACAAATTAGACAGAACAGCAAAATAAATAGTACTCATCAGAAGATACCAAACCAAAAATAATAGTGTAAAACAATCTTTATTAGCAACAGCAACAACAAAAAATTAAAGTAAGTGATTTTTTTAAATGAATACATTTATTGAGAATTTCCGTTTTAGAATTAAGTAAGCTATGCGTAGGTTCAAATAATGCTATAGCCAATTTTTCTTCACCACAAAGTTGGTAAAACTTACGACCTACTTTATACTTAGGGCATTTTTTTATTATTTTCCATTTTAGAATGGGGTCCTTATTAGTAATATTTTTTAGATGCCATACATACATAGCTAATTCAGTATTATGGCTATATTTTTTGTATTTGAACTTTTATGATTGTAAAATCTTCTTTTAAAAGTGTCATGAATCACCCCAATATAGGATTTAGGATTGGTATCATTTTCATCTGTATAAACCCTAACACCGTACACGACACTAGATTGTTGACAGTGACCATTAATGGGGCATTCATTCTTCCATCTACAATTACATTTAGGTTTGGAACTAAGCATCTCTGGTTTTTTTTAACTTACTTTTATTAATACCATTAATAATTTTACCTATTATTTTTGGTTTGGTATCTTCTGATGAGTACTATTTATTTTGCTGTTCTGTCTAATTTGTTAGCCATGTCCTGACGATCTGTAGAGTGAAACCATGGTTGACGTTTGGCTCACTTTTAGTTTTAGTTTATTGTATTTTTCTCTACTTTCGTATTCAGCTCTTTTCTGTTAAGGTTTTCGTCTTGGGGTTTTTTTCTTTCAAACACGCTCTTGACTTATTGTTATTGGGCTTTGTTTGTTTCTTTTTTTATTCCCCTTTTAACCCACTTGGTAGTCCTCATTGCGTTTGACGACTTACATCACTGATTTGTTAGCGTTAGTTTTTTTCTGACTTCGATCTTGATTAGTGCTACAGTACTGTTGGTGTATATATATATATATATATATATATATATATAGTTTCATTACAAAGAATTTGTCACTTTAACTGAGCTGGCTCATGACAACTTTGAAGTTTCGTGAAGACACCATTATTATGCTCTCATATATCGGGGCTTGGTTTCTTGCCTGATGAGTAAAAGCATAAAAAAACCTGCTTGCCAAAATACTTTTTATCATTAAAACTATTGAAAACCAACAATCTTGGCACCAAACATTATCATAATTTAATACTATATCTATATAAGTGACGAGTGTGGACGTTGGGTAAGTATTTTTTTGATAGATAGATAGATAGATAGATAGATAGATAGATAGATAGATAGATTTGACTTAGCGTCTGCATTTTGCAGTCTAGCTTGACGGGAGTTGTGGTCAGATGTAGATCAAAATTTTAGAACACAACAACTTGAAATTTTTCAGAAAGCTAAAATTAGGGGTAGAAAATATATATTATCACCCCACAAAATCAGGGATCAGTTTATGTATTAACTATAATATAGAATCGATTACCCCACTTTATATTATCTATATCTATATATGTTGCCCCTCCCCCTCCTACCCTAATCCAATAGAGACATTCTACATTGTTATCTATACCCATAAAAGTGATGAGGGTAGACGTTGTGTAAGTATTTGCTGTGTAAATTCATCATATGTTTTTTATTCTTATTATTTCTTAAACTACCTGAGTGAAACTGGGCTAAACTGCTAGTATATATATATATATATATATATATATATAAATATATATAATTCATGTGAAGAAGTTTATCAATTAACTGAGCAGTCATGTCGACTTTGAAGATTCATGAAGGCACCACTATGATGTCATCACTCCTCAGGGCTTATATATCATGATGAACAACCCATCTTGTTGAAAAGTCATTAAAGGTGCTCCAAATAGATCCTTCAATAAGAAATTTAATTTAATCTCAACTTCACTTTCTTCTTATCTAATGTATATCTTCCTTTTCCTTTGTCTATTACTTTGCTCTTTAGGTCTCATAATATTTTTACTTTTAGGCTTTATACTTCATTAATGATGTCATAAATTAGTATGGCTGTTGACCATGTTCATTAATCCATATGCAAACCAAAAACATCTATGATACAGAAACATTTTTTCTCTACAAAGAACATTAGTCATTTGAGAGCTATATGTGATACATTTGGGTGATAATGTCTTGAAAGAGATATGACTGGGCAGAAGATTTTCTGCAGTAGGTTGTCATTGCTTTCTGAAGTAGACTGGTGGCCAACCAAGGCTACAGAACCTACTCTGTACTGCTATTTAACACATAGCTGGAGAGGAAAACAATAGATTAATGCCTTTCACAGGGGTATTTGTGCATAAGTGAATTCAAATGAAATTCAAACTTGGCTCTTAGATTTATTGTTCCGAGCCAATATCTACTACACCACAATTCACATACTTACGGAACTGATTTTAATTAAATAATAAAACAACCAAAACTTTATCACCAACAAACGATTATAAAGCATTAATAATTTAGTGAGGTTCAAAATAAATGATTTAGTGAGGTTCAAAATAAATGATTTAGTGAGGTTCAAAATAAATGCAACCAGCAAAAAACAAACAGGAAAAAAGTACAAAAGAGCAAATAAATGCTCTATTATTGAACGCAGACTTACTGGAATTTGTGTCTTTGTCTTGTTCATTATTGTTACAATTGTGTATTTTGGCAGCAAATATTCTTCAAGACAAATATTAGTGAAGACAACAGAGACCAATTTTACTGATTGACTTTTCCAAATAATGAATAATCCATCAGAAATAACTTGAGATTAATTTTAAAAGAAAAGTACAATATATATGCTCCAAGGTTAAGAAAGTCAAAAACCATTGGACCATATTTCTTACATACTGTAGCAGTAAAATGAACCAATCATCTTCCCAGCATCTTGTATATATGGGTTCCACTTTGAAGAAGAGCTTGAATCTCAATAGATGTTCAAGATAATGCATTTCTTTGAGAGAAGACCCATCCATTATGATGGACGAAATTTCTGGGTCTGCTTGGTGGTAGTAGAACATTACTAGTTTGGTTTTGACTGTATTAGATTTTACAAGCCAGTTCTTTCTCCATTGAGCCACCTGGGCTAAGTCAGAGAAGAGATGAGCTGCTAAGTTAAATTTGATCTGGCTCTTGTAAAGACAGAGTATAGTAAGGAGAGTCAGATACTTATTCAAACAGTACAATGAACCAATCAATTACCCAATATCTTTAGCAATAGACCAAATACATGGGTTCCACTTGAGATCTGGGGAGAGCTTCAGTCCTAATAGATACTCAAGGAAATGAGCCTCCTTAAGAGAACACTCATCCATCATGACAGGTGAATGTTTGGGGTCTGCTCGGTGGTGGTGCAACATTCTTCTTATATTCAGTCAGTTAAGTGCCATACGTGATACGTACTTGGGCAATCATGTCTCGAAAGAGACATGACTGACTGGGCAGTCAATGGTTTGGAAAGAAATTATATCATTAATTTAAATAATTTGAGCTAAACATGAATTTAAAACCAGTCATGTCTCTTTCAAGACATGATCACCCAAAGCATGTATCACATATGGCACTTAACTGAGTGACTGATGGGTAATGAATTCTTATGGACCAGTTTTTTTTGTTTTTTTTCCACCTCAAATCTTCACTCAGATTTAGATCTGGGCTGTTTGATGACCAGGTCACATATTTTATATGCTTTTCCTGAAGAAAATCTCTAATTCCTTTTGCTCTGTGACAAAGTGCCATATCTCTTCATGCACTAGACGATCATGGCTCACCACAACTTCCTGTCTCTTAAATTTTGTCTTTCTATTATCTCACCTAGTTTCTGTTCATCCATCCATTCCCTCAAGCTCATTAAGTATGTCATGCGTTGCTTTTCTTTATTTCTTTTGCCTTCAACCTGTCCTGTGAGTATCAGATTCTCCAAGCCCCTCCTCCCTAAGTATGTTGCCTAAGAAATTTCAACCATCTCTTCCTGATGTTAAGCATTTCCTTTTTGTTACTAAGTCCATGTTATCCTCAGAACCCTTCTGTAGAATCACATTTCTGCTGTTTCAAGTCTCTTCTTCATCTTTAGTAAAATTGTCCCACACTCACTGCCATACAAGAGGATATATCACATAATAGTTTAGTGCTATTTTCCTTCTTTCTAGCTAAATTTTTTAATTTCTCAATACTCTGCTTAGCTTTTGAAATGCAACTTTGATCATCCTAATAAGCCTTTGGATTTCAGTGTCACACTTTCTGTCTTTTACTAAAACACTTCCCAGATATTGAACTCCTCTGCACTTGGTTGATTTTGGTATCCCCAATTTGTAATTTGCATTTCGAGCTTATCCCTTTTGCTCACAACCATGCATTCTATCTTTATTCAGTTGATGTTTAATCTTTTTTTTTCTCCAGCTTCTTCTTTACTACCTTCTGTAGAAGTTTCTGTAGTTTTCCTTGTGTGTCTGATATCGACACTGTGTCATCTGCTTAACTTATGTTAAGATTGTGGCTGCCAATAATAAATCCTGGTAGGACTTCTAGTTCTCTTAGAATTGCCCTGCTGTAAAGGCGTGCATAAGTCCGGTGTGAAGACACATCCTTGTCTTACACCCCTTTCTGCAGATGACAATTCTACTCAAGCAGCTTCTTTTCTCGCACTTCACGCCTGTGGAACTCATTTTTATATTCTTGCTTTCCTAATGGCTACAACCTCCAGGAATTTAAATGCAATGTCAATACCCATCTCTTAATCACTTGACTCTAGTTCTTTCTACACTACCCTGTATATCTTTTCTTTTCTCTTCACCTTTGCAATTGTCATCACACCTGTATTCCCATCCTTAACTGGTTCGTCTTTCTCTTTATTCTCCTCCTACCATCCACATCTATTGAACAGGTGAAGAGGCTTATCCCTTGTTCCTTGTTTAGGATGTGGTCTCCAGCTTTCTCTTTTCCAATCTTTTCACTCCTACGTAGCCCCTTGCACTTCAGTGGCGTTACCGCCTTGCTCGGGGTCATATGATTAAAAAAAAAATATCTGCTGAACTCATTTTCTGTCCATATGCAGACAGTTTAATGCCAGAAAAAAATCCCAACATCATTGCTTTGACCAATTCAGATTCTGGATTCATTGCTGAATATCACTTTCATCCAGTCGACTACATTCAGGATAATTTCTGTTAAGTCTACATTTACTTCAATTTATTGTGTAACACTGCTGGATTTTGTTTGGCATTTTTGTATGGAAATCTCATTTCATTCAGCTAATTTCTTACAGTTCTCTTACTGTTGCGGAGTAGTTTTCGCAATGAAGGTTATAATCGTGCTATGTCGGTTGCTAATCGACTTAATGCACCCAAAAATGTTAGGAACTTGGTAATCTTCCACTGAAAGCTGACTCCTTAGTATTCGACTAACTGCCGACCAATATCAACTGCCTTAGTCCAACTATGTCCAAACTGGAACGAACTAATAGTTCTACTGAACTCTAAAGAACTCTCTAGAACTTCCAAAAACTTCTCTTTATTTATTGTAATGAATACAATTGTGGCATGAGGCTGATTTGGGAGGGGATAAAAAACTCAGGTTGGTCTTCAGTACCTATACCTAGCTAATCCGACTCACGACCCAAACATAGTTTACAATTTTCTCATCTACCACAAGAACATGTCCATCATCATTCAATCTTTCATACACCAAAATACCTCAAACCTCAGGGACCTAAAGAGTATAAAAATTTTATTGTGAATAATAGATACAAAAATATATTTAAAAATATATCATGAAACCTCCCTGAAGATGGCTCATGTGAGCCAAAAGCTTAGAACCAACTTAATAAAAAAGATATCTAAATGTTGGAGAATTTTTGTCTTTATTTTCACCTGAAATTAAAGCCAAAATATGATGTTTAGAACGGCTCATGATTAAACATAATAGACATTCATTGTCTCTTAGATATAACAGTATATACATACACAAACACACACGGGGAGGGGGACAAAATAATGGCAATACCTTAAAATTTCAAGTATATTTATTTCAATATGGGTTAAGACCACCTTTGGCAGTAATTACACCTTGAATATTTTCCAAAGGAATTTTTATACATTTTTTAGTTTCCAGTTTTTCAGTGATGATGGTAGAGGATATTGACTCCTCACTTGTTTTTCTAAAATGAATCCTAAATGTTCAACACTTGAGATTTGGAGACTGTATTGGCCAGATAAGATGTTCTACTTTACTAGAATGTTCCTTGTGCCAATCAGCTACAACTCTAATAGTATGAATGGGTGCATTACCATCCGGAAAGATGACATTTTTCATCAGAAACAGTTCCTGATCCATAGGATGAAGCTGATTACTTAAAATTCTGGAATAGTCCTGACTGTTGATTTTAATAAAATCAATTTTAAATAATATCTGTGAAAAAAACACAATTTTAGCCAAAAAATTAAGTATTATTAATATTAAATCAATAAACATAAAAATAAATAAACTTTTGACAACTTTAATCAAATTTTCCAAATTATGCTATAATGGTACTGGGGGTTTTCATTATTTTGTTCATCCCCTTTAAATATGTGTGTGTGGGGGGGGGGGGGGTTGATTGTCCTTGAAAATGGTGAAAGTATTAGCCAAAAGTGCTTGATTCGATAAAGAATTCCTCCACATAATTAGACTTCAAAAAAGAAAAACTGTAAGGAGGAGACATGTACACACACATTACATACATGCATGTGTCTGGATTATTGGTCGGAAAGTTGCACTGAAACATGAAAGTGATTGTCACCATGTAGGTTCCTGTGTTTACACTAACTCTCTCACTCCACACACACACCAAAATCAATTCATCCCACATACTAGTCTGCCATTGGGGTACCATGCTGTCCTTTTTGCACCATTTCTCAGGAAAATAGAGATTACTTCATGCCAACAATTTCCTCTTGAAGTAACAGCACCCACCAATAATATATATATATATATATATAATAAATTCCCTTCACCAATAATAAACGGGGAGAGAAAATGTATATGTATTGTATATGTATCATCATTATGAATCATAGTTCTTTTATTATACATAGAATAGAGCACTATTTTATTTGCATCAGCAATCAATGTGCAATATCACATATATATATATATATATATATATATAGTACTGTGCAAAAGTATCAGGACAATAACTATTTTATCTTATATGAGGCATCAAAATAAAGTTTAAAATCACCCCCGTCCTAACACTTTTGTACACTACCAGTAGTGTGCAAAAGTATTAGGACAGGGGTGATTTTCCTAAAAATCTCACTGAAATTTAAATACAAGGTAAAAAAAACCAAGTAAATTGCTAATAAATATTGATTATTTAAAACTAGGTGTAAAAGAAATGTATTAAAAACAAGTTATATTTAATTTTTCCTATTTTCTATTAAACAAGATATTTTGAAAATACTAATTATTCTATTATCCTTACATATGACTGAGTTTTTTCTTATTCCCCCCTCTCGAATTGATAAATCTAATGTTACTTCGCAAGACACACTTTGGGAACAAATACAAGCTGCTTGGCAGGAGATACCATTAGATACACTGAAGAAGCTTATAATGTAAAAATGAAGGCTGTGATCAAAGCAAAAGGCTATTATACTAAATATTAAATTTATTTTGTAACAAGTATTTTTTCTTGTTAAAGCATTTGTTGAGTAAATCAAAGAAAATTACTTTAATTATTTATTTTCTGTCAATATACCTCATAAAAAATAAAATAGTTCTTATCCTAATACTTTTGCACAGTACTATATATATATATATATATATATATAAGAGAGAGAGAGAGAGAAAAAAATCTCCATCAGCAATTTTGTGTGTTTGTGTTTTATATATATGGGGAAAAATATATATTTATCATTAATATAAATTATAGTTTTGTTAATATATATAGAGCACTATTTTATTTGTATCAGCAATCAACATTCAATAATATATATATATATATATATGTATATAAAAGTGAGAGAGAGAGACAAAGAGGGGATTCTCGATCAGTCATTTTGTGTAAGTATATATATATATATATATATATATATATATATATATATACACACACACACTCAGAATGAACATCGCATGGTATCAGTCTGTTTCATGTCTCAAGCAATGTTCAGATTTTGTGTGTAGTAAATCTATCTATGATACAGTTTAGCTAAATGAAATGCTTAAAATTTAAGAAAAAAAAAAAATAATAAATTCTGATGATGAATACCATAATGACAGTAAATTTTTTTCCCTGGGAGTGAAAAACGATTTTGCAAAGTACATGTAATTGTCATGTCATATAAGAGAAATGTTGAATGCATCATGAATATTAAACAAAATGAATGAACTTAGCACCAATCAAAATCTTTGCTTTAAAGTGATACATTGAAATGAGTCCCTGTAGATGACACTAAGATAGACACCAGCACTACTATCCTTCGCTGCATGTACAAAGTACTCAAAACATTATGGCACAAGAAATTTTATCCACAAATTTTCACATTTGAAAATCTATTTTTGCAAAAAGAAAAATCACAATGTTAGAATGTGTCCAATAAACTTGTATTACTTATATATATTATATATAGAAAATTCAAATTTTCTTAAATCGGATGGTTATTTCAAAGGGGAAATTTAATACCCATCTCATCAGCCAAACCAAAACATTATTTCACTGATGAGATGGGTGTTAAATTTACTGGTCAAAATGGCCATCAGATTAAAGAAAATTTGAATTTTTTTTATATGTAATATATAATAAATATTGTCTCTGTAAATAAATAAATTTAGTTACATTGAGCCCTCTGGCTGAATCAGTGTTAATATTTAATATTAATAGGATCCTTTGAGATTTATCTCTAAGCCGTTATTTTTTTTGGGGGGGGGGGGGCGTTATGAACAATATATATGTGCTTCTAAGACGTGTGCACACGGGCGTACTTTATGCATACATGTGCTTATCATAACATCAAGGTTCTCCCGTCTCTTTCATCCACAGTATTAAAGTGTGGGGATTGATGGATTCACACCTTGTTTTGGGTGGGAGGGCTGAAATTGAAGCATAAACTGAAAACTAAATTTGTCCTCAATCTATGACAATTTGATTTAGACTCTTACTGGAGCTGTATCCTTTGCCTGAAATTATTAATGTCATTATTTTCAAAATAAATCATAAAACTCTAGTATTATTCCATTTATTTTCCTTTAGCCAAAACATTGACTTGTAAAACTTTTATCTAGGAAGACGTCTATAGGTCTCAACCCAGAAAATAAAGACATATGAAAAGAAAAAAAAGTGTACTTTAAATTAAAATCAAAAGATTTGTTTTGTTTTTTGTTTGTTTTTTTAGCAGAGTAATGATATTTAAAAAGAAACTGCTCATTTTCATAAGATCAGCTTAACACAGAATCTAACAATTAAAACTTAACATCTTAACTTAGCCTTCGAATTGTCTTTCGAATTAGTCGCCTGATGCTCTGATTAAATTGTTCGAAGATTTATGGAGCAACTTAGGCGTATGTGTGTGTGTGTGTATATATATATATATATATATATATATAATACCTAAGATGCGTGCGCATGTGTGATTTTAAAGAACTTATTTTTTTTTTAATCTGACATATTTGGTTGATATTCAGTAAAAAAAAAAAAATGACGTTTCATGTGTGTAAAAATATCATAAATATCTGTAAAAAGATATTAATATGAATAAATTTGTCTTTGTATATTTTCTGCCTTTTTTTTTAATGTCTCGAAGGCACAAACAGGTATAATTTACTATTTAAAAAACAAAAAAAAGAAACAGTAAAAAAAAAAACCGTTGACATTATAACAACAAAGATTGCGTTTTGTCCACCCACCTCCAACCAGGTAGACCGGAATAATTCTGGAAGATTTAAGACAAAAACTCGATAGCAAGAGTGTGTTTAACGAATATATATATATATTTTATGGGGGATAGTTTTGTTAATATATATATATATATATATATATATATATATATATATATAAATGCATATGAACATCATATAGAAAACTATGACATATATAGCCGTCATATGATGTTCATAGCAACATGTACCATTTTTGTAGTTTTCATCAACAGATAAAAAAGGAAGAGTTTAAGCCAACAACCACAAAATTCCATTTTTAATTTTTAAATTCCCAAAGTTCATTTTTCAATATCATCCTTCTTCATAATTAGTTTTATGAAGATTAGATGCTTTATTTTTTTTTTGCTTTTTACCGATAAATTTAATTAAATGTATTGTAAATTAAGATAAAAATGAGTTGCTTTCTAAAGTCATGTTTGACGTCTTTTTTTTTTCTTCTTGAAAATCTCGTGACGATTGATGAAAATCTCAGGTCAGACTTAATCATAAATTAACGAATTCCAGTGAAAGCAAATTCAGAGACGCGGAACTCATGATAGACAGCGGTGCCATGATGCTATCTTGGTGCTCGTAATAACAACTCAAAAAAATATATGCTAATAAATAAATATTTGAAATTGATAAAGTCTTCTCTTCAGTTCAAAATCAAATTCAATCAAGAGCGGCCAATATCAAAGCTTTTTCACATGGGTTAAAAAAAAGAAAGAAAAAAAATTTTTCTTTTTAATTTGGGTTACATTTAAATACACGTTAGATCTGTTGAAATGGATGTTTTTTATTTCATTTTATTAGAAAAGACTTGACGTGGTTTTATATTTTTAAAATTATAAAAGAATTTAGAATTCGCTCAAACCTAGTTAAAATTTTCATAAATGAAAGATTAAAATGAAGTTGTCCTACAAATTACCTGCTAAAAGAAGAAGAAAAAAACCAAAGAGTAAAAAAGAAAATGCAGAAGGAATAGGAAGATGAATATAAAATCTAAAAAAAATCGTTAAATAATTTAAATTAAATATATCTTAAAATGTTGGCCTCAACGGCTTTCCTTTTTTTAAAAGAAGAATGCGACTGACCGACAGGTGAAAATAAATAATTAAATAGTCAATTTAAAAAAATAAAATAAAATCGCCATTAATCATTGGAAAAATAAAAGATAACAAATAATAAACAACAATAAATGAAAAAAATAAAATAAAATAAAATGTTGATTTGCAACAGAAAAGAAACTGTTGCTTGAAATTTATTCAAGAAAATTTCCTTTCTCCATCAACTGAGCAGCTTGGCAACGTTGTTTTATGACGTCATTTGTGATGTCATAAATAACGTCACTTCATAAAATTAGAAAGGCGGCATATCTCATTTATTATAAAATCTGTTCAATTTATCAATTGTGAATTATTTTCGATTCTTCATTATTTTGCCACAAGACTTAGATAATAGCCATTATTTTTATCGTCCCTGTCGAGAGTAGGTCGGCCAAGTGGTAATCAGCTAAGTCAACCAAACAGAAAGCATTTTTAATTCTATTTTCTCGTAAAAAAAAATCTTTTCTTTTTTTAAACTGTCAAGCAAGAGGCGTGTGCCCGGGTAACTGGAAACTGGGTGGGGGTACTGAAAAAATTATATTTTTCATGGATTTCAAGAGCTTATCATTAACTGAGGAGGAGGAAGGGATATAAAATAAATGATAATAATGATGATAACGATATGAACAAATTCAGATAAAAATACTATAGATTTTAATTATGAAAACGTATTGACTGCTAAACTCAAAGAAATACGTAGATTGTTTTTTGTGCTTAGCATCCAAATAGGGAGGGTCTGTATATTTTAAAAAAAAATATAGCATTTATATTCTGGCTTCAGACAAATATGATCAGATATAGTTATTTAACCGGCTTAGCTTCGTCTGACACAAATGGTGAGAGGGGGGGAGTTATGCTACGCCAATCTTTTAAATGGGGAGGGGCCACCTGCCTTGGAACACGGCCTTTCTTTTTAACTAGATAGGTAGCTAGGCATGAATTAATTTAATACAGAGAAAAATACGTAGGTAATGAGATAGATGAACAGATTTTACTAAGTTAACAGATTTTTACGTGGGTAGATAAGAAACGAATAAGTTCAGGTAGATATATGATGAATTGATAGCTACAAAAACAGAATAAGATCGATATGAACAGACTCGGGCAGGTAGGTAGATGAAGTTAAAGTATATAGATTTACGTTAGACATGAACAGATTTTTAAAAAGATATACAATCATGCAGAATGAATGGAATATATACTGTCTTCTTGTCTTTTAAAAACTGACAATATTTAATTTATGATGTTTTCTTTTTTAAAGAAAAAAAGAAAACCTCCATCAACGAAACATTTTTTTTTATTTACCTATCACAGTTAATATCAAGACTAGATTTTTCCCTAATTTTTTTATCGTCTTTTTTTTTTTTTTTAACCAAGGAAATATTTTGAAATCATTAAATATTCACTTCTTTTTGTTAAGAATTTGATGATTTGCGACAGTAAATTATAAGGAGAAAAATATTTTTTTAGGAATGTTGCTCAAGAATTACATTTTTTTTCTCGCAATGATATCGAATTGAAACTAAAATGATATTGTTTATATAAAAAAATGCATATTTTATAACATCGTTTCTATTCGTGACTTTTTCTTCAGTTTTAAAAAATCTTATAAGTGTTTATGACTTGCGTTTTTAATAAGTCATTTATTATGGAAGTATTAATTACTATTATTGTACTAAATGTTTTAAATTTTAACACGAAACGACAATATTTTAAATTTAAAAGACGAAAAAATCATTACAATACTTTTTAGTTTTTATATCTGCATACGTATCTATTCTTAGATAAATATTATTTATTATAAATAATATCTAAGTCCCTAGCCTAATCAAGAATTGAAAAAAAAAATAAAATAAAACATTAAAATTTACACAAATTTATTTTCAACATAATGTCCTTGTTCAATGCCTTCAAAACCCACAATTTCATTTTTAATCACTTCAGTCGCGAATTATACAGTGAAAATTTAAGAGAATAATGAACATTCAGCATTGATAAATAAATAATAATTATTATCGTAAATTAATAATAAATTTATTAATTTACAGTTTACACTTGGGCAACACGCACACATATGTCTTTAGTCGGATACGGAATTTTATTCACTATCTAACCGTTTTAACCTATACTTGGGTATATATCAGGGCCGGATTTAGATGAAGTCACATTCTAAGAAACTATTCCACTTGTGAGGCCCCTCCAAATTTCCCCATTTTATAGAGTATAAATTAAGGTGGAAGAGTGTTAAGTTTAAAACAATAAAGCCGAGGATGATAACGGGTGTGTAAAATTACAGAAGCTTTTTAGCGTCTACAATGCGTTATGACAGCATATGTAAGAAAGGACTATGAGGACAGTGACAAAAATGTTATGCACCTTGGCTGGGGGAACCCCTAGATTCTGAGGGCCTAAATTCCAGCCTAAGCCTGAAGGTAAATTGAAGAGGTAGAGAGAGCGATTGATGGCAATCTATTCATACAGTTCTCTACTTTTATAATATTTCAGGGTAAATATAATCCTGGCGGTAATGTTGAATATCCGACGATTAAATTTAAAATCTCTTTCTTAAAATCCTTAATCGCGTTATTCTTAAAAACACGTTAAATCGGAAAGTATATTTTTCCTCTTCGCATTTACACGATTATTGCTTACACCTTAACAAAAAAAGAAAGAAAAAAAAAAAAAACACGCAAAAATTCCTGTTTGTCTAATTTTAACAAAATTATGCGTCATACACATAACGATGTGTGCAAATGATGAATTGAATTAAGTGTGTGCTGGAATTTTTAAAAATAGGAATTCTTAATCCATTAAAATTTAAGACAATGAAAAGAATTTCACATCTTAGAACGTTGTAAAAGAGAAATATTTTTCCGGTTTAAAATCTGTCGTTTTAATTTTTTTTTTTAGTTTATTTCTTGAACACTTTTAGATTATAATTTAATGTAGATACAGATTTTCAACAAAGAAAATAAAATATAAATTTTTAACGAATAAAATAAAATAAAATAAAAACTGACGTTCAGTTTTCAAAGGCTGCTAAAAAGAAATTCTCAGACCTAGACTGTCCAAAATCTGACCAAATAGCAAAACAATCTTTTTTTTTTTAAATTTTATTTTGAGAGGTCGGTCCAATAACTTCTCGGTCACCATTCGTTTTGTTGGGGGCAAGCCGCATTCCAGATATACGTACGTCGTATACCTAAAGTGTCTATCTTTTTTTACCTGCGCGCGTTCTCACCTTTTAACTTTTAACAATCTCAGTCGTTTACTTGATGTTAGTAGAAGAGATGTTAACAAAAGATAGAAATGAAAAATAAGGAAAAGTGGGGGGAGGATCAAATTATATTTAAATTATTTTAGCTAACATTAAGTTTAAAATAAGGAGAAGAAAGAAAAAATATCGCGAGCAAATTTCAAATGAATGACGACTACTAGTGTATTGTAAAAATATATGGGTTTGTTTCGTTTTCTTGTTTTTCTGAGAATGAAAATGGTTATTTCGATATAACGAGAAAATGGTAAACCAAAGAATGAAATGAAATAAAACAGTATAAAAGCTATTCCAAGTGAATTATGTTTCTTAGTTAATTTCTTGATAAAATGAAAAGGGACGAAATATTTTTTTTAAATTGGCTTAAGAACTTGAAATCTATCACCATCGTTCATTTGTCGAGAAAACATTCTTTTTCGTAAATGGCTCGGAAAGAAAAATTAATTAATATTTTTTTACAGCAGTGTTTAATCATTAAATTTTTTAAAGCAGTGTTTAAAACTTTAATGCAAGCATAGCATCCATAAAACAAGACTGCATTTCTCTAAAAGAAAGATAAAAAAATCAGGATATGTGTGTATGTAAGACGCGAATCAAGACAAATCCAGAGAAATAATAATTGTAAATAAAATGAGAAAAAAGAAAGAAGAGAAAAGAAAACGATGGAAACAAAGAAAAAGAGAAGAAAAAAGAGAAGAAAACGAAGAAAAAGAAAAGAGAACTAAGAAAAGAAAAGAAAAGAAAGAGAAGAGAAAGAAGAAACGAACAGAGAACGAAAAAAGAAAAAAATGAAAAGAAGAGAAAGAAAAGAACAGAACGAAAAGAAGAAAAAGAAAGAGAAGAGAACGAAGATAAGAAAACGAAAAAAGAGAAGAAAAAAGAAAAAGAGAAGAAAACGAAGAGGAGAGAACGAAGAAACGAACAGAGAACGAAAAAAGAAAGAAGAAAACGAAGAGAAGAACGAAAAAAAGAGAATAAAAAAGAGAAGAGAATAAAAAAGAGAAGTGAACGAAGATAAGAGAACGAAAAAAGAGAAGAAAAGAGAAAACAGAAGAAAAAAACGAAGATAAGAGAACGAAGAAAAGAAAAAAGAAATGGAGAAAGAGAAAAAAACGAAGAGAAGGGATAATAAGACTTAAAAGGAGACGAAGAGAGAAAGAGAAAGAGAAAACCGAGATAATTATATACAGTCGTGGTGTCTGTCAATCAAGCAACAAGAGTGTCACGTTATTGGCATTGTTGCTGCTGCAACTACAAGAAGATCGTACGTAATGCATGGCACGGTGCAGATCCTGGGGGAGAAACTTGAGCTAAAAGTGCAAAAAGATTTACAACAGAGCCATAGTGCAGAATTAAAAGATTCAGTTTTCTAACCAGCATGTAAAATAGACACTGTCAAAATGCAAGACGAAAAGAAAAGAAAAGGAAAGAGTACAGAAATAAAGAATTAAAAATATTTCACGTATTTGAATCTTTGCACCAAATTTATGGCGGTTAGCGCTGGAGATTAAGTGACAACAAGTCACTCAAACCTCCTGCTTTTTTAATTTTTTTTTTTTTCATTGCCTTCGCAAACTCCAGGACAACCGTAGTGTCGATCTGCTTTCATTTTTTAATTAATTCCTCTGCAGGGTGCGATGGATGAATTGTCGTCTACATTACGGAAAAATAGAAATAACACTGACATCTCATTTTGACAGATATATTTACCAAAATTACACAAACTATCTTGAAATACTAAAGAGTAAATTTATTTAATAAAACTGCCATTGGATTCAACCCCGGCCTCCAGAGGACTTCGGAATCTCCTGCAACTCTTCTCGGCGGTCTCTTTGTTTAAGTTAGTGAATGCTGCCATAATTCTTGCCTTCAGTTCATTGTTGGTGTTACAATGTGTTTTATTGGTCTCTCGCTCAACTGCGCCTTGACACATAAGAATCAAAGAGATTATAGGCTATGGAGTTAGGAGGCCAGATGCAAGTAGTGAAATTGTCTGACAGTCATGATTGGGTTCTCCTGTTTGCCTGGCATGGTGCAGAGTCTTGTTGTCAAACATAGGGTCTTCCAGCAATCACCCTCTTGACCCAGGGCATCACTACCTTCTCAAGGCACTTGATGTAGGCCTCCGTGTTGAGTCTGAGGTCTTCACCAACAATTTCGACAATTCTTTTCCTATCAAAACGATCAGAGTCAGTTTTCCGAGCTACCGTACCTTCGTAATCACCATTAGACTCATCCAACTTTTTCCGAATCTTCTGCAGCGTCCCTAGAATGACGCCCAAACACTCTGAAGTGTATTGGAAATTCTGGTGCAAATCAGAAAACAGTACAGCATGCAGTTTCCAAATTTCTGGCAAAGTGAATTGTGTCATGGTACTCTTTTTCCCCACAGAGGGTGTCCAACTGACCCTACTATACAGTACAGTCGACACAATCGAAAATATTCAACGAACATGCTCGAAATTAAGAATATAAAATGGCGACAATTTACCCATCGCAACATTCAAGAAAAAAAAGAAGAATTTCCCAATTTAAGAGAGAGAATAATGATCTATGTATGAAGAACGCTGGGGAAATGATTTTGGTCTAAATACTTTGCGATACGAAAATGGAATGCAAAATAATTAAATAAATACCCTCTAACCCATGCGATAAAACAGGCAACCCAATTGGAGTTAACTGATAGTCTTGTTGCGCAATCAGTGTTTTTAATCATCAGTGATGATCTCCAACTGAACGCCATTTTTTTTTTCTCTAAAAAAAGTGGTTTTGTTTTTTGTCGTTAGCATGACGAGAGTTTAATTTTAGATTTTTTTTTTTTCATTATTCTTTTTTTTTAACGATACATCCACGCTAACACAGAACGTTCTTTCAATGTTACAGACACAGTTGGTGGGGGATATGTGAGGTATTGACGACGTTACTGTAACATTGCAACCAACAATTTCCTTGACCCCCGAACTGACCGCTCTCCCCTAACGTTGCCACAACTTCCGCACCGGTCAAATATCACTTTTTTTATTCACTGAAGAAAGCATTGAAGGTATCAAATTTCTTTTCGTATTTTCTAATTGAGACTCACCAGTTCGGATGATGACAAAGTTTTTATAACTTTCTGGGCATATTATGGGGAGGCTACAAAAACGTTTTTCGCAATCCCTAGGGAAAATTGCGGATATGTTGAAACAACATTTTGTTAGCTGGAATACCGAAGAACTATATATTTTTTATTATTGGCAAAATTGGCATATTTTTAAAAAGGTAAAAATGCAACTCAAAACAAAAAAAAATATTTGTGCAGTTCATGGAGAAGGCACTGACAGTGTTTGAACATGTCAAAAGAGGTTTGTGAACTTTCGTGTTCCACAATCGGATAGACCTGTTGAAGATGATAAGTGGTCAATATACGAATTAAGAAATATGAACACTCGCTATACAGCACGCAATATAGCCATTATATTCAAAATATCCAAAGTAAGCGTTGAAAATCATTTGAGTCAGCTTGGTTAGATTAATTACTTTGATGTATAGCTTCCACATAAGTAAACAACAACATTTGTATTAATCTGGTTATGTTAGTCACTTGGGTATGTTACTTTAACACGTGCAGAAGTCTGGTGGCGCCCAGGGCGAGGATTGTGGCTGACGCCCCCTATCACTACACCTACCCCCAACAAAATCGCAACAATATATTATTTTCTTTTGGACAGATCCATTGTTCACAAAGGCTTATCACAATCAGTTAGAGGGAATGTTTAAATAAAATACATTGACGCATTATACGAATTGGACAGATTTTATTTATTCATTTATTTCAAAGGGAGTTGCCAAAGAAAGTTTATAAAGTTCTTTTTCTGTCTTTTTTTTTTTGTTTGTTTGTTTTTTTTAAATAAGAGTAATGTGATTCTATATTATTCGAATACAAAAAATATTTTATTTTTAATATCTAATTTTAAGTGTATTTGCTAAATAAAAACAAAAAATAATATACTCCATCAGAAGTGCCTCCTGGAGCCATTTCTCCGCACACCACTGCTTTGACATGAGTAAAAAAATTTAATTCCAACCAGCTTGATTATGTTAATCAATTTGATGTGTGGCTTCCACATAAGTAAATAATAATAATAACAACAGTAATTTGCATCAACTTTGTATGCTAGTCACTTTGTTGAGTGGCTTCCACATCAGTTAAGCAAGGAGGAAAATGCCTACTAGAGAGTGTTTCTGTGTGCGATTTGCTACTTTAACATTAAAAAAATTGTTCCTGTTTTTCATAAATTATAACGAGTAACGAAGAGTGGGTAGTTTAGAACAACGCGAAATGCAAGGAATCATAATATAGGTGAAATAAGCCACTCAACGTAACGGTTTTCATCCAAAAGATGAGGCTGTGCATATGGCGAGATTGGAAGAGAAACTTTTGCAATGTTGTTCTCCTAAAATTCCAAACTATTGATTCGAACAAATACTGCTCCCAATTAACCTAATTCAAGGCAGCAATTGATCAAAAGCATTTGCCTGTCTTAAAAAGAAAGGACGTCAGAATAACATTAGATCGCATGCTTCTTTGGTGACCAGGTACAAACCTTTACAGATTGGCAAGTTTTCACTCATTCGCTATATTTACCAAAGAAAACTTTAAATTACCATTTATTCTGGTCTTTATAGAATTGCCTTTAATAGAAAGTTCCATACAAGTTTGCACTGAGCAGTTTGTCTTTCATTTTTTAGATGAGGCATAGTGGTTAAAGACGCGTTGCTCTCATCTCGGAGCTCAGTCCCTGGATCAGGTAGTGAAACTATATACATTTATTCAGCAGGAAAGAACTGGTATCACAGGAACAGAATAAACAGATAACAGCCAAAAGAATGAACACCTGAAGATGACCAGATTTTGGTTGAAACGTTACGTCTATAATATCTTGATTATCAATAGCTCGAATAAATCAAAGTATATTTGACAGTATTTTTTTTTTTGTTTTTGAAGTGGGGTAAAATGTTCCGCAAGAACAGAATTATAAAACTGCTTGAAATATTCTATCAAGGTAACATCGAAAATAACTGAAGGGCTGTCTTAATACAGTGAAGGAACCTTTGCTCAATTCACTAGGAACAGACAGGCTCACCAAGAAAGTGTTGTAGGTAAGAGGGGTAAGTACACAAGGATACATGCACGTCCCCAAACCTCATAGAATATTAAAATAAAGTTCATATATTAGGTGACATTAGAATTGTCTCGATTTCAGCTAAACAGTCCTGTCAACATAATTCTAACAATACAAGTGGATCCTATATAACACTATGTGTAGGTGTTTATATAAACATACAGGTACACATACTAATACTACTTAACAAGTCAAATATAGTTGAAGCCTGCTTAATCAATGTAAATAAAGCAACAAAAATATAAAAATACCAGAATTTCTTTCTTTATATCTCATTCTCTGGTGAAGCTTGAATGAAAGTGTTAGATTTATAAACGTTTCCTGTTTGTACATTATCCTACCATTCTGTCGGATTCCGATGTATATTTGATCATAATTCGCACAGACAACGCTCTCACACCCTGATTGAGCACTCTGGAAGAATGGTAGACTTTGAAAAACAGTACCTACTCTAGCATATACGCATCGTTCATTCAGCAACGAATTAGAACAAGCTCAGCTATTGGGCGTGTATAATCATAATATACACGCTAAAAAGTCTGCCTCTTTCTACCAAGCGCCCATAGCTCAGAGGTAGAATCGCCGACTGACGCCAATTCGGTCGGGTTTCAATCCTGGGTTAAAAAGTAATCGGAGTCTAACCATACTGATGAGCTGTGATACAGCGAAACAGATCTGTCTGCGGTTAACTATATATATATATATATATAATGTGTCATTTAAATGATTGATGTTATTTTCAGCATCCCGACTCTAGAGTTTCGTAGACGGACCATCCAGCAATAGCACTGTCCATTCAATATGACACACACACACACCATCATGGGATGTTGAAGGTAATATCAATCAGCTGAGTGACAAATGTTTTACTTAATTATCAAGGTCTTTTTTATTTTTATTTATACAGAACATTTTAAACTGGAAGGAATAGACGGATTAATACCTTTCCGTCTATTCCTTCCAGTTATGGGTTAAATAACAGGACAGATTGGGTTCTATAGCTTTGGTCGGCAACCAGTCTACCGCAGAAAGCAATGGCAACCTACTGCGGGATAATCTTCTGCCCAGTCAGTCATGTCTCTTTCAGGACATGATCACCCAAAGTGTGTATCATGTATGGCACTTAACTGACTAACTGCTGTGTTTTTTCAGGATGTAGGTGATCATGGACCTTCACTTGTCCCTATCCCTTGTCTCTCATAACAATTTTTCTCTTGGTATGTCTATCAAATTCTACTGCGCCATCCACCTGCTCAAGCCTATCAAGTATGTCTCACATTATTTTCCTTTGACTGTTTTCTCTCTATCCATCCCGTAATTATTAGAATCTCCAAGCCTTTTTTCCTCATTATGTGTCCCAGAAATGTTAATTGCCTCTTCCGGCGCGTTTCGTCACCCTAGAGACTTTTTCAGAGCAATCGAAATAATTATATTTTGCACAATGTTGTTAAGACAAAATGTTGTTAAGACAAAATGTTGTTGATTACTAAAAAAAAATTTAAAATTGCGATTAAAGCAGTTTCCCTCGTCTCTGTTTTATTCCCATTATCTTTCCCAGAGATTACAGCTGAGAATATTTACACACACACGATGACAAGTGGACGGAGTAATTCCTGAAAGATCCGTCTACGAAATGCAAGTGTAACAAACCTTTTACGTGTATTGATTATCAAGGACGGTTTTCATTTTTATTCTTCTAATGGATAGCTGAAAGAATAGCCGAAACCGCTTGGATATGCAGAACATTTGGACAAGTTTTACACAATTCATGTCTAGAAAAAAATTCATACAAATATATGAAAAATCAATTAAAAAGTTTAATTGCAGTATCTTGTCAGTCGTCTTTAATGAAATATATATATATATATATATATATATATATATATATATATATATATATTTGTAAATGAGTTATTACGCGACCTAGGTTTCTACCATGTGGTGTAATAATAACTAGTTTACAAATGAAGAATATTCAAAAGTTCTACAATATAATTGTATTGAACACTTTTTAATACAACTGTGTACTAGTCTAATTTTATTATGACTAAAACCTATGCAATTAAACAATCAATCAATATATATATATATATATATATATATATATATATTCTCTACCAGTGTATTGAACGCTTTACGTGTTAGGTTACTCGTCTCGGGTTTTTTCTTTCGACTAGTACTTTGACTAATGTTCAAGTGCTTAGTTAGTTTCTTTTTTTGTTTCCATTTTTCCCCTCCGCGTTTATACTCGGTGGGGTTTTCGAGACGTGTTCAAAGACAAATTTACAGTTATATATATATATATATACACACACACTAGTTGATTGAAAATTAACTCCCCATCTTAAAATATTTATAATTTATTTATGAACTATATTTTTTGTAATAAATAGATGAAAGCGTTTAGCATGAGGTTTTATTTTAAATTTGATATGGGCACCAGATTTTGCTACCAGCTTTGAGTTGCCCAGAAAACATGTCAATTGATTTCTCCAGGAACTCTTGTGGTAAAGAAGACATAACTTCTCGTATTCGCCTTTCAAGTTCTTCCATAGTCTTGTTTTTTAGTATAATAGACATGTTTAACCAATCCCAAAGAAAAAAAATTCACAGAATGTTAAGTCAGGCCTTCTGACTGGCGACTTATACGTGAAATAGGGAGTTACTTTTTTTTCAGTCACCATTTATATATCCGGGTGATAGTGGGTAAATTAATCGTGGAAAAAATTCTCCTGTTACGCGTTTTGTTTACCCCCATTTACCAATTTGTCATTCAGTTGCTCGTGAAGATATACGACGTGATGTTGAAAAATTCTCGGCTATCAAAAAAAATAAATAAATGAATAAAAATAAATAAGTGTCCGATATTTGATCAAAGTTTGTAAAAGTATGGTGACGAGATACCAAGAAAAAAGATATTGAGAACGACAACAGACAGAGAGCCAAGTGGAAGTTCATGATCGCCTACGTCATGAAAGGACAGAGCACATGAAGAAGTCAAACCGTAAAGCTTTCAGTACCCTTTTTAGACAGATACAGTGATAATTAATGTGGCCAAAAAGATAATGCAATGAGATTGCGAAGTAGAAAACCTATTGAATTGATGAGTTTTATACGAAAAAAAAAATTAACCGATATAAACAGGCGGACATCATAAACAAATAAAAACTGGTGTCCACGTAAGACAAGAGAAAAAGAATAGAGAATAAAAGAAAATTTAGTTCATCGTCGAAGTCTTTTTTCACAACTCATCTTTAAGTCAACAGCAGCAGTAGCGGCCATTATCTAAATAATGTTTAGGTTTTTTGTTTCGTTTTTTTCTGAAAGTAACAAGTACATCTGCAACATTTCGCCAGATCTTTTAATTTTTTTCCCCAAATATAAATTTTGACATTGCTTAAAGAAAGATCGAATTTAAAATAAGGAGGGAATTTTAAAACCTACTGTCCAATTAACTTATATTATTAGTTTATTTATTAAAAAAAAAAAAAAAAAAAACTCTGAATATCTTATTTTGATTTTACAAATATACAAATTGTGAAAAGTCACCTCTGCTAAGACAATCCCCTGCAATCCAAAATTCCGACCCTTCCATCTTATTCTTGGAGTAAAAGAACCGAATTATCCAATAAGCTACGACATCTTCTCTGCCCTGCCCTTCCGAAATAAAAAGCCGTTTTTAGAATTCTGTATTTTATTTGCGACACACACACACGTTCATCTATTTTATTTGTTAGTATACAAAAATACAGACATTCGCTAGATATGAAAAATGTTATCAAGATGCGCATGCGCGCACAAAAATTTGTTTGCTTATATAAAAATTAATAAAATACAGGTAAATTTTGAAAGTATAAATACGGAGAAATTCTTTTTGTTTTTAAATACAGGTAAAATAAGTATAGGTAGCGAGTATTTTTTTCTGTCACTTCTATCTTATTTTTTAACGTTTTCAAAATCTGGTTTGAAATTTATCATGTATTATCATGCAATCTAAGATGAAAGCGGTCACATTACTTACTTTGCCTAATTTATTAATATGCGTACATTTTTGTCACTTTTACTTTGATAATAAAAATAATAATAAAATAAAAAATGATGATGATGATGATAATACTTTATTATTATTATTATTATTATTATTATTATTATTATTAAATGATTCCCACCACCATCTACTCACTGACTAATGTCTGTTCCATTTTCTGGAAAATGTAGATGAGAACTTTCATGAAATTAGTATTAATTGAGATATCTTGACGACGGACAACATAGAATAATCCTTGTCAGGAAAAATTTTTGCGCACGCGCAATTAAGCGTGTGCGAATGTATCCAGTGTTTTTTTTTTTTTGTGTGTGTGTGTGGTGGGGAAGAAAGAAAGAAAGATAAATAAATGGTTTTTAAATGTGTGTTCTGTCTTTTTGCAATTTATATGGCGTCTGAAATTTGTACAAACACATAAAGACAAAAGGAAAAACTATTCTTTACCGACGTGTTTCTTCATATTGTCTGAAAAAGACGTAGGGAGCTGGTTAATTTTTATTTAATTCGGCCTTGTGTCAGACTTAACCGAACCCCCTCTACAGCTTACAAGTTTTATCATCATCAGAATTATCAGATTTTCATCAGAAGGTTGGTTGCAGGTTGGAATGTGTGGAGTAAGAAGAAATACATTTTTCATTTTAAAATATAAATCTATTAATTTTTTTTTTATTTATATCTCAATTTTTACATACCACACATCCACATATGTATAGAATTTGAATAGAATACACAACATTCCATACTCATAAAAGACATAATATTTATATTTCACACATATACATTTTTTTGTGTGATTTCAGTGAACAACTTAACATTTTTAACAATATTCGGCCTATTTAATTTTTGCACAAGAATTTATACAAAATGTATATCAATGGGTATATAAATTTATATCAAATGTAGATGTATGTATAAATTTATACAAAATAATGTTGAATACTATTTTATAAGCGACTTGGTTACAAGCAGCTACATTCAAATTTGACTAAATCTTCTTAAGCAACTCTCTCTCTCGACGTCATTATGGCTTAAGTTAAGCAACAACAACAAAAAAAAAAAAACAACGGGAAAACAAATAAAATGAGTTACTAATTATGTTATTTCAAGAATTCTATCAAGTCCTTTCGTATTGTGCTATTGAAATGTCTTTCTTTACTATTTATGAGACCTAAATAACAAAAAATAAATGCAAATAAATTGATTGTGCCTTTAGGTACCTCCACTCATTTTCGATAACTAACTTTTAAACTGAATTTTTAAAAATAAAATAAGTTTTCTTCAAACTTTTATTTTAGTTTTAACTGAAAGCTAAATGATTAAATTTACTATTTCCAGTAATCAAAATACTCTGGTGTATTTCAAACAGAAATTATATTGATTGGAATCTAAAATTTTGAGATTTTTTTTTAATTTTGAGATTTTTGGGCCATTTTTGAGCGATCGACACATTTGTAACTAAAAGTTGATTCTTGGTTTTAAAAATCTCGCAAAAATAAATTGCACATCTGTGATACATTATTTTTGAAAAATTTTCAAATTTAATGTTAAATTAATCTGATTTACACAATTATTATATAAAATATTTCTTAATCACAGTTGAACTTTCTGACCTTTCCCCCGTAATTGATATGTGCTGACAGCTTGACAAACGCGAGATAAGTGTATGGCGATCACAAGTGACATAATTGTACAATTTTTTTCAGGTAAGGAGAAGAAACAGTGAAACACATGACTTTTTAATGTACACGTAAAAATTACCATACAAAGAAAAAAATGAAAATTAGTTTACAAATTTTAAAAATTTCATTATGAATCGAAAAGATTGTACGTCTGAAGAAAAAAAAGATTTTTTTCTTCAGACGTACAATGTCCTTAATTTATATTATTTATTAAAGTAATTACATAGTAAAATAACAAATGCAATAAAACTATTTCGGAGCAGATTTTATGAAAAAGGGCGAAATGGTTGGAAAAAAAAATACACGATTTACATTCTCCAATGAATCCTGCGTTTAACTAATAAAATCAATTTTGTCTACAGAATTTAATTTCTTGAAATTTCAAGAATTTACGTGGAGATGTAAAAAAATATTTTTGTTAATATTTAAAAAAAAAATGATTTCAAAAAAAATTTCATTCATTTGTGAATAAGTGCTGAAAGTTTCATTAAAATCAGACAATTATTTGATTTTTGCCAGAATTTCCAAATTAATGTGTTTGTCACTGTAAAAAAAAGGGTTATGTAACATTACATTTTCCATTGTAAACTCTGGTAACCATTTAGTTCCCCGATAACGAAAATAAAAACAAACTTTTTCCCAAAATTTCGAACTTAGTAGAAAAGATTAAAATTTTTTAAAAATAATTAAAAAATACCTTGATCTTACCTCTTTTGATGGAAAATGTTCATTTTTAATAAGGTTGGGGCTATTTTTCTTCATACTAGGCTGTTTTTTCAACGATTCAGTGGAGGCATATATATATATATATATATATATATATATATATATATATATATAGCATAATGATGATCCACGTATACTATCTTAATATGTACAGGAAAAACTACTAAAAAGTTGTAAGTTTAAAAATGTATTTTTTTTTGACAGTATTTATTTATTTCTATTATTATATATATATATATATATATATATATAATATTTTTATTTTAATTGGCTAAAAACATTTTACAATTAAAATAAAAATATAATAATAGTAATAAATTGATTTACTTTGTATTGAGTAACTTTTAAAAAGCAAATGTTGCGAACTGTGGATTTTATATGTAATCAAAGCTTATGTGTACCAAACGTAGAATATTATATATATATATATATATATGGGAAAATTAATATAATTTATATTTATATATAAGAAATGAGAAAAATTCTTTCTCTTTTGTGATTAATTTTCCTAACATTGCTCTCTAGTATATTAAATTGTATACATCATTGTGTGTGTGTGTGTGTGTGTGTGTGCATGCTTTTTCTCGGATATTCCCGCTCTAAACGAAATTAAGATTATTGTTGCATTTCTCTGAATTGTGATCGATCTTATTCCTTTATCACTGACTATCTGGGTAGCAAATTTATTCTTTTCACAAATATATATATATATATATATATATATATATATATATATGAAGAATACGCAGTAACAAAATCAGGGACGCCGTAAATTTTCGATTTAGATCGTTTTTTTTTTTGTTTTTTTTTTAGGAATAAGACTGTTAGATTTGAAAAATAAAAACTAAGGATAAAATAATAATAATAATAATAATAATATGAAAAATGACGTAATAAATAATAAATAATAATAATAATAATAATAATTGAAAAAACAAAAAAACAAAACAGTGAATTTTTATACTCATTATCCCTCATGATATGCATCGGAAAAATTGCGAAATCGCCCGCAAAAATTCCTGCTGACATCACTGTTAACGGATTAACATATTTTAACATCAATCCTATTATTTTCAAGCTCTCATTTGAGAAAAAGAAATGTTAAATCAGCAACAGGAATATTTACACACAGCCAAGAATAATTTATCCTTTATTTAGTATTGGATAAAAATCTTATAATCTATTTTATCAGTTAAAAATAATGATAAAAAAATATTCTAATGTGCAGATATTCAAACAACGAGCAGATTAAGATATTCACAGACGTATACTGGATAAACACACATTGGTATAATTTATATGCAAAATTACTAAGTTCAGTTATGTCATGCACAAAGCAAAAAAACAGTAGTAGAGTACATGTGCGGTTCGAACTCTCGACATTAGCGAATCGGTCCACGAGACTAAGTTATCATTAACTACCGTAATACAGTTGTAAGTACTCAGAAATATTTTATACCCACGGCGCATCACAAGCAAATTGAGTATAACAAAATAATTAAATCACAATTATAAAATACATTTTATTAAATTTTCTAATAGGAATTAAAGAAATAAGCTAATTGCCAATCAATGATTAACTGGGGCAAGGAAGGGCTTGTAAATGTTAACTGTTTTCATTTAATCACTACAGAGAACCCTTTCTACTTGCCATTAGCACGGCTGAGGCTAAATTCCAGAAAAGGAACAACTTCGCCTTTTGGGGTTCACATTTACCACCGACAAGAATTGAAGTGATTATATTGAATCAATTGCTTGGTTTATGTGCGAAGAAAGTTGGTTCACTGTGTTGCGCCAGGCATTTTTTCTTGTCAGAATCCTTCTTGCACATTTATAAATCTACCATTCTTCCGTGCATTGAATACTGCTGCCATATCTGGTCGGGTGTTCCTTCTATTCATCTTGAGGTTCTCGTCAGAATCCATCTTGCACATTTATAAATCTACCCTTCTTCGGTGCATTGAATACTGCTGCCATATCTGGTCTAATGCTCCCATTATATATCGCGAGATACTTGATAAAATTCAAAAAACGGTCTATAATAGAACCAATCCTGATCTGGTATCTTGATTCAGTCATTTTCTCACAACTGTGAAATGGATTCTCTCCGTCTTTTCTACAGATATTTTTATGGTAACTGTTCTGATGAGCTCTCCTCCTCAGTATCTGAACTGTGTGAATTTAAGCGTGCTACTTCATTGTGGTGCAGTGGTTATCGGCTCGGAACGAGAAATCGGGAAGCCGAGTTCGAATTCCAGTTGAATGCATTGCATTCACTTACGCGCAAATACCCTTAGGAAAGGTATTCTCTTCCTTCCAGTTATGAGTTAAATAACAGGACAGATTGGGTTCTATAGCCTTGGCTGGCAACCAGTCTACCGCAGAAAACAATGGCAACCTACTGCGGGATAATCTTCAGCCCAGTCAGTCATGTCTCTTTCGAGACATGATCACCCAAGCGTGTTTCACGTGTGTCACTTAACTGACCGACTTCATTGTCAACTAGGTGTCACCCCTTTACTCTTGAACTAGTTAGAGGCCACCGCCACTTCTATTCTAACAGTTTCTTTTCTCACGTCTGGAACATCGCTACGTTTTTGTTTTTTTTGTTTTTGCTTCTCTACTACATAGAGCTTTGAAAAATTTAAGTGCAACGTCAATCGCCATCTTCTGTCTTCATAAATCCTGTTCATTTATTGACCTTCCTTCTCACTCCTCCTGATTAAAATATTTTCATTCTCTCCCTTGAAAACTGTCATTAACGCCTTGCTTGGGGTAAAATGATTAAAGACAAAATTGAAACATCACTTGTTAAATGGTTCAGTAAAAATATGCTTAAGTTTCATATTCACCAGAATTATATTCAATAAATAATCTCGAAATGACATCGACAGAAATAATACACACGGTACTGATATTTTCTTTTATCTTTATGAAGATTCTTTACTTCATGGATTTCTTCCAACAAATCAAAATCAAAATCAATCAACAGAATTAAACTCGATGGCTGTATTTTATATTTTTAAATATTTGTTTAAACGTTATTTTTTTTTTAATGGATACTCATATTGGAGAAGATTCTCTGTTTTTATTGATAAACAGTTTATTTATTTACATCTATCACCCTGAATATTCAATAAATCAAGAAAATATGAGTTCTCTGGCAGGATTCGAACTTACGTTCCTCTAGTAGTAATTGTCATTAGACCTGAAGTGTCTTATACCGTTCAGTCACGTAGAACCTCCCGATTAAATAATCAATCTAAGGCACGTCAGATCTAATGACAGTTTCCCCTAGGGGACGCAGATTCGAATCTTGCCGGAAGACGCATATTTTAAATAATGTTTCTCGAATATTCAGGCTGGTAGATGTAAATAAATAAATATACTCTTTAACAATAAAAACAGAGAATCTACTGAAATATTAGTATCCGTTAAAAAATAAGGTTTAAACAAATCAATTTAATATTTAATATATATAATATTTAATATATATATATATATATATATATATATAATGCTAGGAAATCGATTAAGTCCGACATATTTTAAATTGATTTGTTTAAACGTTATTTTTTAACAGATATATATCTCCAACGCAGAAAATATTTACAACGATGATCTCGTCTACAGCCATATATGATAAATTATACTTTTAGAACATGTACAAACTACTACAAAATTCTACATTTTGTTTTAACATTGAAAGAACAATCTCATCAGGTAGTTAAAAATGATGGTAAAAAACTATATATATATATATATATATATATATATATATATATATATATAGAGAGAGAGAGAGAGAGAGAGAGGTTTAATGCAAAGAATTTGTCATTTTAACTGAGCAGGTTCATGCCGACTTCAAAGTTTCGTGAGGAAACCGTTATGATGTCTTCACTCAGCGGGGTTGTTTTTATTTTTATTTTTATTTTTTGCCAAAAAAAAAAAAAAAAAAAATATCAGTCCCGATGAGTGATAATATATTAACGGATAATTTTATAATAATATATTTACGGTTACAAACAGTATTTTAAAATGAGCTTATTTAGCAATAATACATGTACATTAAGAGTGAACCTGATAAATAAGTTATCTATAAATTTTATCTAATGATTACAAGACAAATTAGTGATAATAGAATTCGTTCAATATTTTAAATTAAACATTCATAAATATTTTTCCTGTTTCAATTTTATAGGGAATCATTATACACTGATTTATTTGAACTGATGTCCTCATCCTGACTGTTATAGTCTTGCCATATTTCGACAGCTTCACGATTTTTTAAAAATATTATTTAGTTCTCTCTTTCTAATGCCGTCATTTTTATTTCATCAATAAAAATTATACTTTCATAAATATTTCGATAGAAATTGTAAAATAAAATTGACTATTTTCAAATAAATTTGATAGATAATCCATAGGACTTTTTTTTTCTCTCATTCAGATTAATTTGTTACCTTTGACATTTTAGAGTTTCCTTATTAAAACTATTCTGTGGAGGATTAAATTGTCATAAATTTTACTTTCCTATTATCCGAAAGAATAAAATAAAACAAAAGCAACTGCGATAAATTTGTTAAAGTCAGCTCACCGACGACCACCGAAAAGGAAAGTCAGTTCAATGTGACGTCAAGAACTCGTGACGTCATCATCTTGAGTCCTAACTTTCAACATGGAAGTCGTCGTCTGTGTCTTTAGATTTTTTCACGGTGTTTTTAAATAGTCTATTTTTTCTTTTAAATATTGCGTTAACTTATAAACAAAAACAATGCCTTACAGATGTGTTGTACCAAATTGCAAAGGGTATTATTAAAAACAGCCCAAAAGTTCATGTATTTTCTTTTTCGAAAAATAAAGAAGGCGGACCTGAAGTAGACTACCACCACGTTTGATTTCGTTCTTTTTCATTTTTTATTTACTTTTTTTAGCGAAGTCCTATCGATTGTTACTGCAACTTTACGATTGACAAAAAAAAAAAAAAGTGTGGGGGGGGGGATCAGTTTCTCATGCAACGTTATAGCAAATCGATCCTCCATTTTCAAACCACTCGCGTTGGGGTGGATTTGTTTATGTTTAAGTTCGTTGTTTTTTATTTTGTTTTTTTATTTTTTACTTTTTCAGCGCAGTTCTATCGATTGTTACTTAAACTTTCCGATTTTCAAAAAATTTTGAAAAATTACAATATTTAAACAAATTTGTGGAGGGGGGGTCAGTTTCTCATACAACATTTAAAGTAAATCGATCCGCTAATTTCAAATCACTATAAGGTTGTATGAGAAACTGGTCCCCCCCCCCCCATTAACATTGTTTAAATAGTGAAATTTTTGCAAATTCTTTTTTTGTCATTCGTAAAGTGTAAGTTGTAAAAGATAATATTGCACTGAAAAAAGTACAAAAAATTTGATAATGAACAAATTTA
>JBBBDQ010001122.1:2732500-2795000 GCA_037127315.1 Ascarosepion bandense | reverse complement strand
ACATATACGCATCATGGTTCTTGGTTTTTTTTAACTGCCCGTCATTAAGTATGAGCGTGCGGGGGGTCAGCTGAGGACGTGGGCAGCCACGCTGAAGGGGGACATGGAGCCGATCTCGGGCCCAAATGTCGTGGGATTTCGGAGGTGGAACCGGGACTGGGCAGAGATCGGAGTGGAGCTGGCTCAAGATCGCCGATCGTGGGCCGCCGCTGGGAGAGACGCTTCAAATGTTCTTGGGGATGCCGGCTCAACCCGTCCTGGGTGAATGCCGCTACAATACATAATACAATAATTTAAGTATGAGTGAATGATCGGTTAAATATTACTGGTATTTTCCCAAATATTACTTGCTAAATTATAGGTGCGTGTTATACAGAAATAAATAGCCTTTTGGGCGGAAATACAATCTGAATATGTCTGAGAAGAGAATCTGTTGAAATGTCAAATTTTATTTTAAGTGATTTTCCATTACATAAGTTTATAATATGAAAACTAATAGATTTTGTTAAACCTGATTGCGTAAACACATTTTGCTAAGACACTGTCAATTCATGTAAAGTTAAGAAAAGTCGTATAAAAGAAATAAAGGGTATTACAATTGAAGGAAGAATACAATAACACAAAACTGCTTCTTAACGACGGGTAGCTGAAAAGTTCTCGGTCCAACCAATAACCACGAAACGTACATGTTATTGAAAAATTGAAAATAAATACAATGTATCTAAATACAAATAAGAGACATGTCATAATAGATCCTTCCATAATAGAGACATGTCATAATAGATCCTTCCATAATAGAGACATATCATAATAGATCCTTCCATCCACAAATAAATCAAGAAAGTTTTGCGGCAGTTTTGAACATGAACTTGATTTTTTTCTTGTTAAAAGTTGAATAAGTTAACATATTCAACATTATCGAAAATATTGAATTTTATAGTTTTTTTTTGTTTTTTTTCCCGAGAATTAGCATGAACAAAACAAATTCGCGGATTTAGATTTTAAAAAAAGAACAAAAACAAATGACTCCAGTTAAGTTTTTATTCGTTAAGCGCCATAGCGATAAACGCTTGGGTGATAATGTTTCGTTAAGAAAAAAAAAAAAAGAATAAAAGAGAGACATGATTGAATGGGCAGAAGATTTTCCCACAGTAGGTTGCCATTACTTTCTGCGGTAAACTATGTTGCCAACCAAGGCTATAAAAGCCAATCTGTTCAGCTATTTAACCCATAGTTGGAAGGAGAAGAAACGGATTAATACCTTTCCCAGGGGTATTTGCGTGTAAGTGAATGCAACGAATTAAACTGGAATTCGAACACGGCTCTCAAATTTTCGTTCTGAGCCGATATCTACTGCACTACAAAGCACATCAATTTTACTTAGTTTAATTTGTAAAATATATAATGTAGCCCGAGAAAAAAAAAAGCAGATGTTAATAAGATAGCGGTAGCCACATAACAGTGCCTGATCAAAGAATTCGGGGGTAGTATGCACCGGCCCTACTTATAAATCAGTCTTAGCAATAGGCTCCGTGCTATCTACTCGTGTTCAATTATTGGATAAGATTGTGTTACGTTTTGCAGAACAAATCTGATTTTATATATATATAAAATCAGATTTGTTCTCCATTTGATATATATATATAATCAGATTTGTTCTACATTTGAGATATATATATCCGCAGACATAAATATATGTCAGCCGCAGACAGATCTGTTTCGCTGTATCGATTACTTCTAGCCAGGATTGAAACCCGACCGAATTGACATCAGTCGGCGATTCTACCTCTGGGCTATGGTAGAGGAAGGCGGACTTTAGCGTGCTATATACAATGTAAACACACGCCAGTAACCGAGAGTGTTCAAATTTATTACTAAATGAACGATAAAATGAGCAGCAAAGTACATGCATCAAAATTTTGCGTGAAGTCCTGCTACTAGGAGTCTCAAAATGTTTTTTAGGCATCTTGACGAATAATCTTCAGGACGAACAAAGTTTTTTTTGAGTGGAATACGTAATTCAAAACCGATCGTGTGCCGGTTCAAGATGTGGAGCGTTCAGAACAATTATTCACCACCAAAATCCAGAAAATATGAAACAAAAAAAATCACGTGACTGGAATCAGTTATGGGATCATCACGGAGATAATCACGGAAATTCTGAACATCCACTGCGTTGCTAGGAAGTCTGTATTCCGACTTCTGACACTTGATGAGGCATGCAAAATGTCCCTGTAATAACTGTATGCGTTTCTTAAGGAACTATTCGGAAGGGAACGAGTTGGTGGATATATAAACCCTTCTTGGGTTATTTAACACAAACTTTTGTTGGCTACTTAATATCAAAATCTGTTTTCTTTTATTAAAGTTAATCAGCAAACATATGTCGCCCATTCTGAATCCGTAACCACCCATCAAGTAGATGAATCCTTGGTGGGTATCACCTCTGGAGAAAATGCAATCGGGGTATTCTAGGCCCCGCCAAACAGAGCAGTCGGATGGGATGGTGACCAAATTTAAACAACTTATGAAGTATATTATATACGAGAGTAAAGGAGTAATTTTTCAAAGCCTACATTCGCATCCGGAATAAACTGGCATGCCCGTCTGTTTTTCCCAATCTGCCCACTGTTATTACAGATCTCTCGTTTATTTTATTTTTCACTTGTTTCAATGTTTCTGTTTATTCCAACCTCCTCTCCATCTTTTTACAAATAAAATTTTAATTAATTTTATTTCAATCTAACATTCTATTCCGAACATTAGGGTAACATGGAACATTTTTATTACCCCCGGAATAAAATCCTTTACCTTCAAAAATTGTACAGCAGGATTTAGTTATGTGAATTTTCCACCCTCCTCAGTTCAGCTCTTTATAGGATTGCCTTAGACCAATTTTACCCTCAGGTCACAATCATTGGTCACTTAACCAGGATGGAACCCGATGCAATTGAATAGCAAGGGCATCACGTGGGTCACTTTCTTCTTTTTTTTTTTAATATAAGATTTGAATAATTCTGTAAAAACGCAAGAAATGGCTCGTGAATTTTAATGCTTCCAAAATAAAGCTGCTACTTATTAACCACCACAGACAATCGCTCCGACCCCCCATTAGCATGGATCAGTCTAGTCTCCCTGAAAGTAAAACACTGCGCCTCCTCGGGTTAACTCTCACAACAAACTTCAAGTGGAATGACTATATAGAATCCATAGCTAAATCCGCTGCTGAGAAGGTCGGTTCTCTCTACAAGGGTTGGGAAGTTTTTCCCGTCTGAAACAATCCTGCACATATACAAATCTACCAACCGCCCGTGTACTGAATACTGCTGCCATATCTGGTCGGGTGCTCCTGCTATCCACCTAAGTGTCCTTGACAAAATCCAACGGAGAATCTGTAATGTGATGATCCCGACTTGGCAGCTCAGATACAGTCACTTCCTCACCGGCGCAGTGTGGCTTCCCTGTGTCTCTTCTACAAATACTTTTACGGCTTCTGCTCAGATGAACTTAGCTCACTGGTACCCCCTATACATGAATTTGCTCGAGCCACAAGATTAGCAACGAGGTCTCACCCTTTTACTGTGAAACCAACAAATTGTAAATGCAAATTCTACTCTATCAGCTTTTTCTCTCGCATTTCCTGCCTGTGGAATTCCCTTCTGTTTACTTGCTTTCCCGACAGCTACAATTTTCAAAAATTCAAATGTAAAGTCAATAGTCATCTCCTATCTCACTAATTTGCTTCCTCTCTCTCTCTCTCTCTCTCTCTCATACTCCGTCCTTCGTCCACTCCACTTTCATCAATATTCTCATCTTTCTCTTACCCTCTTCCTGACACCCCCTGTAACCTGTCACTCTTTCTCATAATTTTCCTCCTATGTAACCCCCTGCTCAACAGTGGTAGTAAAATGCCTTGCTTGGGGCGACACGATTATAAAAAAAAGAAAAAAGAAAAGAAGTCAACTATTACAATTTGAACTATAGTCAGAATCTTTGTCGTTTAGATTTGAGAATTATTCGTCTTGTAATGATGGTAAGTAAAAGCAATATAAACTAAGTAAGGGGTTCCTTCAAAACTTCCTTTGAGACCACTGCCCTTGAGCAGTTGGAGGACGCACCAGCCGAAATGAAATGATTCTAACAACAAAAATGGTAATACAGTTCTGAATAATTCATTGAAGAATAACAATATCCCAACGTCAAACATTTGCTATTCATTAGTGAACATTTTCAGTAATCTGCTGTTAACTTCTCCGAGAACGACAAAAGCTAGGACGTTCGTTTCATCTAAACCATTTCCGAATTAAAATCAAATTCATGCCCCTTGTAAGTGCGAGATTAAATGTCAGAATTTTTATTTAGAATTAGTTACTACAAGGAGGGGCTAGGTGACCCTCTACACATCGTACCAAGGCTGTATAAAATAGATTGTTCGGGTAGGAATATTGATCATGGAATGAGGAAGATTGGTGCAGAATAAAGAAAATAAAAATAATTCAGAGAACTACAAAATATTGGCTAATCAAACTGAGCAATTAAGCCATAATTAATTAAATAAAACTCTTTCGCCCCATGTAGCTGGTTCGTCTTTGTCTTCACTCTCCCTCTGTCTAAGATTTAACTCTCTTAAGTAGCCCCCTGCACATCAGTGGCGATACCGTCCTGCTTAGAGTTAAATAATTAAAAAAAAAAACAAATAAAAACGAGCAGTATTCATGGAGACCGTACGTGATGATTGACATTGCATTTGAATTTTTGAAGATTGTTGATTGACAGGAACACTGAAGTCCAAAGACGCATTGGAATGGCCAAGGACGCATTGGAATGGCCAAGGACGCATTTAAAAAAACTAACCAGAGTACTGAGAAACAGGAAAATCTAAATCAAATTCATGCCACGTGTAAGTGGGAAATTTAATGTCAGAATTTTTATTTAGAATCAGTTAATACAAGGAAGGGCTAGGTGACCCTCTACACATCGTACCAAGGCTGTATAAAATAGATTGTTCGGGTAGGAATATTGATCATGGAATGAGGAAGATTGGTGCAGAATAAAGAAAATAAAAATAATTCAGAGAACTACAAAATATTGGCTAATCAAACTGAGCAATTAAACCATCATTAATTAAATAAAACTGAACTGTTATATTTGTGAAAGAAGCCGATAGATGCATATGGGTGTAAGTATAGTACGTGGCCTACCCGGTTTGAATGTGTCCTACCTCAGTAAAAGTAGATTTAAGATATAAGTATTCAATTATTTATTGAAACTAATTATTTTTAACATTTATTTAATTTTAATTTAACTGTTAACAGCAGTTCTTTAACTACTCGTTTCTAAACATATTCAAACAGCATCCTTGAGCTAAAACAAGCAATTCTTTATCTGTTACCAGGCAGTTATAATAATTCCTTTTAACATACTATACCAGTGACGGAATTTCGTAGGCCGCAGTCAAAAGAAAGTATTTGTAGAAGAGACAGAGGGAAGCCACATTACGTCGGTAATAAACTGACTGGAGTTTAGCTACCAGGTCGGGATCAATTACATTACAGATTCTTAGTTGGTTTTTGTCAAGAAGCCCGAGATGAATAGCAGAAGCACCCGACCAGATGTGACAGCAATATTCAATGCATGTAGAAGATACATCAATATATTGATGTACATATTATTGAGTATCTTACACTGATACATAAGAAAAGAAAATAACCCAAACCCCTGTGATAGGAGGGAAATAAATATAAATATACCGACTATACCAGCATCTTCATATGTCTATTAGATAAGTGCCTAGCCATTGAAATATGATTGTATAAGAAATATCATAAATAATAATATCAAATTAAAATATAATAAAAAAATAACGGCAAAATATTTATAACGATACGCCATCTAAAATGACAGCAACATATATATATATATCTCATTTTATCCCAAGCAAGGCAGAACTGCCACTGGTGTGCAGGGTGTTACAAAAGAGGTGAGATGAGAAAGAGAAACAAGTTACTGGGGAGTTAGATAATGAGTAAGAACAGGATGAGGATACAGGTGTGAAGAGAGCTGCACGAGAGAGGAGTGTAAAGAAAGAAGAACATGATACAAGTGTTGTCATGGAAAGGATGTGAGTCAAGAAGATAAGAGATGGCAATTGACCTTGCATTTAAATTCTTGGAGATTGTAGTTTTCAGGGAAGCAAGTATACGGAAGGGAATTCCACAGGCGGGAAGTGCGATCAAAGAAGCTGTAGAGTAGAAATTGCGGTTACATTTGATTGGTTTCACTGTAAAAGGGTGGGACCTAGTTGCTAGTCTAGTAGCTCTAGCAAATTCATGCAGGGGGTGCACCAGGGAGTTAAGCTCATCAGAGCAGATGCCGTGAAAGTTTTTGTAGAAGAGACAGAGGGAAGCCACATTACGTCGGTGAGAAACTGACTGGAGTTTAGCTACCAGGTCGGGATCAATTATATTACAGATTCTTCGTTGTTTTTTGTCAAGAAGCCCGAGATGAATAGCAGAAGCACCCGACCAGATGTGACAGCAATATTCAATGGATGTAGAAGATACATCAATATATTGATGTACATATTATTGAGTATCTTACACTGATACATAAGAAAAGAAAATAACTCAAACCCCTGTGATAGGAGGGAAATATATAATATAGATATGCAATTGTCATTATATAATAGACAGTATCTAAAATTAGACATGATTTACTTCCGTAAATTTTTTGTGGCGTAAATTTCTCAAATCTTAACCGTCATTTTGTTTTATTTTATTTTTTTTATTTATTTTTTTATTTTTATTTTTTATTCCCCCTTTCATTCTAACTTTCCATTTTAAAATATTTCGGTTGCTGAGGAGATGTGAAATCACTTAGGAATTTCATGTTGAAATGTTCGTTCAACATTTTTGAATATTGAAAATTTAATTTTATATTAACTCTGTAATTTTAATTACATTGAGCTCTCCTCTTGTATCATTTTTTAATATTAAAATTTAATATTAATTAGGATCAGGTTTTTGGGATTTACTTTCCTACTTTTCCGTTTGGATTAAAGTATTTTAATAATATATATATATATATATATCTGTATGTGTGTCTTTTCACTACATGACAACATAATTATTGCAAAGAAATAAAAAAGGCACTGTTAAAGAGCGAATACGGCGCAAAAGCTTTCATAATTAGTAGTAAATATAATAAATGGTAGTAAAATGAATGAACTTAGCCGACGCTGCCTCGCTATTGTCTCTCTCACTCTCCATCCGTGTGACTATATATATATAATATATATATATATTATATATATATACATACATACATACACAAATACAATCTAAACTTATTTATAAATGGAATTTTGTCTGTGTGTGTGTATATCCGTTACCTATCGACTCCGAAACGGCTGAACCGATTTTCTTGAGATTTTACACAGTTGTACTATAAGCGTCTGCGAGTGTTCTTAGCTAGGTTTTGTGTCGAGGTGCCCCCGATAAATATCGAAAATCGATAATTGAATAAATCGATAATCGAAAAGGAGTGGTCCGATTTTAATCAAATTTGATACACTCATAGACAAAGACATAAGAAACGATATTCAGAACTTTCAAAGTTGCAGTTATTACAATAGTGCAGAAAATCGATTGTCTTTAATTGTCTGTTATATTTTATACTTCCGCTGGTAAAATATCTTGGTTTATTTTGAAATAAAGAAGTTGCCGATGATGCGTGAAGAAATTTCTCTTAGGGATTTCTTGTAGAAATAGTCATACAACTGATTTGAACATCGGAATTTATTTTATATATATATATAAGGTCTGTTTTTTATAATAGAGACGACTATTACCCAAGGAACAAATATCAAATCGAAAAGGAGTCCCTTAGGCAAATGTTGATACACAATGTAGTGAGGAATGGCAATTATAATTAAATAATGATAACAAGCGAAGGTAATAATCATTTCACCCCAAGCAAGGCATTCCACTGCCACTATTGCGCTTGGGGCTACATAGGGGGAGGTAAATAGAAAGAGTGGTTAGATATAGGAAATGTCAGAAGGGGGGTGATAGATAGTTGGGTGGGTGGGAAGAGTGTTTGAAAGAATGGAAGTTAGTTTCTTAGGAGGTGTCTATTGACCTTACATTTAAACTCCTGGAGATTGTAGCCGTCGGGGAAGCAGTCATGTGGAAGAGAATTCCACAGTAGGGAAGTGCGAGAAAAGAAACTGTTGGAGTAGACGTTGCGGTTGCATTTTATCGGTTTCACTGTAAAAGGGTGGGATATAGTTGCTAATCTAGTATTTCGTGCAAATTCGAACCTAGGGGGCACCAGTGATCTAAGTTCATCGGAGCAGATGTGTTAGTCGAATATGAAAATCCATTTCATTTTTATTCTTTTCTATGTAATCTTTCCATTAATAAATTTTATATTTAGTTTTGACGAATAATTTTATTTTCATATTTTTTTATGTTTTTTACAGCGTGGATTAAAGTCGGACGACATAAAACAGCAGCTGAAATGTTACAGGCGAGAAGCCTGCTTTATTCTTATGGACGAAATTGTTAAAATGTCGAGCCCCTGCACTGGAAGATGAAGCTTCAAGCCTTGTTTTAGGCGATGTCCCCTATTCCGAATTCACACAATTTAATCTAACAGCCGAAGAACAACTAGGCAAGGAGAGTTGCAATTTAAAACAACATCTCTTACTTCTCTTTTCGGCCTGTAGAATACTCAGCTTCTTGCGTTCCTATCAACTTCTTCATATGCCGTGTCCCTTCAGGACGTAGGCGATTATGGATTTTTATTTACCCCTGCCCTCTGCCGCTCTTAATATTTTTCCTCTTGGTATCTCTCCCAAACCCCGCTCCGCCATTCATTTGCTCAAGCCTATCAAATATGTCTCGTGCTGCTTTCCCCTGTTTCTCTTTCCCTCTATCCGTCCTGTGAGTATTTGATTCTCTAAACACTCTTTCCTCATTGTGGGTCCCAGGAACCTCAGCTGTCTCTTTCTGATGTTAAGTATGAGTTTTCCTCCCGTTTGCATCTTCTCCAACACCTCGTCATTGCTCACGTGCTCGGTTCATGGTATCCTCAGCATCCTTCTGTAGAACCACATTTCTGCTGCCTCGAGCTTCTTCTTCATCCTTGAAGAGATTGTCTAACATTCACTTCCATACAGAAGGACAGATATCACATAGCAGTCCAGCACTCCTTTCTTTCTTTCCAATGAAACTTTCCTGTCTCTCAGTACTCTGGTTAGTTTTTGAAATGCGTCCTTGGCCATGCCAATGCGTCTTTAAACTTCAGTGTTCCTGTCAACTACAATCTTCAAAAATTCAAATGCAATGTCAATCATCACGTACGGTCTCCGTGAATCCTGCTCGTTTTTATTTATTTATTTATTTATTTTCACTCTAAGCGGGACGGTATCGCCACTGATGTGCAGGGGGCTACTTAAGAGAGTTAAAGTCTTAGACAGAGAGAGAGAGTGAAGACAAAGACGAACCAGCTACAGGGGGTGAAAGAGAAAGGGTAAGAGATGGGTGTGAACGCAGGAGTGAAGACAGTTACGAAAGTTGAGAGAAGTAAAAAGAATAAGATACACAGTGTGATGTGGAAAGAACTGGAATTAAGTGGATAAGAGATGGAAACTGACTTTGCATTTAAATTCTTGGAGGTTGTGGCCGTCAGGAAAGCAAATATATGGAAGGGAGTTCCATAGGCGGGAAGTGCGAGAAAAGAAGCTGGTGGAGTAGAATTGTCGCCTCCATTTGGTTGATCTAACTGTAAAAATGTGAGACCTTGTTGCCAGTCTGGTTGCCCGAGTAAATTCTTGTGGAGGGGGGCACCAGTGACCCAAGTTCGTCAGAGCAGAAGCCATAAAAATATTTATAGAAGAGACAGAGGTAAGCCACATCCCGACGATGAAAAGTCGGCAGAAGTCGAGCTGCCAGGTTGGGACCTATCACATTACAGATGTTCCTCTGGAGCCTGTTGAGAACACTGAGACAGCAGGGACGCCAGACCAGATATGACAACAGTATTGCATGCACGGTCGGATGGTTGATTTGTTCTTTCACCTCACCAATGTTTTCTCATTTTATTAGCATCTCAGTAACCCCGTATGTCTTAGTGGCTTTATCACTTTGCGTGGGGTGAAATGAGTTTTATAAATATATAAAAGAATTAGTTTTAACAGTGTCAACGCTAACGTTCATTTATGTAATTGCGCTAAACACATTAAATAATAAGAAAGTAAATTATCGTTGTTGGCTGCCGAACGTGACTCAAAAATAACCTTTTATAAAAAAAACACTCCAAAATATATAGAGGAAAACAAATAAGGAGCTACATTACAATTCCATCAAGATACCAAGACATTATGGTAGTATTTAACCAGGAGTTAAACAGAGGAGTAGGTCGGTACTCTTTAGCTTTAGATAGCAGCCAGTAGGAGAAGAACAACTCTGAATTCAAAACTGTGGATAAGGCTCTCCACTATCTTTCCAAAAGAGTCATAAAATTTCACAAAGAATAATGAAAGATTCGTCGAAAGACATGATCATCTTCAATCTGAAAGAGCCATGCCATTCACACACACACAGACACACATATATATATATATATATATATATGTGTGTGTGTCTTTTTATCTGGATAATTTTAACCCATTCATTGTTGTATGAATTTGGGCTGAGGAGCGGACTATAAGAGAGCCGCGAAATATAATATTACCAATGGGTTTATAAAAACATCCAACTTATGTTCATTATTATAATACTCTGTTAAATCTTAACATAGGATTCTCATTGGAGTTAATCCCCTATTGAATTTACCTTATCTAGTACCAAGGATTATATATATATATATATCTGTCAATTGATTGACGGATGTGCGTTGTGGTGCAGTGGATGTCGGCTCGGAGGGGGAAATCGGTGAGCCGAGTTCCAATTCCAGTCGAACACTTTGCATTCACTTACGCACTGGTACCCTTGGGAAAGATATTAATCCGTCCCTTCCCTCCAGTTATGGGTTAAATAACTGAGGTCTGTTGTTCATGCGATCTGTGGCAGACGTCCGCAACGATTGTTTGTTATCAGCAGTTCCAAAAAGTGCGGATGGTGCTACACAAGCCTTCACCACTTTAAACAATTCTTTCTGTGGTTGTCTGTGTTAGACGCTCATACGTTGAAATCGACGGGATAGTCCATTATATATATATATATATATATATATATATATATATATATATGGATCTTGAATAACTTGTCACTGGTTTCCAACAGATGGCTTTCCCAGAACTGCGTGTGTGTAGTTTCAGATGGTAACGCATCTATAAAGAAGTACTATAAGTAAGCTTGGAATTCAGTGTATGTCATTTCGCTGAAGGTTTTCAATTTTTTTTTTTTCATAGCATTAAACATGTCTGATTTCATGCTAAAGGAAGTATATTTGCAGGGAATTTTACTGCACTACTTTATTCAAAGAAAATCTGCACCTGAAGCACGCATAATTCTTGTTTACGGCAACCATGCTCTGTCGGAAAAAAATATGTAGAGATTGTTTTAGACGCTTCTAAAATAATGATTTTGATGTTGAAGATAAAGAACGCTCTAGCACACTAAAAAAAAAAATGCAGACTAAGAATTGGGGGCATTATTTCCTGAAGACTCATGTCAAGCGCAAGCTGAACTTGCAAAATCATTAGAAGTTGATCACATAACAATTTCGAAATGTTTGAACGCATTAGGAATAATTAAAAAACAAGGACATTGGGTGTCGTAAGAGTTGAAGTCGAGAAACATCGAACTATGTCTTGTCACGTGTGAACAGCTGCTTCAATGGCAGAAAAGGAAAGTTTTTTTTTGCATCATATCGTGACCAGCGATGAAAAGTGGATACACTACGATAACTCTAAGCTTAGCAGATCGTGAGGTAAGCCCGGCCATGTATCAACATGGGCGGCAAAGCCGAATATCCATGGCTCGAAGCTTTTGCTAAGCATTTATTGGAATCAGCTGGGTGTAGTTTATTATGAGCTGCTCAAAACCGACCAAAACCATCACGGGGGATCGATATCGACGACAACTGTTGTGTTTGAGCCGAACATTGAAAAAAAAAAACGGCCGCTATAGGACCAGAGACACGACAATGTGATTTTGCAACATGACAACGTAAGGCCACATGTTGCAAAACGGGGGAAAAAAACTACTTGGAAATACTTAATTGGGAAGTTCTACCCCACCCACTGTACTCACCAGACATTGCCTCGTCTGATTATCACTTGTTCCGATCGATGGTACATGGCCTGGCTGAGCAGCACTTTCATTCTTTTGAAGATACTAAAAAATGGGTCGGCTCGTGGTTAGCCTCAAAAGACGTGTCGTTTTTCCGGCGTGAAATTCAAATGCCGACAGACAGATGTGAAAAAATAGTGGCTAATGATGAACAATACTTTTAAGAACATGTTTTTTTTACTAATTTATGTAAATAAAACATTACTTTTCATTTAAAAATTAGCGAGAACTTATGCAAGGTCCCTAATCATTCAGTTTACTGTTCAGGAGGTTTCAGCAGTTGACTGCTGTCTTTCTCATATTTCATTGTCTTTAGATTAAGTTTAAGCTATTTACTTTGTGCAGTAGTTATTGTTATCAGCCTGATATTTTCTCTCTCTTTTGTGTGGATGTATTCATGCGCATGCATGACTGTATATAGGAATGTGTCAAATGCTGTGGTTATATATATAATAAATTAGTGCAGTAAAATTCCCTGCAAATATACTTTCTTTAGCATGAAATCCGACATGTTTAACGCTATGAAAAACAAAGTGGTTTTCACTTCAGCAAAATAACATACACTGAATTTTAATCTTGCTTATAGTACTGCCTTGTAGATGTATTACCATCTGAAATTACACATACGTAGTTCTGGGAATACCATCTGTTGGAAAACGGTGACAAATTATTCAAGATCCTAATATACAAATACAGCCAAGCCTTACAATGGTGGACAAATATGTAGACTGTGCCAAGAAGAAAAATTAGAAATTATGACATACCCAAATAAAGACGAACTGATAAATGAAAGAACAGAAATTATAACTAAATGCACCCACACTAAGAAATACCTCTCAGGATGAAAACGTCAGAATTCGTTTTTAATTTAAACAATGCGCGTTCATAAATTCCCTGCTACGTGAACTTTCAAATAAAACACCGTTACGAGAGTGTTCTTAAAAAGAAAAATGGTAAAATCAGTTATTAAAAATCGCCTGAAGACACCACTCATGGTAGAAACCTGAGTAGCAAAATAATTCGTTTAAAAATGGAAAATATTCAAAAGTTTTGCAATATAATTGTATCGAACACTTTTTAATACAAATGTGTATTGGTCTAACACTATTATGACCAAAAACTAAGTATTAAACAATATATATATATATATTTAACACATTTCCCTTCAGATTAAAGATGATCATGTCTTTCGACGAATCTTTCATTATTCTTTGTGAAATTTTATGACTTTTTTGGAAAGATAGTGGAGAGCTAATAAGAATAATAATAAGAAGCTAGAAGAGAGTTCCACAAGTAAAAAGTGCAAGAGAAGAAATTATCATCATAGAACTTATATATATATATACCGAGTGGTCATAGCTCAGAGGTAGAATTGCCAACTGATGCCAATTTGGTCGGGTTTCAATCCTGGGTTAAAAAGCAATCGGAGTCTAACCATATTGATGAGCTGTGATACAGCGAAACAGATCTGTCTGCGGATGACTATATATATATATATATATATATATATGAATGGCATGTTCCTTCAGAATAAAGATGATCATGCCTTTTCATGAATCTTTCATTATTCTTTGTAAATTATTATGACTTCTTTGGAAAGATAGTGGAGAGCCTTATCCTCAGTTTTGAATTCAGAGTTGTTCTTCTCCTACTGACTTCTATCTAAAGCTAAAGAGTATCGACCTACTCCTCTGTTTAACTCCTGGTTAAATACTACCATAATGTCTTGGTATCTTGATGGAATTGTAATGTAGCTCCTTATTTGTTTTCCTCTATATATTACATACACAAGTGCACCATATATTTGAGAAGACATTTTTTGCTGGAATATAACTGGAAGATAATTTAACGTAATGTTACACCGTGTGCGCCAAATTTAAACTTTCTCATTTCGCCTTCACGCGTATCGAGTACATAAACTTGACAGCTTTCAATCTGATACAGGAAATGAAATCCTGTATCACAACAGACTAGTGGTTGCACGTTTCCGAGTAGGCCTGTCCGTTAGAGTGGCAAAATGATCCCTGTTGCAGACGCCCGCTCAGGATTATTTGTATTTCTTTTACAAGCATGTAACTAGCATCATAGCCCGGCGTTGCCCGTGCAACTCAGAACATTTTAAGACTCGGTTTGTTGACTAAATGAATTTAACATAAAAATTATTTATTTTGTTTTACTGAAATTAGAAATATAAAAACTATTACGCTCTCAGTTCAAAAATGTTTAAAAATGTTAAAAAATATTTAAAAATGTGGACATTTAATTTTAGAGGAAAAAGTTACATTAATGCCACATGAATTACAGACAGTTGATTTCCTGCATGAAATATTTAGCGAAAAATAGCTTTATTTTTTAAAAATTTTATTTTCTGAAGTATGAAATATTAAATCTGAGAAAAAAAATTACATAATTAAATTAACCATTGGCACTTTTTTTTTTTTACATATTTTGTTTTTGTTTGAAAAAACACAGTTTTTAAAAATATTTATTTTGTTTCAAAATTAAAGGGAAAAATATTCACATTTTTGTTGACCAAATGAATTTTTAAAACGTCGGAATAAAAATTAAATATAAAGGCTCATATTTTTTTATTATTAGCGTTTGCCATGTGTGATTTGATTTCTGTGACGTAATCGAGCAACCATCTTAGATCTTCGATGTTTTACAGAGCAAATGTAAACAATCTGCCCCATTGGCCAAAAAGTGCGAAAGGTAAAAATTGCTGAATTTAAACTCAAAAAGTATGTGTTGACCTGGCTTCCCTGTAGATATATGTCTCGAGAAAGTTCGAATAGCGTATCTTAAAAAATGTAGGCGTGCATAGCTTACTGTCACACACAGACTCACAGATTGCCTTATATATATATATATATATATATATATATATATATATATAGATAGATAGATAGATAGATAATGCTGAGCGGATCATAATTACACTTTCTGGGAGACAGCACATAATCTGACGTGAACAAGACCAGTCGACGTCTTCAGAACAGGTTCGTCCACACAATCTCTCGCATGCTTGAATTGTCTCCTCTTAACTTCTTAAGTCAGCTAAGTGCCATTCGTGATACATGCTTGGGAGATCATGTCTTGAAAAAAACTGATTTTCCCGAAATAGACTGATTGCCAATCAGTTCTATAGAACCCAATCTGTCCTGCTATTTATCCCATAGCTGGAAGGATTAATACTTTTCCAAGGGGTATTTGCGCGTAAGTGAATGCAACGAATTCAATGAGAATAAATAGTGATGTTCACTTATCTCGTGAATATCTCAACTCCAAGTTTCGTGCAGTCACACCCACTCATCAGGAGACTTGATGAAAAATTATGGCAAATTTTGACCTAAAATCTGAAAAAAGAATGTCAACCCACGAAATCCAGAATTGACACAGTAATAAGTGAAAAAATTTAAGTTATTTCATTTATTATATATAAAATAAATACACATTGTGTGTATGTATTGTAGAGAGAGAGAAAGGATAGATCTAGACATTTGGTCTAAAAATGACACTGAGACGCGAAACTGACAGTCACAATGCAGTGTTTATTTCTGTTTCAACAAATCCACAAACGCTCTTTCCATAATATAAAGCATTCTTTCTATTAAATACTGCAAATTTAAACTATACTTATATATTTATGTGTGTCTGTGTGACAGTTACTTTGTAATCTAAACTTATTTATAAATGGTACTTTGTCTGTGTGTGTGTGTGTTCGTTACCTATAGACTCCGAAACAGCTGAGCCGATTTTCTTGAAAATTTACACAGTTATACTATAAACGTCTGCGACTGTTCTTAGCTAGGTTTTGTGTCAAGGTACCCCCAGTAAATATCGAAAATCAAAAATAAAAAAAATCAGGTTATAGAAGGAGTGGTCCGATTTTAATCAAATTTGATACACTCATAGACAAAGACATAAGAAACGATATTCAGAAGATTCAAGGTTGCAGTTCTTACAATAGTGCAATAAAAAAAATAATATATATATATATATATGTGGCAAGATGTTTGTGTGTGTGTCTGTTTATCTGCCTGTATATCTGTATTTTTTCAGCCCTTTTATTTTAGTTTTTGCTTCGGGTTTGGCTCTATAATTGTAGTTCTTAGTCTCAGCCATGATACCATTTACTCAGAGGACTTATTTAGCCTTCAAAATTCAGTTTACGACGTAAACAGCTTATTTGATATCGATACCAGGAAATCAAGATTTGACTTACATCCATTCATTTTTCTTTCAGTCTATGGTTTCGCTTTAACTGTAAACAACTATTGCTTTTTAGTCTTTCGTGCCAACGTCTAAAGAGTCTGAGCTCCAGGACCATGGATTAGTTTTAAAGCTTTCATTATACCCGAGCAACGCCGGGCTATACTGCTAGTATATGTATAAGTCGGTAGGCAGAAAACCGAACAGATTTTTCGTATTTAAAGCACGTTACTTCCAAAATTATCAGTACCATTATTGATTATTTTACTTCCACGTGATTAACATTTAACTCGCTCAGACACACAAGAGAGGCTAATAACGTTTTCAGTCAATACTAATAAATAATGAGCTGATGCTACACTGATGCACGGCTCTCGTGGCTTCAAAATTTAATTGATTGGAGGGGTCTACACATTTATTTTTTGTCTTGGTGTATAGGCTACATTTAATATTCCACTCAGTATCAGAGATTTGTTTGTCAGTTGCCTGACCTTAACCCTAGAGGCTGACGCACTGCACATCTCTGTTCTTGGGCAGGAGTAGTAGTATAGCCTCACGATTGAAGGATGTGGCAACCAAGGCGACTTGGGAGTCACATTTATATATTTTAAAATCGAAGACCATTTGAACGGACTATGTTACCCGATCAGAAGTTATTTCTAACGGGGTCCAACCTGAAACTTCATGAGTTGCTTGTATAAAAATCTGACACCGTATCGAACATATCTGGTCGCGATTCATCTATCTGATAGCTCTTTAACAGACTACGTTCCATATGGGTATATCGGGCAGAGTATATATGTAACTTAGCGTCACTGTTTATGTATGGGAATAGTGGCGAAGTATCACGAGGAATGTTTTATTTTATTCTAATCTTGAAGGATGAGGCAGCCAATGAGACTTGGGAGTCACATTTACATATTTGTGAAACCTCTTGCGACCATCTGAGCGGACTGGGTGACCCAACATGAGAGTATTTTCTAACTGGGCCCACCTGCAAAGTTTTGCGCTGCTTTGAGCAAACGCTGTCACCATATTGCACTACATTTGCCTGTGATGCATGTGCTTTGTATTCCCTTATTAGATTAGGTGTCACGATGGATATTATGAGCTTTGTATATTTGAACCCGAGCGTCAATTTATCGGTGTACTGCTCAATAATAAGCTTTGGTTGGACTTTGAACGGAAGGGTTTGTCCTAGTAACCCAAACTGAAAACTTGTTAAGATCTTCAAAATGTATGAAGTAGATACAAATTGTCTTATTTATATATACACTCAGAAGATCATAGGTCATCTAATATCTGGAGGCTTTCCCAAAGTACTAAATAAATTTAAATATTGCTACAATAGAGAAGGATAATATTTTCGCTGGCAGATATGGTGATTTACTAAGCACAGCTTAGATGTGGTACAAGGCCGAAAGTAAGGAAGGCCCAGCGAGGATTGAACTCACTACTCAATTGCAATGGTTTTAGCTAGACGAGATTGCTAACTGTTACACCACCTCGAGGTAAGACGAGCTAAAGTAAATATTTCGCCTAGTACCACAGATTTTCGTTTTATTTTGCGTGGCATTAGTCATTTGAATATGCCCCCTCCTCAGGGTTGACACATTGTGCATCTTTGTTAATGAGTAAGAGTTTCTTTGAGGGGGAGCATCATATCATAGCCAGGTCTTTAGAAGGCATTTTTTTTTCAATCTTTAAGGATGAGGCAGACAAGGCGACTTGGGAGTCACATCTAATAATAATTTCACATCTAGACGTGATTCCGGTGACTGGTATACTTTTATTAAACCGGTTATCCGGATTAGCGTATCGGGTTTCGTCAGAGCTACAATAGATATGGGGATGTGAAGAGCGACGATAGTCGACGTCCTGACGGGACACGGCACATAAAAGGAGTTAGAATATTTGTACCCCCAGCGTGACTTTGTTGACGTGATGTTCTCTCACTCAATAATAATTGTAAAATATTTTAAATTTTTTTTTTTTTAATCGCATCATCCCAAGCAAGGCGGTAACGCCACTGATGTGCAAGGGGCTACGTAATAGTGAAAAGAATGGAAAAGAGAAAGCCGGAAACCACATCCTAAACAGGGAACAAGGGATGAGCCTCTTAACCTGTTCAATAGACGTGGGTGGAGTGTGAACCGGGCGATAGATAGATCTATCTACTCCAATTGATGGCTTGATTCCTCTGACCACTCAAAAAGGAGCTAGACAATCCCAAATTTGGAAAAAAGAAAACAAACATTTTGAGAATATATAAAGTTTCGAATTTCGTTTGCAACCTTTGACGCCGAATAAAAGAAGCGTTCTATATTTTTTCACGCTGCACAATTCGGATTTTTGTCAATATTAGAGATTGTCATGACTCTGATGAAGCACAAGGTGTCAAAATACGAAAAACGAAAAGAGAAAAAAAAGAGAAAAAAGAGGAAAAAAAGAGAGAAGAAAATCAGTTCCTTCGGAATCTCCGTGACTGCTAGCTACAAATGAATTAGCAGTTCAAAATGCGTGTGGTTTTTTTTTTGGTTTTTTTTAAAGTTTTTTTTCGGCACTGCGAAAGACATTTTGGATCTTAACGACAAGAACAAGGGAACAAAATTGTTCTGAGCCACGAGTTTTCAAATTTACCCACCTCCTCCTGCTACTACTCCTTGTGGGTTTGGGTTAGGGTAAGGATGGAGATTCTTCATGGAAGACCGACAAAGAAAAAAAATGAAGAAAAATAAAAGAAAGATTTCCGCCTCTGACTACACATCAGTTCTCCTCCTCCTCCTCCACCTCTTTTCTTTCCTGGTGGTTACCTCTTCCCTATACCTTCTACCCTTACTCATATCCTTCTCCGCCCTTCAGATATAATGAAATCAGAGGGAGGGGAAAATTTTATATGGGGTGACGGAACTATGAAAATGTTCACGCTTTTCCACCATCAAGTAGGATTTGTGAGTCGTTCTTAAGCAGATAAGGAAACGGCCGCCGTAGTCGTGGTAGTGATGGTTGATTTGCATTTCTAAGAGACAAGTTGTACATTTTAATAAACATTAACAGATTTTTTTCCATGTTATTTAAAATTAGTAAATGAATATTCTTATATCTTTTTTATTGTTGAAAACTGTTTTCTTAAAATTTTTCTTAATTATTACAATCAACAAAATCTCGAATTTAAAATAAAAAAAATAAACGCCTACTAATGCTTTAGGGAGACGTGGAGATCCATGATCGCCTACGTCCTGAAGGAACAGGGCACATAGAAGAAGAAGAAGAATGCTTAGATGCTGCATAAAATTAAAATATGTAATAAAAATATAATCTGTGCATCAATGAAAATTGATGCCTTTTTCATTTTTTTTATTCACTATTTTCAATTTAATTCTTTTGAAAAACATTGTCGTCATATTTAATTTCTTTTAAACGTTAATATTATTTTTGATTCATCTATGAAATAATGGTGATTTTTTTTATATATCAAGAACAATATTGGAGAAATTGTATGACAAACACAAAAAAAATGGAAAAGTTTACTTGTGACGTGTTTCGTCCTTCAGGATTTCGTTGGATCAGACTAAGTGACTAAAATATTTGTTATTTTGATTATGGTATGACTTGCACAAGCACACGAATCAAGAGGTACCGGGGAATAAATATATACAATTTGATTATATTTCTCACTGGTAGCACCATCGATCAGTATTAACACCTACACTCAATGTGCGATATCGTTCATTATATCTATATCTATATATAAAAAATATGAGAGCATAATAAAACACCGGAAAAATAACATGCTTGAAAATGGCCTGTGAAGAGGCTGAAAGCACTTGGAAAGTCGAAAAATATGGAACATTTTTACATTCTTTATCTTCAGTAAAAAAAAAAAAAAAGGAAACATGTAAGAATACTGGAAAAATTAAATAAAATATTAATAAAATCTTCCTTGACGGTCGTTTTTAACAAAACACGTTTAAATGAAAGATTGCTGCCCATAAGGGGAAATTGTCTGACAAAAATTTTGTCACGAAATGGAAAAAGTTTACTTGTGACGCGTTTCGTCCTTCAGGACTTCATCAGATTAAATTTATTTTATTTTGATACGACTGCACAGGCGTACGAACGAGAGATGCTAGGGATTTAAAAAAAATTTTTTTTTATCTCGCCAAATTCATTTAGAGTTTTTTTTTCTTTCCATCAATTGTTGTTTGTAGCATGTACGTGCCATCGAGATAGGTAGCCTACCCTAAAATAGATCACCAGCTGGATTTCCCTTCTAAATAAAATATGCACCGAATTCAAGAAAATTATGAAGTTACTCTGATTATTATATATAAAATGCAAAATATCTTTTTTTTTTCCTTTTTTTTTTTATATTTATATAAAGGTCACAAGCTGCATCTTCTGAATAAATACTAACGGCACGTGCCATTATATATATATATATATATATATATATATGTGTGTGTGTGTGTGTGTCGCCATTATTCAAGTAGCCACTAGATAAAAAAATAATTTCGAAAAATGACAAAAAAAAAAATATAGAATCGAATTACCAATGGCGATTGTGGAACTCTGAAAGTGGGTGGCGGCGGAGGGGGGGGGGGTCACTTAAGGGCCGAGATTTTTCTGAGGAGGAGGAGGAGGGTAAATTCAGGTAATTTCTTCATTTTCATACTACACCACTACACAATGTATCTACGTATCAGGTTCGGTGCATTATTTCTAATTAAACATCTTCCTTCAGATATGAAAATATGACTATTCAAGTCTCTTCCCCCACCAACAACATGTCTGTTTCTATATTTATCTGGTTTTATTTATTTATTTTTTGTTTATTTTTCTATCAAACTGGTGTCTGTATGTGTACTTAAAAAGCTAAATTAAAAATTTTAAAAAAACATAGGGAAAAGTGTTGAAGATCAAATCTTATCAAAACAGAAACTGATCAGTTTTATAAATCTTTGAAGCTTATTCAAGTTGGGTAGGGGTAACTGAAAACGGTAAGCCAAAATTCAGTGAATTCATAGAACCGCCACTGAAAATTACCCTGCACCTGATTCTGACAATCAGTCATTTGTTTTTGTTCTTTTATTATCGGACAATATAATAGTAATCTTCGTGTTCGAGATCAGTTCTTTGCCTTCAGTAAAAATGCATTCATGACTCAAGTCGAAACACGGGTAGAGGAAGATGTAGCAATTTGTAATGGTTCTACAACAGTTTCAAAAAGAATCTACACCTCTTGGTAGAAATATAGATACAATTAAAAAATATATATTTTCATTATGATTTTTCTTATTTTAAAGATAGTCAATGAGTGGAACTTTAACACAAAATATCAATCTTTATTTTTTAATTATCAAATTTTAATTCGCATAAAAAAAACAAGAGAAATAAAATTGAAACCTATATTAATGCAAAATTATAAATATGAGACTTAAAATTTCAGAAAACTTGATTTTGAAAAGATATAAATGCTATGACTTAAAACGTTTCAAGGTTTGTTGATAAACTATGCATTTTAAATTTACTTTTACGTAGGTATCTCCACAGATTCGCGACACCTAAGGTTTAAAATGAATTTTTAAAAATAAAAAATCTTCTTGAAGATTTTATTTTAATGTTAATTTCAAGCTAACAGATTCAATTTAATATTTCAAAACGCAAAATGTTTTGCTGTATTTTAAAAGTAATTTAAATCGACTGGAAGGTCTTTTCGTTTCGAAATTACTGAAATTGTTAATTTTAGCGACATTTTTATTCATTTTTTTATCAAAATGTAATACTCTTTATTAAAAAAAATTCAAAAAATAAAATATTCTTTTCTAAAACTTTATTTGAGAAATATTAGTTGATTTTAAGTTTAATTAATGTAATTTTAACACAGTGGTAGCTGTTGATTTAAGCTGTTGACATGTTGACAACTTGAATAACAGACGAAAGCTTAATTTTTTTGTGTTTTTTACGGTGGATATATCTGTAAAAAATAAGTGAGGAAAATTTTTTTTTTTTTTAATCATATCACCCCGGGCAAGGGGGTAAGGCCACTGGTGTGCAGGGGGCTACGTAATAGTGAGAAGATTGGAAAAGAGAAAGCCGGAAACCACATCCTAAACAGGGAACAAGGAATGAGCCTCTACACCTGTTCAATAGACATGGGTGGAGTGTGAACCAGGCGATGGGAGGGCCTTTTTTTTACAATTTTTAAGTAGTCAGGAATCTTAAATGTTAAGAATATATTCTTCTTAATCTAATGTTTTATTGAATTTTTGATACTTTGGCTTTAAATTTACTATAGTTATCGCTTTTATTTTCTGATCAACAATCTTTTTAAAGTATTGCTGTTTGATGATTTGTACTAAGCTTTTCCGTTTATGATTAATAAATATAGTGTTTACTGAATAACAGAAAGTAATGCAGAGTTTTAAAAGATCTAAAAAAACTTTAAATAATTCTCATTACAATTGAAAAAAAAAAAATGAAAACAGTTCTTGTAAAAACTCTTCGTTCATCTAAAATTTGTTTAATCGTGTCCATAACATTTCTTATTCATAAAAGCAATTAAAAGATTTTCTAATTAAACAATGTCCTAATTTTATAGCATTTTTATTTAATTCGGTGCAGATTTTCGATAACTAGTTTTCCTGTTTAAAAAAAAAAAAAATGAAAAAAAAAATGATGATTTAAATTCAACAAAGAGTTAATTGGGATAAAACTTAGTTTTTCGAAATTTCATAAAATTAAATAAGTGAGGGTAACAGTTGTAAAAAATATATATATATATTTTTACTATGATTTTCTGCAATAAAACATTTGTAAAATAATTTAATTCATTTGTTTATAATTTCTGAATTTCATTAAAATCCCAAAATTATTTCATTTTTGCAAGAATTTCCAAATCAATGAGTTTTCACCGAAAAAAAAAAAAAAAAAAAGTTAAAATGCCCTTTAATCTTTGGTTCCTTCGCCTTCGATAACGTAAAAAAGAAAAAAAAAAAGAAAGTTAAAAGATCATAAACAAAATTTCGAACGTTCTAAAACAAAACAAAACAAAATGTAATTTAATAATAAATTTGGTCTGTCATCTTAATATAGATTTTGACGACAAAACTATTAAATTTTCGGCCTTTTTCATCACGTTATGCTAATTTTTTAGCGGATCTGTGAAGGTTCCTTACGTATATCTTTATTATTTCGTCTTGTTTTTTTGCGTTTTTATACTTTTCTTTATAATTCACTTAATTTTGTTAACTGTTAATGTAAAATACATTTCATGGAGGCATCTCCAAAGATTCTTCATGGAGGCATCTCCAAAGATTCGCTAAAATAAAGAATAAACGATTAAAATAATGTCCAAAATATAATAAAAACAAAATTTGTGTTATTAAGAGCAAAGATCAAACAATTTTATCATGAACCGAGATGTTGTTTTGTTGTTCTTTTTTTTATCTTTTTTTTTATCATTATCCTTTCTAGAACCTTGGAAATGTTCTTTAAAAATCATATTTTTGTGTGTTAACGCGGGACCTCAACTACGGAAAATTTTAGCATTTTTTTTTTTTTTTTTTGTTTTTACGGTGAAAAACACTTTGATTTAGAACTTTTTGCAATAATCAAATCATTGTTGGATTTTAGTGAAACTTTTACAACTTATTTAAAAATTAATTAAGTTATTTCTTAAACGTTTATTTCTTTTTTGTTTTTAGAAAATCTTGGTAATATATATGTATATATGTTAACTCAAACTGACACACTTATTTTTGTGTCGCTTAATAATATTTAAAAGGACAATTCTTTGGAAAATTTGAAGTAGCAATTCCTTATTATTTTTATTTATTTATTTTTTATCAAACAGAACGCCCAGTTTCAGAAAATTTTCTCTGAAGAGTAAAAGAAAAAATGCAATGAAACTTAGATACTATTTAATTAGAAAAGTAATTGCTTTTAATTGCTTCTATGGACTTCAGACAAAATACTTTTTCGATTAATAATTAATTTTTACAAGAATTGTTTGTTTTGTTTTTTTTTTAACTTTAATTAAAATTATTTATAAACATTCAAATCTTTTAAAATCATGCATTAATTTGTAGCGGCTTAGTTATATTATTAAATAAAACTGTATTTAGTCATTACAAATGTTGATTGTTGAAACAATTCAACAATTCAATATTTTTTTAAAAATGTAGAATTTTTTGTATGCATAAAGGTGTTGATTTCTTTTTTAAATACAGGAATTCATAGACGACATTATCAGGAAGCAAGAGATGCAGCTATAATAAATTTAAAATTGATTTGTAATTTTCAAACATTTTCGCAACAGTATTCGTAAATAAGGCCAAAATACCAAAAATTCAATACAATATTAAATTGATAAAATGATTTTCCTAAAACTTGAAGATTACTGGATAGTTAAAAAAAAAGAAAAGAAAAAAATATTTAAAATGCGTTCACGTTGTAATCATTACATAATTTTTTTTTTAGTTCTGCTCACCTTACTTAAATTTTCTGAACCTCAGGCTGTTAATAAATCACTCAACACATCAGAAAACACTCCCTACGTGTTAAAAAAAAAGAAAACACCTTTCTGCGGTATTTTAAACTAAATGTTTCTATTCTGATGAATTAATATTCGAATCAGATAATATTGCACAAATAAAGTTTCAGAAAAGTACGTTTCATTTTTTAAAAGCATTTTAATAAAGATAATTGTGTGTTGACAGATTTGTCAATATAGAATAATCTAATGATTTTACTATTAAGTAAAAAAAATTCTAATCATTTTAAATTCCGTTTCAAAAACATCAATAGTTTTTTTGCTTATAGAGAATACTAAATTTACTCCATTTTAGCTTAGATTTCAAACTAAAAAGTGTCAAGGAATATTTTTCATTTTTTTTAAATACATTTTAAACTTAGGTATTGTTTTTGGATGGGAAGAGGTACATAATTTGATGCTAATATATTTTATATTCTACAAATACTTTTTTCTGTTTCATAAGTAAATTCTATCGGATGTTGAGATTGTTTATAAAATCAGTTAATATTGTTTTTCGGAGATATATTAATAAATCATTAAGTTTAAGTAAAATATTTTGTAAAAGAACAGACTTAAGAAAGTTTAGAGAAAGAAAGGTTTGTAATGTAGTTGATCCTGACATGGTATCTAGACATCAGTCACTTTCTCGCCGACGTGACGTGACGTGACTTCTGTATTTTCTACAAATATTTTCATGGCAATTGTTCTGATGAGATTTTTTTTTCTTTGGTGCCTCGACTGCAAAAATTTAAGCGTTCTACTGGAGATTGGCAACTCGCTCTCATCGTTTCACTACTGAATTAGCTGCTAGTTCCATTCTAATAGTTTATTTTCTTATACTACTCGCCTGTAGAAATCCCTTTCGAATTCTTGCTTCCTTGTCAACTGCAATCTACAAAAATTTAACGCCAATCTGTATTCCTGAAACCTGTTTTTTGTCCTTTTCCTCACTTCTCTTTCCCTTACATTAACCCTTCGGTTCTTAGTGACCCTATAGCTTAGGGTAAAATGATAAAAAAAAACAAAAACAAACAATATAGTTTAAAATGAAATGACATTGATTTATGCTGAGTCGGAAACCTCTTAAATTTTATGCATTTTTAAAAAAAATTTTCCAATGGTAGGGAGAGGTTTATTTGTGATTGTACAAGATTATTTTTAATTAACCCTATAATGATAGAAACATAGCATAAAAAACATTTTTCTAAAAATGAATTTTTTGTCTATAAAAAGGGATTTGATATCTAATTATATATCACAATTTTCCGACGAATTTCCCAGAATTCTTTTTTATATGTAAACCATTAATAATTTACTGATGTCAAGCCCGTGAACGGCGAGGATAATCCACCAAGATCTATTTAATATAAAATATTAAGCGATATATCTGTATAAAGAGTTCAATAAATATCTTCCAGGGCAATATGATATACATAAAGAAAAAGTGACCACATCTTCTAAAGCGGTTATAAATTATAATCCATCTCAATGAACTAATAAGTTCATCTCTTAATTTGACCCATAACTGGAGGGAAGAGATGGATTAATACCGTTCCCAAGAGTATTTGCGCGGAAGTGAATGCAACGAATTCAATTGGGATTTGCTTAACCCTGGAACACTAATCATCAATTAAAGTTACTCCACTACTAACCATGGCTATATCATATCCGATTTGAAAATATCAAAAAAATATTAAATATAAATCTTTATTTGAAATATTTCACACACAGGCACTTCAAGCTTTGTACTTTGAGTTAACATTAATAGGAACTGAAAAACGTTATTTAGGTAAGAAAATCAAGTTTTTTTTATTTTAATTGTATCACCCCGAGCAAGGCGGTAATGTCACTGATGTGCAGAGGGCTACATAAGAGTAAAAATATTAATTAGAAGAGAGTGAAGAGAAATATGAACCAGTTAGAAAGGAGCAAGAGAAGGATGGGAATACAGGTGTGATGACAGTTGCAAAGGTGAAGAGAAAGAAAAGGATATACGGGGTGGTGAAAGAACTAGAGTCAAGTGGTTAATAGATGAGTATTGACATTGCATTTAAATTCCTGGAGGTTGTAGCTGTCAGGAAAGCAAGAATATGGAAACGAGTTCCACAGGCTAGAAGTGCGAGAGAAGCTGCAGGAGTAAAATTGTCGTCTGCATTTGGTTAATCTGTGAATGGGTGGGACCCAATTGCCAATCTGGTTGCACGAGTAAACACCTATTACAGAGGCACCAGTGACTTAAGTTCGTTGGAGCAGAAACCATGAAATTATTTATAGAACAGACAAAGGAATGCCACATCTCGTCGGTGGGGAAGTGGCTGGAGTCAAGCCGCCAAATTGGTACCTATCACATTACTGATTCTCCTTTGGAGCCTGTCGAGAACACTGAGATGAGTACTGAAAATTGTAATTAAAATGGCGTCATTTGCGCTGGGTACTATATACCCGGATGTGCGTTGTGGAGCATTGGATATCGGCTCGGAACGAGAAATCGGGGAGCCGAGTTCGAATTCCAGCTGAATTCATTGTATTCACTTACGCGCAAATACCCTTGGGAAAGATATTAATCCTATTCTTCCCTCCAATTATGGGTTAAATAACAGGACAGAATGGGTTCTATAGCCTTGGCTGGCAACCAGTCTACCGTAGAAAGCAATGGCAACCTACTGCGTGATAATCTTCTGCCCGGTCAGTCATGTCTCTTTCGTGTATCACGTACGGCACTTAACTGACTGACTATATACCCATGGTTAGTGTTCTCGAGTTAAATACTAATTTAATCAGTCAGTTAAGTGCCATACGTGAAACACGCTTGGGCGATCATGTCTCGAAAGAGACATGACTGACTGGGCAGAACATTATCCCGCAGTAGGTTGCCATTGCTTTCTGCGATAGACTGGTTGCCGACCAAGGCTATAGAATCCAATCTGTCCTGTTATTTAACCCATAACTGGAAGGAAGAGACGGATTAATACCTTTCCCAAGGGTATTTGCGCGTAAGTGAATGCAATGAATTCAACTGGAATTCGAACTCGGTTCCCCGATTTCTCGTTCCGAGCCGATATCCACTGCACCACAACGCACATCCTAATTTAATACAAGTCATAAAATACAAGTATAACCATATTCTAACAAATGACCAACAACTGAACATTGAAATGAGACAAAAAAAAAACAATGTTTCATTTATGGCTGTTTTACACGAGTACTTAGCGCAATGTATGAGCGTTCGATCGATTTTTTTAGATTAGTTATTTTGGGGAATATCAACAACACTTGTAAGAATATTAGCACGACAAGCAATGTTTGATTGAAACAACGATATATATTTACATTCAAAGGTTATGACAGTTGCTGCCAACATGATAGCACGGGGTAAGCGGTCGGATAGCAAATTTCAGGTGTCAAATCTGGCCGCAGATGTTACTAACAGGTAAAGATACCCCAGCTACCTGGGTTATCATCACAAAAACTAAATCGTATAATGAAATAGAAAATGAATATAACTTATGACTTTCGGAAAAACATAAAAAAAGAAACACACACACACACACTTTTAAATAACCCTAATTTACTACACAAAAGTGAATAAAAACAAATATCTACGCAAATACGTCGACCCGAATTAACATTAGATTCTCTGATGTAGACTTTATTTTATACTAGCATCATAGCCCGGCGTTGCCCGTGCAACTCAGAACATTTTAGGACTCGGTTATATAAAAAGAATAATTATATAAACAATTGTTGTTTCAAAATTGTTAAAAAATTCCATCTTTTGTTTTGCGTAAACGTGATTTGATGTTTTGTGTAACATTGTAAACAACACTGCGTTTGTTTTTGTTTCAAAATTACAAATTTACATTTTTTGTTGACTAAATGAATTTAACATAAAAATAAAAATTATTTTATTTTGTTTTATTGAAATTAGAAATATAAAAACTATTACGCTCTCAGTTCAGAAATTTTTTTAAAAGATATTTCTTTTGTTTCAAAATTACGGAGGAAAATATTCACATTTTGTGTTAACCAAATGAATTTTTAAAACGTCGGAATAAAAATTAAATATAAAGGCTTTTTTTTCCAGTCGCGTTCGACACGTGTGATTTGATTTCTGTGACGTAATCTAGCAACCATCTTAAATCTTAGATGTTTTACGGAACAAATGTAAACAATCGGCTCTATTGGCCAAAAAGTGCGAAAAGAAAAATTACTGAACTTAAAACTCAAAAAGTATGTGTCGACCTGGCTTCCCTGTAGATATGTGTCCATAGAAAGTTTGAATGGCGTAGCTTAAAAAATGTAGGGGTGCATAAGGAACAATCACCCACAGATTCAAGATAGATAGATAGATAGATAGATAGATAGATAGATAGATAATTTTTATTTTAGTGGTTTTTTTTAAAATTATTACTATATATGCAATTTGCTTTCCTCTTAAAGTAAAAAAAAAAAAGAACAAGTAGACTTCTTGCTTGACCTAGAGACATTAAACGTATAGCCTCTGTCATGAAATTCTTCTACCTGTTAATATAATTTAGATTTTAATTTATCTGTTAAAATTTTACTTTCTTATTTCAGGTTTAAGTTTTACACCAAATTAAATTAAATTATACAATAAAAAAACCCAGAAAACATGACTGGCTGGGCAGAAGATTATCCTGCAGTAGGTTGCCATTGCTTTCTGCGGTAGACTATTCACCAGCCAAGGCTATAGAACCCAGTCTGTTTTATTATTTAACCCATAACTGGAGGGAAGAGACGGATTAATACCTTTCCCAAGGGTATTTGTGTGTAAGTGAATGCAAGGAATTCAACTGGAATTCGAACTTGGCTCCCCGATTTGTCTTTCCGAGTCGATAAGCAATGGCAACCTACTGCAGGATAATCTTCTGCCCAGCCAGTCATGCCTCTTTCGAGACACTTAACTGATAGTTATATGGTGGACCCTATCATGGTAAACGATAAATGATGGACAACAGTGTATGGTGCCTTTCGTTTTACTTATGCATGGGGTTTCTGTCCAGCATACACTTATGTCGAACTATTAACCATCCATCTACCGATCAACCTGCAGTAACATTTTTTTAAAGTGATCAGTTACTTGTGCGGCACAAAGCAAACAACATAGACCATACAGGTGCACTGTGTCCCACGCTCTGTAAATATTGTTGGGGAGTTATTTTCGCAGTGGAGGTTACTATTTGTGCTAAAATCGGTCTGAATAGGTTCGACGTACAAAATGTTAGGGACTTGATATAATATGTATTACGCAGTGTAATCTTGCCAGGTCGCTGACTACTTTCGTATTCGACTAACTGTCGACTACTGTTGTCCAACATCGACTGACCCACGTTCCTCTTACTACTCCTACTTTAATTAGGTGGGAGAGTCTATTCACTATAGAATAGATGTGTTTCACCATAACAAATATGGAGGACATATATTTCGCTAACGTGATTAAAAATAATGTCTAAACAAATCAATTAAAATATGTCGGAGTTAATCCATTTCATTACATATATAAGGCTAAAAACTATGACAACGTGGAAAAAGTTTCCGTGTTCCTTATTTCGTCCTTTAGGACTTCATTGAACTATATATATATATATAAGTGTGAGTTTGTGACCATGGGTCGGGGGCGCGCGCGTGTGTCTTTGCGCACGTCAATGGGTGTACAAATGTATATATATGTCTGCGTCTGTCACGAGAAATTTTCCTCCCACTTCCACAAAAATGCACCAATATACGCAGCCCTACATATAGCCAATTTTTTAAAAATATGAATCAGTTTGTCTGACGATCGCAAGAGCGTGAAACCCAGGGTCACAACTCACACCTATCTATATGAATATGTCAGCTCTATCACTGATATTGAGCGCTTTCAAATAAGTACCATGCATGTATATAAAACAAATTGCATATATATATATATATATATATATATACACTTTTCACACACACACACATATATATATATATATATATATATATATATATATATAGATATTTCTTTTCTTGGTTATTTGTTTTTATTTTGTTTTATCTTTTTCTTTTTTTTTTCTTTTTTAATTTCTTTGCAAATCTATTTAAAAAGGAAAATTAGACTGATTTTTCTCCAGTTTCTGAAAGGATTTTTCTGTTGCTGAGGTGATGTGCTATCCCCCGTGGGGATTTTCATGGTCATTCAACATCAATGAATTAATCCTTTTTTAATTTATATATATATATATATATATATATATATATATATATATACGCGTGCGCGCACGAGGTTAATACAACCATTTTGAAATCTCGGAACAAGTTGCACGTTCTTGTTGAAACTTCACAACCAATCAGAAGGAATATTACATTACATAAAGTACCTCCACTAATTCGCTGAAAAAGTAACATAGCATGAAGATAAAATACCAAAAACGTAATAAAAACAAATTGTTTCTGTCAAAATGTTTATATTATTACTTAAAGGAAATATCAAAGTAATGTTTTTTATTATGTTTTTAAATTTTTAATCCTTTCTAATACTTTCGAAATTTTGATAAAAAATCTTTTTTTTTTCGTCGGTGGGTCAATCAGTTAGTTAAGTGCCATACATGATACACGCTTGGGCGATCATGTCTCGAAAGAGACATGACTGACTGGGCAGAAGATTATCCCGCACTAAGTTGCCATTGCTTTCTGCGGTAGACTGGTTGCCGACCAAGGCTATAGAACCCAATCTGTCCTGTTATTTAACCCATAACTGGAAGGAAGAGACGGATTAATACCTTTCCCAAGGGTATTTGCGCGTAAGTGAATACAATGGATTCAGCTGGAATTCGAACTCGGCTTCCCGATTTCTCGTTCCGAGCCGATATCCACTGTACCACAACGCACATCCACGTCGGTGGGTACTCGAGTCATTATTTTCCGGTGACAAACACATTAATTTGGAAATTCTTGCAAAAATCAAATAATTGTCGGATTTTAGTGAAACTTTCAGGACTTATATAAAAAATAAATTAAATTATTTTTGAAATCATTATTTTTATGAAATCTTGGTAAGAAAAAAATATATATTGTTTTTTACATCTGTCACACCCCTCAACGTAAATTCATGAAATCTCATTAAATTAAATATCGAAAATTTGTTTTATTAGATAAACGCAGAACTCATTGGGGGATGTAAAACAGTGGCTGTTTTTCCGAAAATCTACTCCGAATAGTAAAATAAAAAATGCAATAAAAACTAAGACATTATTTAATTAGATAAGCCTTTAATTGTGTGTGTGTGTGTGTGTGTGTGTGTATATATATATATATATATATATATATATATATATATAAGGACATTTTAGTCTGAAGAAAAAAAATTCGATGAATAATACATCTTTGCAAAAATTGGAATAATTTATAAACCTTCAAAAATATTTCTAGAATTATTCATAGCCTTGTCGCGGTTAGGTTATTGAGTTAAATGAAGATTATATTTACTAATCGAAAATTGATAATTCAATACGAATCTTCGAACCGAAAAATTTTTCAAATAATTTTTAACTTTTATTTTTATTTTTTTTGTATAGGAATTTTTTTTTTAATTATGATATTTTCTGTGTTACACGAAAAAGATTTGGACAATTATGTCAATTCTGGTCAACCGTATTTAGCTTATTACTACATCTGGCTGTCATCAATCACCTCACATCTCCGTGAATAAGAAATACTTTTATTCTAAATTTCATGCTATAAACAAGTAATACTTGTAATAAATTAGATTAATTTAACTTCAAATTTCCTAATTTTCCAAAATAACGTCTCACAGTTGTATATTTTTATTTGCCAAATTTTAAAATCTGAGAATTAACTTTTGTTTACAAAGTTGTGAAGATGCCAAAATGAACGCAAAAAATGATGAGTTTTGAAAATCCTAAAAAAGTTGAGATTCCAATCAATATAATTTCTGTTTGAAATACACCAGACTATTTTTCTTACTGAAAATAGTAAACCTAATCATTCAACTTTCAACTAAAGCTAAAATAAAAGCTTCAAGTAAACTTTTTATTTTTAATTTTAAAAATTCAATTTAAATTTATGTATCAAAAACGAGTGGAGGTACCTATATTACATACATGAACAGATATTTTCATGCGAAGTTAGTCAATCGGCAATAAGATGTTGAGGGCATATGTGTATTGTGTGTGCATCGCGGTGATCAGCGAAATATGTTTTGACTAAGTGAATGTGTCCCACGGCTATCAGGCAACCACGTATACCCACAGGGTTCAGATTTAGACCCACGCAAGTTCCGGATTGAAATACAAAGATATCGACTCCAGACGCGATTAATGTGACGAAGCAACTGATAGCGATTTCGAAAGAGAACATGGTAGGCAGCTTTTAAGAATGGAAGAGGATAAATGTGTGAGATTCACAGGGCTTTACTTTGAAGGACACTAAGACTCCACTGCCCTAGGTAAGCTACTTTTTCATTAAATGGTTAGACACTGCCCGGACAGTCCTCGTAGATATCATTAGATGTGTCACCTTGCAGATTTGCTGCCGTTCTGAAAGCGTTTATCGTCAGCCGGAAGCTATAATTACGGTGTTTAGAAGGTAATACTCGTCTCACTCACTTCAGACATAGGATTCAGTGGATTTTGGCTGCTTAATCCGTTCTCGCGAACGACGATTACTGGACATCGCTCAACAGTTAAGTTACATGGGATTCTGTTGCCGATAAGAACTTTAGATCAGTGTAAATGTATCACGTGTCGAAAGAATCTACAGATTCAGTTATAATAATGATCATCGTCAAGACGTATACACACAAAATTTAATTTGAAAAAATATGGTCCAAGCTTTCAACTTTCTTAAGTCATCATCAGAAAATGTAGAGTCAAATATTGAGTTTTGTAGAACTAGTGTATGCGGTGACATGGGCAAAGAGTTGTGTGACATGTCGATTTGTTTTAATTTATATATATTTTTGCGGACATAAGTTCTTAAATTATAATTGTTTTTATTTATTGATGTATATTTTTGTTCTAGGAGTTGCTTCAAGGACAGTGTGTGTGTATGTGTACATAAAATAGTTGCTGGTTAAATCAGTTAACGGTAGATTAAAAAAAAAAGAGAGTGCTCAATGCACAGTCAAAACAAATGAGCTGAATATGCAGAGCTAACAATATGTCAAAGAACCAAACACATACCACTTACTTACTACCTAGGTTTGGACCACGCTGGACTCTTCGGGATAGTAGTTCAATCAATATATTATATATATATCAGGATTGGATAAAAAAACAAATAGGAAACATGTATTAATCTACCATGTTTCACAAAGCTTCATCAGAGAATCAGATATGAAGAAAAAAATAGATATGTATACACACACACACACACACACACACACACTATGTAGATCTCATTCTCTGATGAATTTAAAATAAAAGTGAAATACAGTGGATTGATAAACTTTTCTTTTATTTGTTTTTTATTCTATAATTCTGTCGGATTCCGAACCATATTTCATTTGTATTCGCTCTCAATTCATACATATATATATATATATATATATATATATAAAAGAAATGAAAGTGTGCAGCATATTGTTAAACATTCTTAAATAGTAATAAAAAAGCGAAGCAACCGGTTTCGCTCTCGCTCGTCAGGCCTCTACGAGAAATTTGAGTTAGAATTAAAATAAAGTGTGTCATGGAAAATTTAGTTCTAATTCAAATCTGCTGTAAAGGCCTGACGAGCGGAAGCGAAACCGGTTGCTTCGCTTTTTTATTACTACTTCATAATGTGTAACAATATGCTACACACACACACACACACACACACACATAATATATATATATATATATATATATATATATTAAATTAAAATAGGATTAATTCAAGGATGTTGAATGATCATTTCGATATGAAAATCCCCACGGTGGATAACACATCACCTCAGCAAAAAAAAAAAAAAAAAAAGAATCCTTTCAGAAACTGAAGAGGGCGCTTGTTCGAGCGTTTCGCTCATCAGATGACGATTCAAATCTCACCATGGCCTATAAATCGAACTTCTTGGGTTTTATGCAAGCCTTCTGAGTGAAATTGGTTAGACGAAACTGTTCACAAGACGAAAATGGTTGTGCTGACCCTAAGTTACATTTCATGGTCACCGAGGGTTTCAGCGTTCTTGTTTTTGTTCTCACTGTAGATCATACCGGGATGTGCTTTGTGATGCAGTAGATATCGACTCGGAATGACAAATCGGGGTACCGAGTTCGAATTCCAGTTAAATTCATGGCATTCACTTACACACAAATACCCTTGCGAAAGGTATTAATCCGTCTTTTCCCTCCAGTTATGGGTTAACTAATAAAACAGACTGGGTTCTATAGCCTTGTTTGGCAACCAGTCTACCGCTGAAAGCAATGGCAACCTAGTGCGTTATAATCTTCTACTCAGTCAGTCATGTCTCTTTCGAGACATGATCGCCCAAAGCGTGTACCACGTATGGCACTTAACTGACACCAGATTACACCAGATTATGCCCTTTATCTTAGAAACCACCCAGCGTAGTTGTAATATAAGCCGCAGATTGGCTCTGTGGGAGCTGAAAAAACTCTTCTTTTTTCTATGTGCCTTGTCCTTTCAGGACGTAGGCGATCATGGCCTTCCACATCTCCCTATCCCTGGTGGCTCTTAGCACGCTTTCTCTTGTAACGTCTCGCAGCCTCCGTTCTGTCCTCCACCTGCTCAGACCCTTCAAATATGTTATCCGCTGTTTTCCCCTGTCTCTTTTCCCCTCTATCTGGCCTGTTAGTATCAGATTCTCCAAGCTCTCCTTCCTCATGGCAAGTCCCAGGAACTTCAGTTGCCTCTTCCTGATGCTCACTATTAATTTCCTTTTTGTTTCCATTCTTTTCAACACCTCGTCATTGTTTGATCCACGATATCCGCAGCATCCTTCTGTAGAACCACATTTCAGCTGCTTCAAGTTTTCTCTTCAAATGTGCTTAAAACCGATTTCTGCAACGAGGACTAGTAAACCACTCAGGATATTTGTCTGTAAATTTTATAATCACATATTCTGATGAGTAGATATAATCTCTGCAAAACTCCTTAAAGAACATACGTGACCATTTAATTTTAATTATTACTATTAACATCTCACTGTACGTACGAAAACTGCTTCACATAACAGCAGTATCAAACTACCCTGGTCGATTATGTGTGTGTGTGAACGAGAGAGAGACATAATCATAGTTATATATATATATATATATATATATATATATATATATATAGTACTGTGTAAAAGTCTTAGGACAAGAACTATTTTATATTTTATGAGGCATCAAAATAAAGTTTAAAATCACCCCTAACACTTTTGTACACTACCGGTAGTGTGCAAAAGTATTAGGACAGGGGTGATTTTCCTAAAAACCTTACTGAAATTCAAATACAAGTTGAAAAACCAAGTAAATTGGTAATAAATATTCATTATTTAAAACTAGGTGTGAAAGAAAAGTATTAAAAAGAAATTATATTTAATACAATCTAAGCTTTCGGCTTAGATAAGCCATTTTCAAGGATGTCAAATTACATTATATATTATAAACACGGACAAACGATAATGACAAATTGTTTTTGTTTACATGGAAGATCTCCAAGCAACAACAAACTCGTGCATTTAAGACGGTGGAAGCCAATGCCGCATCACAGTTCGTGACGTCACACATGACCAAGCGAGAGCGAAAACAAGAAATATTAAGTATGGGAAGCCATTGGAATAAACCAATGGCTTTTGTTATTAATTATAAGAATTTGAGAATATTTCTGGAAATTTCATATTTTATCTTGTTCAGGTCATTATATATATATATATATATATATATATATATATAGCTAGATACATATATAGATAGACAGATAATGAACTGAATGAAGAACAAGAAGATAGCTAGATATGAATGATTAAAAAGAGAAAAAAATGAAAACTATATTTTGTTTTCGCCGACGCGTTTCATCCACTGACGAACTTCATCAGGGCAAAAACACGAAATGAATTCTTTACAAATGAAGTATCTATGAACAAAAAGTTGTTGGTTACTGGAAAAAAAAAAACGCTCATAAATATTCATATGAAAATGTTAAATATTTAAAAATCGTCATTTTTCAAACTCGAAGATAATGTTTTCATGTGCAGTATAATGTTACAGTATAAAATGTTGAAATGATAGAAATTAACCGTTTTCTTTTGACTTTTTGATATGTTTGTTGTCTGTGTTACCTTGAGAATGTATTGGTTTTTAGGAATTGGGAAATTGGTAAAAAACCTAGGCGCAGATTAATATTTTGATAATATTTGACAGCGGCACTCTCAAGGATTTTCCTTCTGAGTAAATTACTTTCTTTTTTGATGAGCATGGCATCTTTTAAGTGGAAATTGTGGCCGAACATATTTTTGTATATGACCAGAGCATTTGTTAAATTTACATATTTGTATACATAATCATTTAAAACTTATGTCAGCAGCAAGCAGGTTGAGTCAGTTAACCAAGAACAAATTATAAAAGAAAAAATATATATTCAACAGAAGAAAATACAAGGTGCCGCAGAACTATGTCCCATTGTCTCAGTATTATGTGAGAGTTTCAAGTATGGTTTTGATACGGCTTTGGAATCAAACGCTTGCCCTTTAGAAATAAGTTAAGTTTCATTCCTATTGGTTACCAAAGTCGAAAATGTCGTACTTCAACAGATTCTTAGTATTATCTAGGTGTCCTTGACAAAATCCAACGGAGAAACAGTAATGTAATTGATCCCGACTTGGCAGCTCAGGTACAGTCACTTTCTCACCGGCACAATGTGGCTTCCCTGAGTCTCTTCTACAAATACTTTCACGGCTTCTGCTCCGATGAACTTAGCTCACTGGTACCCCCTATATATGGATTTCCTCGAGCCACAAGATTAGTAACTAGGTCCCACCCTTTTACTGTGAAACCAATAAATTGTAAACGCAAATCCTACTCCATCAGCTTCTTTTCTCGCACTTCCCGTCTGTGGAATTCTCTTCCGTTTACCTGCTTCCCCGACAGCTACAGTCTCCAAGAATTTAAATGTGATGTCAATAGTCATTTTCTATCTCCCTAACCAGCATCGTCTCTCTCATCCTCCTTTCTTTGTTTACGCCACTCTCATCAGTATTCTCATCCTTCCCTTGCCCACTTCCTGACACCCCCTATAACCTGTTACTCTTTCTCATACATTTCCTTCTATGTAACCCCCTGCAAAACAGTGGCAGTAAAATACCTTGCTTGGGGGGATATGATTATAAAAAACAATAATTATGGGACCTGCTGTTTGACGACGTCTCCGTCTTAAAGACAAGACCGTGAAAAGATTCGGACTGACACTCTTCCGTTATGTGGATCATGAAGAAGAAAGCAGAGTTCGGCTGGAATACCTACACATTATGGGTGTTGTTTAATTTTAGCTTCCTTTTATGTTCGTATATTTTTTCTTTAAATGTCTAGTTGTCTCACCAATGTATTCTGGGTGTCATAAAAACAAGAATTTATCTGTCACTTTCTCAAATAAAGTTTCAGGTGTTACGATTATGGTTGCTGGAATTTTCGACGAAAATATCTGGCCTTGTGTTTATAGAAAAATTCAATAAGATGAAATATTGAAAGCTAACCGCCTCTTCTACTCTAACAGTTTCTTTTCTCGCACTTCCCGTTTGTGGAACTCCCTTCTGTTTGATTGTTTCTCTGATAGATACAATCTCCAAAAGTTTAAATGCAACGTCAATTGCCATCTTTTATCTACTTGATTCCCATCCATCTCTTATCTTTTCTTAGAAATGCCCTGTACCTTTTTTATTCTCTCACTGTAACCCCCTGCGCACCAGTGACGATTCTACCTCCATTGAGGGTGAAATATCAATAAAAACATGCAATTCAAATAAAACCAATGAAAAGCTAATAAACCTGAACACGAAACATCAATGATACCTGAACTTTGGTTTACCAAAAACATACAAACCTAACTAAATTCCAGTGGATCTTAATATAACACTCTTCAGAAATTAGCAAAAACCCTAGCTAAAAAGCTTTAATGATTTTCTTTTTGGAACATTTTAGACTTTAAGAATTTCCATTAACAAATTGAAAAATATAAATATGAAAAATAAAGTAATGATGAACTTAGATATGAAACCCTTATAAACAATCATACATACTGATGTCTTAATTTACAAAGGACTCATTTTATACAATCAAAAATAAAACTCTGCCTAACAATCCACAAAGTCATCCAAATTTGTTGACTTTGTACAAAAGCAATGATGTACTTTATGGTGCAGTGAATATAGACTCGAAACGAAAAATCAGAGAGCCGAGTTCGAATTCCAGTTGAATTCGTTGCATTCACATATGCTTAAAATATCCTTGGGAAAGGTATGATTATAAACTTTTCTTTTCAGCTATGGGTTAAATAGCAGAACAGATTGGGTTCTATAGCCTCGATTGGCAACCACTCTACCACAGAAAGTAACGGCAACCTACTACGGGAAAATTTTCTGGCCAGTCAGCTATGTCTCTTTGAAGATATTATCGTCCAAACGTGTATCACGTATGCCACTTAACAGACGGAATAATTTTTACAAACAAAACTTCCGCCTACCTAGAGATGCTTCCCTCATCGATCTTTTTTTTTTTTTTATCGTATCACCCCGAGCAAGGCGGTAACGCCACTGATGTGCAGGGGGCAAGAAAAAAAAAACAAAGTGAGAAGATTGGAAAAGAGAAAGCCGGAAACCACATCCTAAACAGGGAACAAGGGATGAGCCTCTGTTCAATAGACATGGGTGGAGTGTGAACCGGGCGATAGATAAATCTATTATTAATCTGCTTCTTTGTAGAATCCGACCCCCCCACATATATATATATATATTAACGAAGATTAACAAAATGTTCAAACAAATTATTATTATTATTATTATATATATTGGGCACCTCGAGGTGGTGTAATGGTTAACAAGCTTGTCTAGAATCGTTACAATTGAGTAGTGAGTTCGATCCTCACTGGGTGTCTTTTACTTTCGGCCTTGTGCCACATCTAAGCTACGCTTAGAAAATCACTATATATATATATATATATATATATATATATATATATATAGTTAGTTTGTGGCTATAATTAAATTATACCATTACACAATTATATTAAAAAGTGATGAGTACAATTATATATTCTAGGACTTTTTACCTTCACGTATCTTTGTTTTCGCCTGAAGACACCGAAAGGTAGAAACCTAGGTCGCGAAATAACTCGTTTCCAAATTATATATATATATATATATATATATATATAGGCACTACTCTACTTTGGCGAGAAAGAGGCAATCCTAAGACAGTTCAGGGAAGGATTACTTATTTGTGCGAAACTTCTAGTCCTTATGAAGTAGTGACCCAATGATATTTTTAGATTATATTCCTGCTCTGAACTGTTTTTTTTTTTTTAATTTAATTCCCTAACCTAGGTCGGTTAATACTTGGCGGGCTTAGTTTTATATGTTTACATATGTTTCCTTTATGCGCGATTAGTTTGCCTTCGTTCTATGTTTAAATAGAATCTTATATATATATCACAGTACATTATATAACAGTACATAATAATTTTCACTGGCCTTAATCGTTTGAGAAATCGTCTGGAAAATATTTATCTTCCGGCTGGAATCGAACCTGCATACTCCCAACACCGGGGAGATGACGTCTTTAGAACAGACCTGTCTTACCACGAGACTACAAAAGATTTCATGGTAGACAAGATTCAATTTAATATTAACAGATATTAATCATTCGATAAAAGGAATCAGGAGAATATTTGCTCAGATTGTATGGAATGTAAACAAACTCAACCGAAGATATTACGGAATTATATACGAGTATCCTTGAAAAAATAATCAAATCAAATGTGGGTAGGCTTAAATAATGAATCTCTAGTTCTTTTAAACCAAGATGGCGTTTGTTTCTCGTGAGTAAAGAAGAAAGCAAATGAATGATTTTTACAAAAGTCGTTGATATGTATTTTTTGTACCTTTTCTTTTATTATTTAAGCATATTCACATTTCATTCTTTCGTTTTTGGATCTGATGAAGCCTTAAATGGGGAAATACATAATCAAATATATTTTCATAAAACGTTTCCATTTGTCAAATTTAAAAACTTTGTCGGGATTTCTATATCCTAATTTAAAAGCATGTACTGTCGACACGGAAAACGCAGGCGTAGACCAAAAAACAGAACTTTTACTTTCAACCGATTCTAAAAGATTATATGAAACTTTGACTGGGATTCATTTCAAGAATGGCTAAAGAAATTCTTGCTTTCGAGTCATGTTGATGATGAGAAGAGGATTTGCCTTTCATTCGATACAAAATGTTGGGAAAATACATTAACAACTTTCGACTTGAACAAAGAATTGCAAAGTAAAGATGAAGAAAAAATATTAATGGCTTTTTTTCATTTTTTTTTTTTTTAAGTCACTCCTTTTCTTTCTTCTTTCATCGCGAGAAACGCCAGCTTAGGAAAAAGTAGTATCATTCATTATTTATTTGGTTTGGTTGTTTTGTATTGATGGCATATCAACCTCGGTGGGTCATTTATTGCCAACTAAATTTTATTTATTTATTGCTGGTAATACCTTTTCCTTTCAACAATTTATTGTTGTTTTTTTTATATAAGTTTTGTATCTAATAATACTTTTTCTTTTTCAAGTATCAAGATTCATTGGGATTTGTTTTTAAGTGCAGGTTCCCCAAATCCTAACCTGTTATTTAACCCATAACTGGAGGGAAGGGACGGATTAATACCTTTCCCAAGGGTACCAGTGCTTAAGTAAATGCAGGGTATTCAACTGGAATTCGAACTCGGCTCACCGATTTCTCTTTCCGAGCCGATATCCACTGCACCACAACGCACATCCGTCACTAAACGCTTACAGCACTTGGTATTCCCAAGTGGTCACCCATCTAAGTACTGACCAGGCTCAACGTTGCTTAACTTCGGTGATCGAGCGAGGATCGGTGTATTCAACGTGATACGGCCGTAAGCCAATTCATTATTTAAGCAGACACACAAATAAACATAGACACATTTCATTCTTGGATTTGATGAAAACCTTCTAAGTCGAAATGCATAAAGTAATCTATTTTCAAGAAACGTTTTCATTTGTCACACACACACACACACATATATATAAGATTAATACAAATTAAATTTGTCACTTAGCTGATTGATGTTATATAATACTCTTTAACTCTTTGTATTTGAAGTCAATTTTCTAAATATGCAAATGTAAATGGACGCTTCCATAAGTTACAACTTATTTTAGATTCTCTTTCTAAAAACAAATACATACATTCGATTCTAGCAGAAGTAAATGTATATGTTTTCCCCTCGAAATGTTAGCACCCGACATCGATTCATTTCTCTCTGTTCATATGTCTCTATCCTACAATCCTGTAGTCATACCTGTCCCTATCGTGTGCTCATACGTGTCTCTCTTTGCCAGGATTCATTAGTACTTGTCTTGCAAGTACCAATGAATCAATCAAGTGAAACAAGTGTTACAAACGCTTATAAGACGTCGCTAAAACACAAAAACTTTACTACCGTCATCTTAGTAACCGCGGATCCATTAATGTTTATTTCCTGCCTATCGTTTTTGTAATTCTGATGCCATTTTCACGGGTCAATTTTTTAATTGAAAATATTACATTTTACTACACACACTAATTCTATTCTATTAGAATCCTACTGAAATCGATGGCTGCGGGTAAAGCTATATAAATGTCAATTAAAAACAATCACATCAAAGGTTAAACGTATTCAAAGGTACAAATTATTGTGGCCTTGTTAGAGACAGAAAGAAATAACAGAGTTAAACAATATATTTAACAGAACAAACATATACCAATAAGAGATTATTAGCGTGACTGTTAATCAGGCTGTCAGAGTTATTTGCTGGAATATATTCCGCTGTCACTCTCTGCTCTCAACAAAACAGAACTGCTGCTTAGATATAGTTTGCAAGAGTTCATGTGTCATATGGGTAAGTCACCATAACACAGATATGTTTTGATATTCAGCATTTAGCCACATACAATAATAAATACATTACAAAGCATAATAGCCTTAGTAATCAAGTTTAAAAGAAAATAACGTTTTCCGAAACAACGTGTTTTCTGAAGTTTCATTACGCGGAGATAAATGCGTAAATAATTTTAAATATAAAAATATAGAGTTGATTTCTTAATTGTAAAAATGAATTTTAAATTAACTTAGCTCTTTTTTTATTATTAACAATGTAATACAAAAGCGCGCGCGCGCGCACACACACACACACACATATATATATATATTACGGAAATTAACGAAGATTAATGAAATGGTCTTTAAACAACCGACAATTTGAAATGATTTTGTTATTTTTGATCGATGTGCGTTGTGGTTCAGTGGATATCGGCTCGAAGAAGAGTTCGAATTCCAGTTGAATTCATTGCATTCACTTACGCGCAAATACCCTTGGGAAAAGTAATAATCCGTCACTTCCTTCCAGTTATGGATTAAATAACAGGACAGATTGGGTTCTATAGCCTCTTTCGAGACATGATCGCCCAAGCATTTATCACGTATGGCACTTAACTGACTGACCCTATTTAAGTAGATATTCTGTTTATAATCAAACAGTATTAGATATTTATTTCTACCGGCCTGATTATTTACAACTAGCAGTATAGCCCGGCGTTGCTCGGGTGTAATGAAAGCTTTAAAACTTATCCATGGTCCTGGAGCTCAACCTCTTTGGACGTTGACACGAAAGATTAAAAAGCAATAGTTGTTTCCAGTTAAAGCGAAACCGTAGACTGAAAGAAAAATGAATGGATGTAAGTCAAATTTTGATTTTCTGGTATTGATATCAAATAAGTTTTTTTCCTCGTAAATTGAATTTTGAAGGCTAAATAAGTCCTCTGAGTAAATGGTATCATGGCTGAGACTAAGAACTACAATTATACCTACTTAGAGCCAAACCCGAAGCAAAAACTAAAATAAAAGGGCTGAAAAATACAGATATACAGGCAGATAAACAGACACACACACAAATATCTTGCTTTTTATATATATTATCGATTTTCTGCACTATTGTAAGAACTGCAACCTTGAAACTTCTGAATATCGTTTCTCATGTCTTTGTCTATGAGTGTATCAAATTTGATTAAAATCGGACCACTCCTTCTATAACCCAATTTTTTCGATTATCGATTTTCGACATTTATCGGGGGTACCTCAACACAAAACCTAGCTAAGAACACTGGCAGACGCTTATAGGACAACTGTGTAAATTTTCAAGAACATCGGTTCAGCCGTTTCGGAGTCTATAGGTAACGGAGACACACAGACACACACACAAAGTTCCATTTATAAATAAGTTTAGATAAATTTTTGTTACGAAAATGAGTGTCATTTGGCAGGATATATATACGCAGAGTGAACTGAGCAATTGCAAAAAGGTTTTTCTACGAAATTCTAGAGTCGAGGTATTGAGTATAGTACCTTTGAATACTTTTAACCTTGGTCGGTATTGCCCTAAATTGGCATTTATATGGCTTTATTCGCAGCCATCCATTTCAGTAAGATGAACACAGAATAGAATTGGAATGTGTAAGAAAATGTAATATTTTCAATTGGAAAATTGACCTGTGAGAATTAGAAACACGATAAGCAAGAAATAAACATTAATAGATCCGCGATTACTAAGATGATGGTAATAAAGATTTTGTGTTTTAGCGACGTTTTATAAGCGTTTGTAACACTTGTTTCACTTGATTGATTCATTAGTACTTGCAAGACAAATACTAATGATTCCATCCATTTTCCCAAGGTATGAGCATAAGACTGGCGGAGAGGGACAGGTAGGGGCACAAGACTGGCGGAGAGGGACAGGTATGGGCACAAGACTGGCGGAGAGGGACAGGTATGGGCACAAGACTGGCGGAGAGGGACAGGTATGGGCACAAGACTGGCGGAGAGGGACAGGTATGGGCACAAGACTGGCGGAGAGGGACAGGTATGGGCACAAGACTGGCGGAGAGGGACAGGTATGGGCACAAGACTGGCGGAGAGGGACAGGTATGGGCACAAGACTGGCGGAGAGGGACAGGTATGGGCACAAGACTGGCGGAGAGGGACAGGTATGGGCACAAGACTGGCGGAGAGGGACAGGTATGGGCACAAGACTGGCGGAGAGGGACAGGTATGGGCACAAGACTGGCGGAGAGGGACAGGTATGAGCCCAAGACTGGCGGAGAGGGACAGATATGAACCCAAGACTGGCGGAGAGGGACAGGTATGACTACAGGAATGTAGGATAGAGACATATGAACAGAGAGAAATAAATAGATGTGGGGTGCAAACATTTCGAGGGGAAAATATATACATTTATTTCTGCCCGGTATCAAATTTTTTGTTTTTCGAAAGAAAATCTAAAATGACTTGTAACTTATGGAAGCATGCGTTAATATTTGCATATTCAGAAAATAGACTTCAAATACAAAGAGTTAAAAAAAAATGAATAATAATTATCAAAGCCATATTTGCATATTTAGTACGTGACTATTCAAAAATCTTCGAAAGAGAAAAGGAAGGAGGAGATATAAAGTAGGAGGAAATGGAAGGGTGGCGAGAGAGAAAACGAAAGGAGGAGTGAAGAAACGAAGAGAAAGAAACACTGACATTGAGAGAGAAAGTGAAAGTAGTTAGAAATGGAACTAATGGTATAGAAGGAGGAATACTTGGAGAGGTAAAAAAAAAGGGGGCAGGCGTGGACGGAAGAGAGAGAGAGAGAGAGAATGGAAGGAGGAGTGTAGCTTGCCGAGATCGAAGACGATGGAAACCCTGGCAGGCGCCTATTATCAGTACCAAGCGCAACTTGAGTGAAGTTTTTTACTTTTTTTTTTAAACAAACAAATAAATAAATAAATAAAAATAAAATGAAAGCAAACAACAAAATAATACTGCAAAGACGAAATTGGCCAATCAGCTTGTAGCTCTTGTGTGCCGACATTTTCCAAGACAGAAGAAGAGACGCCCAATCGATATGGGAATTTTAAATAGAGTCGTCATCGCATGAAAAAAGATCGATTCGAAAAATGACTGCTTCTACACTTGCTTTTTCTCTTTTCTCTCTAGCCTCTCGGTTTTTCTGTCAAATGGAGATTGGGGCGTCGTTTTCTCTTTCAAGTACAAGACAACAGTACAACTACTACACGTGCAGATCGTGCACGAACGCTCGGGAGGCCCCGTAATGTGGATTTAATCAAACACACACGCATATGCACGCACTCAGCGATATTCAAATGAAGCTACTCTGAAAAATGTATTTTTAGCTTTAAAATTAAAACAAAAATTCTAATATAAAATAAATAAAATTGTAATTTGTACTGAACGTTTTCTGATTTTAATTATATAAATAATTTTAAAAATTGCTACACCGAGGAGAAGAAGAAGAATGCATTTAACAGGTCAATAAAGATTTTTGATGCGTACAATAGAATATGGTAGTCTGGAACAAGGCAGCAATAGTGAGCACTTCGAACTCCTAACAGTAGCGAATTAGACAAGCATTATGAGCGGAGAGCGCTCAAGTTTAATTCCATTACTTCGGCTCATTTGCTATATTAGCTTCGTATGGTACAAGGACACAATGGCTTCGCGGAGTGGTGGGGGAAGCAAAAAAGCCATAAATAAAAAAAATGATATTACGCCACGATCATGAAGCTTGTCTAATTCGCTAGTGTTAGGAATTTGATGTTTACAGGTGCTCACTATTGTCGCCTTGTGTCAAGATTTTAATGTCTGCATTAAATTCTTTATTAAACTGTTAATTTATTATCTTTTTATTCAAATTGTAACTTCAAATTATTGTAATTCAAATTTGACGGCATTCCCTAAAAAATACATCCTTATTTTAGATTATAATTTTTCTCTTGATTTAAAGATTAAAAACGTTATTCTGTGGAAGCATGTTCAGTTTATGAGACTAAAAAAAAACAAAAAAACTCATGATTTTACCGTATATAGTGCGACCCCAGGATTTTTTTTTTTGCATGAATTTTTTAACCTAGTTGTATAATGTGCAACTAGTCACCAAAAAGATGCATTATTTTTAAACTCGTCAAAAAAAAAAAAGAAATTACCTGAATGTAAAACCCCTATTTTTGCGTAAAAAATATTATAAAAAGAAAAAAAAATCGCACTATACTAGAGTATATATGGTTTATGTCAGGTACGATTTAGATGCAGAGCCGGTGATGCTTCTTAACACGCATTTACTTTAAGTATAACTGATCTCCAACCATTTTACTCGTCATTTTAATTTAATCAAAACAACAATTTAAAAAAATCTGTAAAAGTAAAAACATATGAAGGTTTGATGCTTGATTTTTCGACATCTTAAGTACTATTGGATTTAATGTATTTTTTTTTTTAATTTTTATACAGGTTACTTATATCCCCTACACACAGTATGGATTGAAATACTCAGTTATAATGACTATCCAGATGAGCCTCGTTAACGCTGAGGCGCCAAGGAGAAAGGCAGGCAGGCCTATTGTAATCACCAACTCCATTTTTATTTGATTCCTGTCCAACAAATACAAATATGTCGCCTTGCGAAATTGTCAAGAGGCACAGAAAGAGACCGAGTAATTTTGGTTTACAAAAATGGTTCCAACGATTTCCGAGTATTCCATTTTTCAATACTCAGATTTGTTTTTAGTAAATTTATCTCAAGCAATGTTAGTTACTTGTTTACCATTGCTGTAGCCTGGTATTGAACTCACATCTCTTTGGTTTAAGTCACAGGAACTAACCAACGTCTATATTCACTGGGCCATGTGTTCTTAATGAACAGTAACTTACAGTGTTAGAGGGAGATAACTCATGACTACCAGAAGAGGCTCTAGGCAAGGAATTAGAGTGATATACCCCAGTAATAAAGGGTTTGGTTCGGAATTCCTAGACACTGAAGAAAGTCGGAGCGTACAACGGCCGAAACGTCGTACAAATGGCAACAAAGATAAGGACATTAGTCCGAATAATGTAAATACAGTAAAACGTTACGTTTACATATTTATCGGTTACCTTGCTTTTCTTCGTAATGAGATACTCCGTTGTTAGGAAGCAATAAGCTAATATACATGATGCTGCCTTAACAAAAGAATACACTAGGTTATTCGATGTCGAATACAAGTGTTATAGGAATCAAATCACAATGAATTAATCAATGGATATATAGGTCTGGTTTAAACTGGGGTCAAAAAGGTAGATATTGGTTTGGTTTCTACCCAACTCTGCAAGTATCCAACCGAATGCTACCCAGCATTTGGGTTTTATTTAGTGGTGGGGAGTGCCTCACTTTTCTAAAGTATTCCAAATCCCACTGACAGGGCATCCAAGGAATACTTCACTGAGTCATTAGTAAAACGGCGAATACACTCCATTTTTGTTTGTTTGAGATTCACTTTCTCTAGATATTTTTAAAAAAATTTTAATGATTCGGAGAAAAGTATTCTTTCTTTCATGCGACAATTGTAAAGATTGGATTTTTACCCAAAGATTACTAATGCAGAAATAGTATAAGCAATGCAACAGGAAGAAAATACTTAAATATAGTAGTCATTTTAGTTGGGTAAATTAGTATAGAACAATAAATAGTGCATAATTTCTTACTTCTCTCTCGGTAAATTATATCACACTAAAGAAGTTTGATTCGTTTTGTACGCCTTATAAACCCAGGCTATTTAAAGCTAGAAAATATTTTAGATTCTAAGAAATCTTTTTGAAATAAAGTTTTTTAGTAATAAAAATTTTATTAATTAACCCATATCTGGGTAAAGAAGTGGTGAAAAAAAATCATACCATTCCTAATGGTATTTTTTGAGTGAATATAACGAACCCAACTGAAAATGAAACACGTCTCTCCGTTTAACAATTCCGAGCCATTATCCATTACACCGCAGTCCATTACCTGGTATTCCCAAACGAACCCTCATTTAGATACTGACCAGGTTCGACGATGCTTACCTTCGGTGATTGCACGGGAACAGGTATAAAATTTTTCTGGTTGTCGGACTTAAGTTATAACTTAGCCGTTCACCCCCTCCCTATTTCCCCCCAAAATTGGAGTAGATAGACTAAACTATCGCCCGGTTCACACTCCACCCACGTCTACTGAATAGGTGAAGAGGCTCATCCCTTGTTCCCTGTTTAGGATGTGGTTTCCGGCTTTCTCTTTTCCAATCTTTTCGCTCTTACATAGCCCCCTGCACTTCAGTGGCGTTACCGCCTATCGGGGTGATATGATTAAAAAAAAAAATGTTCGAAAATAGTTGGAACCATTTTATCTAATTTTTGTAAACCAAAATTACTCGGTCTTTTCCTGTGCTTTTTGACAATTTCGAAAGGCGACATATTTCTATTTATTGGACAGGAATCAAATAAAAAATCAAGTTGGCGATTCCAATAGGTCTGTCTGCCTTTCTTCTTGGCGCCTCAGCATGAGGTATGGTTAACGAGGCTCGTCTGGCTAGTTATTATGAGTAGTTTAATCCATACTGTGAGTAGTGGATATAAGTAGCCTATATATATATATATATATATATATATATAAACATTAAATCCAACAATAGTTCAGATATCGAAAAATTAAGTATCTAATCATCTTGCGTTTTTTTTTTTTTACTTTTTATTAATTTTTTAAATTGTTATTTTAATTAAATTAACAGTGACTCACAAAATGCTTGGAGATCAATTATACTTTAAAGTAAGTTGGTGTCCAATTTTACTGTAGTGAATACGTGTTAAGAACGGGAACAAGTATTTCATATTGGCCATGAGCTCACACTTAAAAGCAAATAGACATCTAAAATTAACACGTGAACCCTATCATCATTCGAACGTGTGTCCGATTTTACTGTAAAGTGAATACGTGTTAAGAACGGGAACAAGTATTTCATATTGCTCACACTTAAGCAAATAGACATCTAAAATTAACACGTGAACCTATCATCATTCGAACGGGTGTCCAATTTTACTGTAAAGTGAATACGTGTTAAGAACAGGAACAAGTATTTCATATTGGCCATGAAGTAAGTTGGTGTGCAATTTTACTGTAAAGTGAATACGTGTTAAGAACGGGAACAAGTATTTCATATTGGCCATGAAGTAAGGATTTGGTGTCCAATTTTACTGTAAAGTGAATACGTGTTAAGAACAGGAACAAGTATTTCATATTGCTCACACTTAAAGCAAATAGACATCTAAAATTAACACGTGAACCCTATCATCATTCGAACGGGTGTCCAATTTTACTGTAAAGTGAATACGTGTTAAGAACGGGAACAAGTATTTCATATTGGCCATGAAGTAAGTTGGTGTCCAATTTTACTGTAAAGTGAATACGTGTTAAGAACAGGAACAAGTATTTCATATTGCTCACACTTAAAGCAAATAGACATCTAAAATTAACACGTGAACCTATCATCATTCGAACGGGTGTCCAATTTTACTGTAAAGTGAATACGTGTTAAGAGCAGAACAAGTATTTCATATTGGCCATGAAGTAAGTTGGTGTCCAATTTTACTGTAAAGTGAATACGTGTTAAGAACGGGAACAAGTATTTCATATTGGCCATGAGCTCACACTTAAAGCAAATAGACATCTAAAATTAACACGTGAACCTATCATCATTCGAACGTGTGTCCAATTTTACTGTAAAAAGAGTGAATACGTGTTAAGAACGGGAACAAGTATTTCATATTGCTCTTAAAGCAAATAGACATCTAAAAAATTAACACGTGAACCCTATCATCATTCGAACGGGTGTCCAATTTTACTGTAAAGTGAATACGTGTTAAGAACAGGAACAAGTATTTCATATTGGCCATGAAGTAAGTTGGTGTCCAATTTTACTGTAAAGTGAATACGTGTTAAGAACGGGAACAAGTATTTCATATTGCTCACACTTAAAGCAAATAGACATCTAAAATTAACGTGAACCCTATCATCATTCGAACGGGTGTCCAATTTTACTGTAAAGTGAATACGTGTTAAGAACGGGAACAAGTATTTCATATTGGCCATGAAGTAAGTTGGTGTCAATTTTACTGTAAAGTGAATACGTGTTAAGAAGAACAGGAACAAGTATTTCATATTGCTCACACTTAAAGCAAATAGACATCTAAAAAAATTAACACGTGAACCCTATCATCATTCGAACGGGTGTCCAATTTTACTGTAAAGTGAATACGTGTTAAGAACGAGGCAGTATTTCATATTGGCCATGAAGTAAGTTGGTGTCCAATTTTACTGTAAAGTGAATACGTATTGAAACAGGAACAAGTATTTCATATTGCTCACACTTAAAGCAAATAGACATCTAAAATTAACACGTGAACCCTATCATCATTCAGACGGGTGTCCAATTTTACTGTAAAGTGAATACGTGTTAAGAACGGGAACAAGTATTTCATATTGGCCATGAGCTCACACTTAAAGCAAATAGACATCTAAAATTAACACGTGAACCCTATCATCATTCGAACGTGTGGTCAGTAATGTAAGCTAGAGGGTGACACATCGAATTACACCGGCGTTCTGCGGATTAAGCAGCAGGGTAAAATTAATTTGAAAATATTCTTAGGCTGAACGCACCGACACTACGCTGATTCTAAGCGGAGGAGTGACAATCTGGTCTGAGGTAGAAATGCTGATTCAAGCGTCATTTTTATGGGTACTATGCTAGTTGTTAAATAATTAAACGCCAAGTAAAGACGTACGACCTTTTCAGCTTACGGTTCATCGACTGTGAATCGAGCAGTTTCTTCAATTCTAAGTGGGTAGCTTAAGGTTTGGCTTGCTAATTGAAAAACCGGGGCGGAGGAAAGGTCCTTGTTGATTAACTATTATTGTGGAAAGTAGAAGCTACTGATTCCGTAACACGACTATGGTCACGCTGTCACGCACGTGTAAAGATGGTGACGATAGAGGAGGCGGGCGTAACATGCATAGATATGTGCTGCTAGTTAGGAGAGACTTATATAACATTTTAATGTCGAATGAATCAACATAAATTTCCCACCCAATTCTAAAACTGATGAAAAATACATCACTACTGTCTGAATTTCTGGGATGAGTAATTATTCTTATTTACTTCATGTGAAATGCTTTCGTTTTTATTGGTTGGTGAATTTGATGATCTAGTAATCGTTAGTTCGATTCCTTGGTCGGGAATTGTGTATTTGTACTCAGTGGAAACAGAGCGAGTAATAAGTGAGCAATACTAAAAATAAAAAAAAACTAGACGAGATATTCCTAACAGATGGAGTGAAACTAGAATAGTCTACGCGCGTAGATTAAATAAAGGGTTCAGTTCGAAATTCCCTGTAGGTTACCAGGGTCGATACCTGATGAAGGCTGGAGTGACAGCGACAGAAACGTTGTGATAACAACAAAAATGAAGATAGTCAGGAAGTATTGTAAATAATATATCACTATTTGTTTTTTTTTTTTTTTTCTATCCTTCCTTTTCGCCCTCGTGCCTGACGCCAATAAATTTAACACCTACAAAATGTAGGATTTACAAATCTTTTTGAATTGGCCATTTAAAAGTTAGTTTTCTCTCGGAAATATTTTTGAAAAACGATGAAATTGACATACCACAAAAAACTCTCTCAAAATTGTTTATAAAACCGAAAGAAGTCAGATAGTGAGGGCGGTCTGAAATATAAAATATAATAATAGAAATATACAAATACTATCAAAAAAATACATTTTTAAACTTACAACTTTTTAATTGTCTTTCCTATATATATATATATATATATATTTCCGATATATATATATATATAGAGAGAGATATTTCCTATATATATATATATATATTTATATATATATATATATATATATATATATATAGATATATAGATATTTCCTATATATATATATATATATATATATATATATATATATAGATATATAGATATTTCCTATATATATATATATATATATATATATATATATATAGATATATATATATTTCCTATATATATATATATATATATATATATAGATATTTCCTATATATATATATATATATATATATATATATACACGCACATAATAGCTGATCACTCGTATTCATAGATACTCGTCTACCCCATTGTGGACGCCTGCTCAGGCACACTTGGGTTTGTTCAACACCCACAGAGCGAACCTTAGTTACAGTTTCTGGGAGAGCGTTATCTAGCATGAGCAACAGTTTGAACAAAGCCAGAACGCTTAAACCCTCTGTCACAATGACTCGTGACTTCGAGCTAGCCCAACCATCGACGGCTCCCCAAAGAGAGCCGTCTACCAAATTTCACTCAGAAGGCTTGGATCAACCCGTGTTATGGTTTTCAGACACTTTCCAAAAGTGCCGTACGCGGAAATCGCCTACTCAAGACCGATAATATTAAGAAGTCACCTTCCTGACAAATTGACCATGGTGAGATTCGAACCCAGGCTTCATGGTCAGAAAGCGAACGACTATATTTCGGCGGCAATGACAGACAAGGTGCGATAGCTAATCTTTTTATTTATTTTTTTTTTCATGAGATCTTATAATTTTTAAGGCCTCCATTATGGTTTTGTTTTTGTTTTTTCCATCTAAAAAATAATGGAGGCCTTATATTCAAAAACGATAAACCCATCACTAAATAACATCATGCTTACTGTGTTTGGTACAGCACACATACCAATACTCCACATTATACATAACACCACTTACATTCGGTGACACATAAAATAACATTCATCCTCGAAAATGGCTAAAAGTATAACCGAAAGCGCTCAGATAAACAAAACATTTAGACAATTTTTATATAATTTATGTCCTCAAAAGAAAGAAATTATAAGGTCATATGAAAAATTACATAAAAAAAACTTTAAAAAAACATCACACCGTGTCTGTCATTTTTAATGAAAGCTACATAGATAGATAGATAGATAGATAGATAGATAGATAGATAGATAGATAAAAAGAAATGGAAAACCATTTTATGTAAAACGTGTTTCCATTGTGTTAGGCGTATTCAGAGCAGAAACGTTTTTCATTAAATAGATTTTACACTTTGCCTGATATCTCCACATTTGTTCGAATTCTATATCCTATGAGCATGTAAATCTAGATTTGTGTATGTATATGTATATATATATATATATATATATATATGAGTAGGCACGCACGCACGCACAGATATTTTTCTGGTGTTAACAGAATAGTGCTCAGTGTAACATAATAGAGCTATTAAGTATATATTAATAAATATATATATTATTCTATGTCTATAGAACGACTCAGAGTTTCATGCACCTGATGACTGCATAACGTATGAAACTCCCAGTCGTGCTATAGAAGTAGGATATATATATATATATAAAATTTGTTTCACTGAATAATAGCGACATATAATGTCTATTTATTTGAACAATAATTTTTTCTAGATCTCTACTCAGTCTCTTGATGCCAAGAAGTGTGAGCTCATGGCCAAGATTCATCAAGTAAGGCGCCGTAGTTTTTTCTTATCCAAGTACTTTCGATCATATTATTATTGGAATGGTGGTTTTTAAAAGCACGCGTGAATGCGCTCTGTTATGAATATTTTAAAAAGTGAAATTCATCCGTTGAAACTAGTTGACGGAGAAGAATTATTACGTATGATTAAGTTGGTTGTGTTAAACTTGGTATAATATATAATTAGTTTTATTTTTACTGGGATCAGTGGGAAGTAGGATGGTACAGTTATTTAGGAATTATGTTTTTTTTTGTTTTTTTTAATTATGTTAATATTTCTGATGGCTCGTCTAATGCGTTCACCAACGATGTAATTAGCAAAGCCATTATGAAAGTTTGTTTAATGGGTTTTAACTCAGTGTAGAAAATGTTTTTTTTCGTTGAACAGTTAACTTTTGTACGGTTCATTTTGTATAATAGCTGTTTTGTAAGTCAGGACATTCACTTTCATAATTTAGGGCGCACGTTTCTATCTATCAATGCATCAAAAAAGGTATTTTATTATTATTATTATTATTATTACATATATGAGAGAGAGAAAAAATTGTCTAGATTTTTGCGATGAGGAATTATCATTTTACATTATTTTCATTCATTATGTTATATGTTCAAAATTTACTGTTTTTATGAGGGAAGATTGTTCAATACCGAGGATACAGCGTTTATACGTATAAACATTGTAGATATAGAAAGCGGTATTGCATGTGCGTTGTGGTGCAGTAGATATCAGCTCGGAACGAGAAATCGGAGAGCCGAGTTCGAATTCCAGTTAAATTCCTTGCATTCACTTACGCGCAATTACCTTTGGGAAAGGTATTAATCCATCTCTTCCCTCCAGTTATTGGTTAAATAACAGGACAGATTGGGTTCTATAGCCTTGGCTGGCAATCAGCCTACCTATAAATTATTTTAAATTTACGCTATTTGAAGGCTGACAAAAAGAGTCGCCTCAATTTCAGAAGAGGTTTTTCATTCAAAATATCCAAGGGAAAATATTAGCTTGCAATAAGAGATCTCACCTTCATGTGAACTTAATGGCAACCTACTGCAAGATAATTTTCTGCCCAGTCAGTCAGGTCTCGAAAGAGACATGATCGCCCAAGCGTGTTTCACGTATGGCACTTAACTGACTGACTGCATCGTGAACGAACGTTTCACGCTTAAAGCGATCATTAGACGTGACAGAATAGTTATTCTATGGACGTAAGAAATGGAGATTAGGGTGACATGTAGGATATATACCGGTTCGTCATTAAAACTATCATTAGGCACAACATTGACAGTCACCATGCAGTGGTGATATCTACATCCACGATTTTAAATTATATATATTTTTTTAATCATATCACCTCGAGCAAGGCGGTAGCGCCACTGATGTCAGGGGGCTATATTCTTAAAGGAACAATATAAAAATTGTTTGTGAATTCTATTTTTGAGAAAAATGCAAAATAAATTGAAAAATATTAGTTAACAAAAGACTAAATGAATTAAAAATAGATAGAATACGTATATACCCGAAATAGGTGAATTGATTGAAATAACCCTGATTATTTTAAATTTACGCCTTTTGAAGGCTGACAAAAGGAGTCGTCCCAATTTCAGAAGAGGATTTTCATTAAAAAATATTCAAGGGAAAATATTAGCATACATTAAGAGATCTCACCTTCATGTGAAGATTAATTTTAAGGCGTTTGTTTTGCAAAAATAAAAGAAGAAATATTTTATATGATGTGCAATACGACGATTTAGATATGTGACCCGCATAAGGAGTGCGTTGAGGTGCATTGGATATCGGCTCGGAACGAGAAATCGGGGAGCCGAGTTCGAATTCCAGCTGAATTCATTGCATTCACTTACGCGCAAATACCCTTGGGAAAAGTATTAATCCGTCTCATCCCTCCAGTTATTGGTTAAATAACAGGACAGATTGGGTTCTATAGCCTTGGCTTGCAACCAGTCTACCGCAGAAAGCAATGGCAACCTACTGCGGGATAATCTTCTGCCCAGTCAGGCATGTCTCTTTCGAGACATGATCGCCCAAGCGTGTATCACGTATGGCACTTAACTGACTGACTCGCATAAACGTTCCTATGATAACTTTTAGTTTTCTTAAAGGAAAAATTATTCATTTCTATGGGAGAATAATGTGCGAAGGAGGAGCTGTAATCGGAGACAGAAAATTTCATGATTTTTCTCTCTTCATTTCAAAAATATTTGCCTTATTTATTGAAAAGAACAGCAAAGAAAACAATAGTGAAAATATAAAGGGGAAAAAGAAAATTAATAAAAGAGGAAAAAAAGAAAGACAAATAAAAAGATAGAAAAATAAGAAAAAAAGAAGAATTAAATCGTAAATGTTCATTTCATAGAATGACTATTTATTATACAAATTAGCTTAGTATGATACAAGGCCAAGGCAGTGCAGTATCCAGTGAAGCCGGAATTAATCACACTGCGAGAACGCCCTGACTAACCATAGCCCGCTCGGCAGAAACCCAGCTTTCATTTTTACTATTAACACTATTTACATTGTTCGGACTGTTGTCTTCATCTTTGTTGCCAGAGGTGGACAACAGTCGGAGCAATAAAATAGTGTAAATAATTAAAATACCTCAGTTCAGAAATATAGTCAAATAAATTAATCTTATTCTTATTCATTTACTTTTTTACGATATCGTTTCCCTAAGCCCAAGAGCCACTCAAGATAGGGGGTAACAGAATAGAGTTATTTTATGAACGTAAGAATTGGTGATTAGAATGACATGTAGGATATATAACGATTGATCCTTGACTCCTAGTGGTTCACTTTTTTAAAAATTGTTCTTTAACAATTGATCTTTAGCCATTTTGTTTGAAATGTTTTTCGTGGAGTAATCAAGTGACGTCATTATTTATTATTTTTATTTATTTTTTTCGGGCCTTTTAATTCAAATTTGGGTTACATTAATATCACGTAGCAGAAATACATTCGGGCGCATATTTTTAGGCTAATATTTGTTCAAAATATATTTCTTTACTTTAATGGATATCACACAAAGAAGATTCGCCATTAAAATTATCTAACAAGACTGTCATTGTGTCGTCTCATCTGAACTTTATGATAGAAAACATTCTTACTGTATCTCTACTTAAGTGAAGGATTAAATAAAATTGATATTGTCTAACGAACAGAAAATGATTTACTTAAAAGATTCATGGAAATTTCGTTATAATTAGAATAATATCTTTAGAATATGTGGCATCTGTTCCAATTCACCAGATGTGAATTGGAACAGATACCACAATTTAATCTCATGTAAATCTTCAATCCTTTCGGCAGCACCTTCTCCATTGTGAACATAGTGACAGGACAAGTTTGTTCTTGATCCATGTGTAGGTGGTATATAGGCGCCCCCACATCACACTCATCATGTGTCACATGCTATCACTGTGGGTTGGAATATATATATATATATAGTATTTGTGCAGTCACTAGAAATGTTGCACCAAACACACAATAGTATTTATTTAGATTTATTTGTTTTAACATTATTTTGAGGGTAAAACCTGTTTTTCTATAATTAAACAGTACATTTATATATATCCACCGGCCTGAATATTCAAGAAATCTTTTTTAAGATTCGAACCTTCGACTCTCGTATACCTAAGAGAAGCCGTCAATCTGACGTCTTGCCATTCGACTACAGAAGATTTCATGGTTAAAGAAAGTCGAATTAAGCCGTAAATACAGAAATTCCTGATTTCGTACAACATCCATCTCTGCTGAGGCTCGTATCCTAATGTAAACAAAGACGATATAACGAAATCTTACGGAAAGTTACTAAATAGTATGAACGGACATATTTACTTAAATTTATTTGTTTGAATATTATTTCAAACAAACAAATTTAAATGAATTTGTCGGTTGATATTTAACCGATTTCGACGCACAAGGGTTCAACAGTTCAGTTTAAAACAGAATAGAACGGTTAGTCTATCAAGACAGACGACCATAATACAGTGGTTAAGGATTCTGGAAAAGAACCGGCTGTGCTTTTCGGAAGAACTAATAATAATGCCACGAAGTCTCTAATCAGCGAGAAGTTTTCTTCTCATAGACTGGCTCCAACCAAAGGCTAGAGAGGCCAGTCTTCTCTGATATTTAAACCATGGTTGGGGGATAAATTCATGGTTTTCAAGATTATTTGTGTCAAACAGACAAGGTCGAAATTTGGACTTGGCTCGCTGATTTCGCTTTTCTATCGACAGAAAAGCCAGTCTAAAAGATCGGGAATTTTGAATGCAAAACCACTGAGAAAGTAACTACTAAACAATCTTAAGAAGTTGTTGCAATTTACAGGTAATGAAGAAAATGGACCCGTGGAGAGCCACAATTAATTTAATTTCTGAAGGGACATGGTTTAAAATAAATACACAACTTTCAAAAAATACCGTCTGGATATCCTGTCATCTTGAGAAGTTAGTTTTAACTTTTGCTCAGTTTCTTAAAGAATCGTGGATTTTTGACTGACACGTTGCTGATTGTAAACACAGCATAAAGAACGGGAAAAAAACTTAGAAATTTCGATTAATGTTTTGTCAGTTAAGTGCCATGCATGATACACGCTTAGGCGATCATGTCTCGAAAGAGACATGACTGACTGGGCAGAAAATTATCCCGCAGTAGGTTTGCCATTGCTTTCTGCGGTAGACTGGTTGTCGACCAAGGCTATAGAACCCAATCTGTCCTGTTATTCAACCCATAACTGGAAGGAAGAATAGGATTAATACCTTTCCCAAGGGTATTTGCGCGTAAGTGAATGTAATGAATTCAACTAGAATTCGAACTCGGCTCCCCGATTTCTCGTTCCGAGCGGATATCCACTGCGCCACAACACACATCCTATAACAATGTAAATAGTGTAAATAGTTACAATACCTCACCTCAGAAATATAGACAGTTAATAACGAAGATGAAAACTTTAATTTTGTATAGAATCGTTTTGATAGAGTAAGTAATGCTTATCCTTCTTTTAAGAATAAATACCATATATATATATATATATATATATATATATGAACAAAAATGGCACCGACATATGCAACACTCGCCCTAGCATATCTAGAAGAAAACCTATACAACCAAATAGGACATAAATATGGGGAAACAAAAACAGAATTCACGAAATCATGAAAGAGATTCCTATTTTATCTTTTAGAAATCAACATGGGGAGACGTAAACAAACTACATAATATATTAGAACACTTGCACCCAAAAATCAAGTTCACGCTAGAATCCAGTTATACAGAATTACCGTTCCTAGACATACTCAGAAAAAATGAAAACAATCACATCATCACAGGCATTTACCACAAACCCACGGACGCCCAACAATACCTCCACTTCAAGAGTCACCATCCAAAAAGCTGTTTAAAATTCATCCCCTACTCCTTAGCACGACAGTAACTGACAAAACCCTCCGTAAAATACGCCTAGAAGAACTACGAAAAACATTACAAATAAGAGGATACCCCACTCAACTAATAAACAAGGGTTTCCATTGAGCAGAAAAAATACCATTAAAATCCATTCGGATTAAAAAAAAAAAATAAATAAATAAAAAAACTTCTGTCCAATTAGTCATGTCTCTTTCGAGACATGATTGTCCAAGCGTGTTTCACGTATGGCACTTAACTGACTGACATTGCTATATTCACAACGTTTCGAGTTCGGTTCAGTTAAAAACTCATGCGTATATCACCTGAAGAAGGTCGGGGCATACAACGGTCAAAACGTTGTGAATCTGACAAGATGAAGACAACAGTCCAAACAATGTAAATAGTGCACATAGCATTGTTATTTTGTGTATTTTTAAAAACTTATTTCGGTTGTTTCTCTCAACGTTTTAAGGAGACTCAATGTATTTATTTCTATTCAAATGAACATTTGAAACTTGTAAGCTAATATTCGCGTTTGATAATATGTAAGGTTGATATGCACAATTTGCAGTCATCTTTTTCCACAATAAAATGATACGACGTTTCCTGCATATTTTTCAGGGCCTGTCACTATATATAAATACGACAAGTTAATATCCCAAAAATGAAAAACATTATAAATAAGGGAGGGAAAAAAAACATTTATCTGTATAATCTTATTCCATGTCAACGCTTCTCAATTGTTCACATAAATCGAACATTATACAATGACAATTTCGGGTCAAAATTCAGGTAATAATTCCATGTCAGGCTACCCACTTACTGATCCACCCTTGTATTTCTCTTTTAATCTGAACTTCCGGGATTTACAAGCGTATCATGATAGAATGAAAATCTAACACGCAACTCGACGCCAATCTACCGTTATTGATTAAAAGGCGTTGAACTAAATCCTAAATAAAGACATTGATATATTTCTTCATGAAATCAAATACCTGGTCCCGCATTCAACAAATCAGTATTTTTTATTAATGTCTTAAAGTAAAAACAAGCTTAAAAACAAAAATGAATAACGATTCTCAGTTCAATAAAAGGTTACCCTTCAAAAATGTAAACGAAACTTGACTCTCTCTCTCTCTCTCTCTCTCTTTCTCTCTCTCTCTCTCTCTATATATATATATATAAAAGGCAATCTGTGTATGACTATAATCTATGCACGCCGACATTTTTTAAGCTACGCCATTCAAACTTTCTAGGGACACATATCTACAGGGAAGCCAGGTCTACACATACTTTTTTAATATTAATGTTCTTTATTAACAATTTAATTAAAGTAATTTTATTTGATTTACTCAACAAATGCTTTCACAAGAAAAAAAATGCTATGAATTAATTTTTATTAATCTGTTTTTTATTAAAATCTTATTTAGAATGTTTTGCCACATGGTATTCTTCTGTTCTTTATTTGGCGGTACTGAGAAATTGTCCCTTCAAATTTGCCAAACAATCATTAGTATTTTAACATGAAAATTTAAATGATAATCTTTCCATCGCAAATGCATTCCTCTTTTATATTTCAAATTTTAAAAAAAAATGTAAGTTTTTGCAGTTAATTGTATTTTGGAAACTTCTAAATTTTCTTTTTTAAAGGCCATCAAAATAAACAAGAAAAAATTGTTTGACTACTTTGATTTAAAAAAATACATACTTGAATACTATGGACATTACTTTTATAGATATTTTAATAAATTTACACACTGTATTATCGTTATTTTATTATCTAATACCTTTATATTTGAAGACGTTACTATCATTTGCAATATGACAAAGTAAAAATTTTTACAGGAAATCCTTCCGTGGAAATTCCACGAGTTCCGCTAGTTTTTATCAATCTGTTTTTTTTAAATTAAAAACTTATTTAGAATGTTTTGCCACATGGTATTCTTCTGTTTTTTATTTGGCGGTACTGAGAAATTGTCCCTTCAAATTTGCCAAACATAATCATTAGTATTTTAACATGAAAATTTGAATTATAATCTTTCCAGACATCCAGAAATGCAGACATCTTTTATATTACGATATTTTTTAATAAATATAAATTTCTGTATCCAATTAAATCGTCCATTTCTTTTAACACAAAAATCAGAAATTTCCTTTCAAGATCTTCAAAATAAACATGAAAAAATATTCAGAAAATTTTAACAGACGAATATATTCAAATAGGTACTTTTATTATCGGATTACAAAATTTATCTGTTTAATAACCGTCCATTTTTTAACATTAAGTACTTAGACAGCACAATATTTGACAAACAAAATAGTTACCTATTTTTCATTTTAAAATTTTAGACCATTTTTAATTAATCGGTAAC